>JAZKJV010003684.1:562500-1132499 GCA_037367405.1 Ottelia alismoides | reverse complement strand
TAGTCAGGCCGCCTGGGGAGGTAGTTGACTGGAGGTCAACAAAACCTCAGGCTGTGAGTGGTCCACATTGGACACAATAAGACAAAACAACATGATTTCTTAGAAATTGATTAATTAAATATAGTAAAATATTTTATTATTTTTTTATTATAAAATAAAAATGTTTATAATTTTATGTAGTATTTTAATATGATTTTTATTAATTTTTTTGGATTTATTTATTACAAGTTAATTTTTAAGGTCTTGTTTATAGGTATATTCATCTATATTTTGGATGTTTTATTTTTATTTTGTGTTTTTGTTTTTATTGTTTTATTCTCTTATTTTATACTTTTATAAATTATTTCTATATACACAAATATATTTTTATTGTATTTTTCTAATCTATCGTGTACATTTAAATAAATAGGAGTATACATTGTATAAGTATATGTATATGTATATGTATCTATAGTTTTAGCTATATTATTTATTTTAAAGTATTATCTTTGGTTTTATTTTATTTATGTATTTTTTAATAGAATATAAATAATATTTCCAAGAGAACAAAAATATAAATGGATAAACGAATAAAAGAATAGTTTTCATCTTTATTTATTCAAAGGTATAACTATAGATGATCCATCTATATATTTTATTCACATATTTATTTTTATTTTTCTTTGATGATTTTTTTATTTTACTTATGTACATACCATGTATATAAAATTTACAATATTATAAAAATATAAGATTATAAAATAATAAGTAATAAATAAAATGAATATTTTATCCAGGTATGTTATATAATAGGGGTTCAAAACCTAACTTTCACACCTTTGCTTCAAAAAATATGAAATCACCTTCATTAGATAGTTTATTAAGAGTTATATACAATTAAAGGTGATTTTAATGCATTTTGAATTTTTATTTAGGAGGTATTGGTCTGGGAAGTTGAGATTTTGGATTCTTATTTTGAGTATAATTTGTACAATGTATATCGTTTTTGTACAAACTCAATTTTATATTTTTTTATACATTTTTATCCACAAATTTCATGTACAAGGTTTCTTTATTTGAGGTACAAATAATAATTAATATAATAGGTCCCAAAAAATGCTTTATTGATGAATAGAAGAATGGGGGTTTTTATTGTATATTTGGCCCTTATCTCCCCCTACTTCATTCCTTGTCGACGAAATCAATTCTTGACTTGGTCTCAGGGCTTATGGTCATATAAATGCCTTTGGCATTTTACTTCTTTTCTTTTCTTTATTCTATAATTTTGACATTTAAAAACTATCTTTTATGCACAATAAATGGAATAAATAATGAATGTTAATTTATACAAAATACTATTTACTTGCATTATCTAGGGTTTTTGAGGCTGAAATGATAGAATAAAGGTGATGAAAGGGAGATTCATCAGTAAGCCACTTGGCTAGTAGAGGGGGCACCACGTGGTCCAATAGGAATTAAAAGAAAAGAAATTGGTAGTAAAACAAAAAATACTTAGGAGCCTCAAATCATAAAGTGTTGAAAATGTTGAACACAAAGTCAAAATAAGTCATATATACATACTTATATTTTTTGTTTGTCCTTTTCAGTATTAAAAATACTCGTTTTAAATTTTCTTTTGTGATTTTTAGTATTTTGATTTATAAATAATTCCAAAATAAATATTTATAATGTTAATCTATTTTTTAGATTTTTATTAAGGGATATTTACACCCATAACCCTGAGTAATTTTGTAATTACCCCAGGAACCCTCGATAATAACGAATTACATCGAGAACCCCGAATAACTATTCCATTTTACACCCATAACCCTCTGTTAGTTTAATTCATTAACCCAACCAGATGGCTGAGTTAATATAACCAATCCGTGATCCTTGTGGGGATGGATCTCGCGTGGGTTTCCTAGAGCTCACATGCGAGCGAACGGAGGACAGAAGTGCGGGGGGGGGGGGGTGGAGGTGCAGGGGAAGGGGTTGCTTGAGGGGGGGGAGGCGGGGCATGCTAGAGAACCGACAGGTGCAGCTGGAGCTTCACGGGAGGGGGGAGGAGGTGGAGCATGCAGGCGACGTAGGGGAGGGTGGGGGGGGGCTTACGGGAGAGGGGGGCGAAGGCGAGCATGCGGGTGGACCGGCATGTGCAGCTGGAGCTTCACGGGAGAGAAGGGGGGCGGAGGCGGGGCTTGCGGGTGAACCAGGGGTAGCAGCTGACGCGAGAGGTGGGGGGGGGGTTATGGGAGACGTGGGGCATGTGGGCGACGTAGGGGGGAGGGGGCTTACAAGAGAGGGAGGCGCTTATGGGAGATGGAGCTTCACGGGAGAGGAGGGGGGGGCGGAGGCGGGTCTTGCAGGAGAACCAGGGGGAGTAGCTGAAGCTTCACGGTGGGGGGCTTACGGGAGACGTGGGGCATGTGGGCGATGCAGGGGGAGGGGGCTTACGGGAGATGGAGCTTCACGGGAGAGGAGGGGGGCGGGGATTGCGGGTGAACTAGGGGGAGCAACTGGAGCTTCACGGGGGGGGGGGGGGGGGGGGGGGGGCGCTTACGGGAGAGGGGGGCGCTTACAAGAGAGGGGAGCGCTTACGGGATATGGAGCTTCACGGGAGAGGAGGGGGGCAGAGGCAGGGCTTGCAAGCGAACCAGGGGGAGTAGCTGGAGCTTCACGGGGGGGGGGGGGGGGGGGGGGAGGAGCTTACGGGAGAGGGGGCAGAGGCGAGGCTTGCAGGCAAACCAGGGGGTGCAGCTGGAGCTTCACGGTGTGTGGGGGGGGGGGGGGCATGGAGCTTGCAGCGACCGGGGTGTGTAGTTGGAGCTTGCGGCGACCGAGGTGTGCAGCTGGAGCTTGCGACGATCGGGGGGGGGGTGCAACTGGAGCTTGCAACGATTGGGGGGGGGGCATCTGGAGCTTGTGGGAGCGGGGTGCAGCTGCATCTTCCTCATCCTCCCTCCTATCTAGAATGGTAGAGTGGCATTATATTATAAATATGACGTATTACAAAGGGCAAAATTGTCAACAGATGACTTTTTCTATCATAGTTAATGGAGAAATAAGATGGAACTTGATACATGGTTATGTGATAACTGAGGTTTTGCGGGGGTCAAAATATGTTGTCGCTGAGGCGACCGCTCATAGAACATCGATTATACAACAACTAACCCACAATAAAATAATGAATAGATGAAGTCCCAAAAAATGTGAATTAATATTTATTACTCTACCACAAAATGCATAGTGAACAAGCATGTAGAGGTCGAACCACAGAGAGCAATACAAAAGTGCAATAGCCTAGGATGTGCATGTATCACAGAGTCATCCGTGTGAAGCATATTTTTGTGGGTTTTTGTTTTTGTTTTTATTTTTTTATTTTAATAATATATAGTTATGTTATATATATATATATTGTTTATAGAATATATAAATATATAGAGATATATACTCATAGAAAATATGTATAAAGCATATAATACATACATATGTATATATATATCTATATATCTATTTTTTTTCTTTTTTTTAATTTTCAGACTGTTATACATTAATAAATAAATAAATAAATATATATATAATATATATTTTTAAATAAGGGAATATATATAATGTAGAGAGAGGGGTGATACAATATGTATAAAAATATATAAAAACACTAAAAAATGCAGAAATAAAATCTTTTTTTGCATTTTCATGATTTTTTACTGTTTTGGTGATTTTTGGGTATTTTTCGAAATATTTTTGGTATTTTTAAATAGCAAAATAAGGGAAAACAGGGAGTTAGCTACTGGCTGGGGGCAAAATGAAAATTAAAAATATAGATCCGTCACAAAATTTTTCCCAACTATTTTTAAAAGAAAGAGGATAAAATATAGAACCTACAGGAGTTGAGTTTGCAATTTTTAGGGTTTTCTAGAGTTTTTTATATTTTTTAGAAGTTTTTGAGTATTTTTGAATTTTTAAGGTTTTTCTTTTGAGATTTTTAATGGTTTTTGGATTGACACTAAAACATGATAGGATAGACCATAGGTAATGTTTTTGGAATTTTTCGAGGTGGTTTAATATTTTTTGGTATTTTATAAGCTAGACAGTAAATAAAATGCATGTTTTTGATTTTTAATAAATGCAAAAATGCAACAAAATTAAAAACTAAAAATATAGCGTGCAAGAGCAAACAAACAAGAGCTTATATCCATTTTTGCAAGATTTTTCAAATTAATGTGAGGCATGAAATAAATGGGCAAAGCATACAAGAATAAAACAGCCTGACAGGGGTATTTTTGCAAATAAAATATTTCTCAGGGGCATCCATGCAAAAATTTCAACAGAAATAAACATTTATTTTTATTTTTGGGGCCATTTTTCAATTAACAAAACCCGCCAGGGTTAAAGTGCAAAAATCACGCGCCTCACGTGGGACTGCACGTGAGGCGCGAAGGGACCAAACTGCAAATATAAAAACCATAGGGGGCCTATTGCAAATATTACAATTTATTTACAACGGGGGATTTTATTTATAGCATTAAAATGTAAATACAAAAAGGCGGGGGATATGTCTGAAATTTACCCCCAAAGGCGCGCGATCCAACGACTTCGATCACTTCACTTAGCCACGCGTCGCGCATCTGACGGCCGGTACCGCTTCGCCGATGAATGGCTGAGATTAGATGCGCCCCGCGGATCTGACGGTCGGTGCAGGTCTTCATCGGACGGTTGTCTTTCAATCTGGGCCTCGCCTCCTGATCCGACGGCGCTGGAGGTGTCTGGAAGAACAAGGAAGAAGCTAGCCCCCGGCGAGCTTCGATCGTGAATCTTGGGCTCTTCCGGGCATCTCCCTCGCATCTGAGATGGTCTGCACGTAGCTGGAGGCCTTCCGCGTCGTCTGATGGTCTTCTCATGGCTCCTGGAGGTCCGAGGCGCTCGGACGAGGTCGATGAAGAATGGGACCTCCATGAACCTCTTCCTAGTTTGAATCGAGCCCAGATGGGCTCCTTTCTTCGTTTAACCTGCATAGGAAGAACCGGGGGAGCGAGGGCTACCTCCTCGACCCCGGGTTTTGAAGCTCTGTCGCGAGATGGAGTGAGGCGGAGGAGCTCCGGCGAGAGGTGGAGGTGGAGCTCCGATTCGCGAAGACCCGAGGTCCTCGGTGGAACAAAGGTGATAGATCGATGGAGAACGCGATGGGGAACGAAGTGGGGTGAACGTGGCGGTCGGACACGGTCAAGGCCACGGTGAAGAAGTCGCCGGAGCGGAGCTCCGGCGAACTTCGAATTTTTGATTTTAAGCTAAGCTACTGATCTAAAGGCGAAACTAAGAACGGAATTTAAATGCTGGAATTGAAATCTACCTAAAACACGATAAAAGGGCATCTCTTATACCTGGGGGCCACCAGGGAGCAGGACGGACGCCGAAGCTCCGCCGCATCAAAATCTTCCCTCCTCCGGCCGATTCGAGGTGCTGGAACACTCCCCCTGTCACGAGGAACCTCCCAGGATCGAAATCAAGGCGTTTGGGTGGATTAAATTGGCCAAATTTGAGAAGGGAGTGAAGCTTCTTATTTATAGACATTGGCCTGGAGCCTTATTGACCGGTGTTTATTGGTTAATCTAATGAGTATCAAATTGATCTAAGATATCGGCGGGTATCAGTGATCATCAGAGATCATTTCTTGTGAAGAAAGCAAGCTCGATCGATGGACGAGATGGCCGTAAAAAAAGGGACGAAATCCGGGGAAAAGATGGTTCAGAGACGCCAGGTCTCGAATGGGACAGTTAACCAGGCGGTCAACAAGGGCTGGCGCCCCATTGGTCCAGATCGGCCGCTAGAAGACAAAATAGGAACCTTTATTCGAAATTGATTTATTTAACCCAGTAAATGATTTTATTATTTTTTTCTTATAAAATAAAAAATGTGTATTATTTCATGTAGTATTTATTTATGATTTTTATTGAATTTTTTGAAGTGTTTTATTATAATTTTATTTTAATAATGTGTATATGCATATATTTACATGTATTTTGTGTATTTTATTTTTAATTTGTTTATTTTATTTTATTATTTTATTTTATAAATTTATAATTTATTTTTGTGAGTGTGAGGGTATTTTTATTTAATTTTTACGAGTTTATTTTTATTTTTAAATAAATAGGGATAGGTATATGTAGGTATACTTGTAGGTCTTTTACCTATATATTATATATACTTTATTTATTTAATTTATTTTCTTGGTTTTTATTTTATATTTGTATTTTTGATATATTATACATAATATGTACAACATTATAAAAATACGAGAAAAGGAAATAATTAACGAATGTTTTCCCTTTTTTATTTATATACTTGTTGGATCATAGGTATCTTGCCTACTCTCTTGCATAGACTTATTTTATTTTGTAAATCCCCTTTAGTTTTATTCTAATTTCAGTATGTACATGTATTATATGCATTATTTACAAAATTCTAAAAATATAATTTGATAAAAATAATGGCCAATGAATAAATTGAATATTTTAATCAGGCAGGTTGCACAATGAAGGCCAAAAATCTAACTTTTGCAGATGGACTCCAAAAATTATGAAACCAAATTTATTAAATAGTTCTTGGAAAACTATATACAATTAAAGGTGAGTTTGGATGATTTGGAGTTTTTATTTGCAAGATATGGGTCTGTGAAGTTGAGGTTTTGGCTTTTTATCCTGTGTATAAAATGTACACTGAGTATTATTTTTACACAAACTCAATTTTGTATTTTTATTTACATTATTATCTACAACTTTCATGAACAAAGTTTCTTTATTTGATGAATGAATAATTATATACAAAATAGGTGTCAAAAATGCATAAATAAATGCATGAATAAATGAGGTATTTATTGTACACTGGCCCTTATCTCCCCCTACTTTATTCCTTGTCGACCAATTCCATGTTGGCCTTGGTCTCAGGGTTCGGGTCATAAAATATTTGCAATATTTTATTCCTTTTTTTCTTTTCTCCTCTTTATTCTATAATTTTGGCATTAAAACCTTATTTTATGTATAATTAATACCATGAATGATGAATGCTATTATGCACAATTTGATGCTATTTACATGCATTTGCTGGGGTTTGTGAGGCCAAAATGATAGAATAAAGGTGATGAAATGGAGATTCATCACCCCCTATACTTGCCTTTGCTAGTCCCTAGCAAATACTTATGTAATAAGTACAAAATGAATAAAGAAAAGAAAAAGGAGAATTAAAGAAGGATAGAGTGAATAAGGGTGCTTTCAGTGCACTGCATGTCTTTATAAAATCTGAATTTGGAGCTCCTGTCAGACCTTGGGTGTAGATGTGTGTGGAACCTAGTCGGGAACCAGCTCTAAAATACAATAGCCTTCGATAGTCACAGAACTCGGTTCAACCCACCTCAATAGCCTGGTCAGAACTGGTCTACATCATACGCAAACCCTTATAACTATGAAGCTGACTTGTACGGTGTAAGTGATGGTGGCTCTCCCCAACTGAAATGACAAAGGAACTAACTTCTCCAGAATGACAACCCAATGATTCCCCAATCCAACAGCTCTTTCCTCGAGGAGCAGGGTATTCCCTTCTAAGTTCAAGTGGCAACCAGCTCAAGAGGAGGGGGTGAAGAGAAGAATGGACGGTAGCCAGTGTAGCTACCTATCCTAGGATGCAAGACCAGTGTAGTCAAGTCATCCAGCTGCAGGCTCACATATTTGACTTTGGAACTCAAGCTTGCTTATTGGCTTTACAACATATGTACATACTTTGCAGGCATTTTATTCTTGTACATGCCTGACCATTTTTTTTCAACATACTATTCACAGCAACATTTACATAAGGAGTTTTTCCTCTTGAGCCAGTAGACTATCCCTCTTTTGAAGCTTTATCGCAACCCACAATCTCCTGTCTTTAGACCTCATGGCTATTAGACCAGGTTGGGGTGCACTTCCCTCCCTAGACGAGGACGAATGTTTCCACCCGTGTGCGTCTCAGACCGGCAAATCCAACCCCCTCACCACTCCAACTGAGTTGAGCCAAGTGAAAGGTGCAAGTGTCCAAGTTAGGTCACGGTCGACAAGAGTCATGCGTGTGTCTCGAAAAGTTCTAGTTAGTCCACTGAGGTGACTTGAACCCAGCCCTGATTTCTCAAAGAATTAAGTCTGCATAGACCTGAGGTACCTTAAACCTAGTTCCCGTAAGGTTCCAGTGCAGTTAGGTGCGGTAAGGTCTAACCAAGCTCCAATTTGAGACTTTATTAGACTGATTCAATCATCAAGCTCACTCAAAAAGAATATGAATGGTATGCTCATGCTATGCACAGTGAATGATGCAATTTTTTCACAAAGAGTTTCAAAGAATCAAAGAATCTGTTTACACAAAGAATTTTTGCAAATAAAAAGCTTGACACATACAAAGGTATACACAATTATTTACACGGGCGTACCGCCTTATTTACAAAAGGTCTGGATTTTTAAAGACTTTACAGGTTTTAATGAAGTACTTTATTCATCTTGTACAGAAAGAATTTTATGTATCTTATTCATAATTTACAAGTATTTGTAATGATGTTTTTATTCCTTAGGTCTAGTTTGAAAATAATTTTGCAAACTATAGTACACAATAATTTTTGCAATCATTTACACACATTTGAAAACTATTTTTGCAAGGATTTTTCACACTATATATATTTACATTTTCCACAATAATTTCGACAAACAATTTCCAAAACATTTGCACATAGGTTTTTCAAATCCTTTATTCCACACAAAGAAAAATTTTGCAAACCAAACAATTTTACACAGGTTGAAAACATTTCACAGCAAAATTTTCAAACAGTTCACACTATTTTTCAAATCATACTGTATAGGTATCTAACCTGATTTATTAATCAGTATATACAAAAGAAGAAAAACTGTATTTGATGTACACCAGGGTTTTGGCTCTTATAAGCTTTATTTGGGATTATTGCTTATTTTTGTGTGAAAGATTTTTGTGTAGACTCCTCAGACTTACTCGAGAATCATTTTCACAAAAGTTTTGAAAACTATAGTACAAAATAATTTTGCAAAACATGTCCACGCATTTGAAAATAATTTTACAAAAGTTTTTCACACAGGATAGATAGATTTTTCAAAGCAATTTGACAATCAAAATTTTCAATCATTTGCACATTGATTTTCACACATTTTTATTTCACACAAAGAAAATAAATTTTACGCACAAAATTGATTTTACAAAGGTTGAATACTTGTACACACTATTTTGCAAGCGATTTTCAAAAGATTTTTCAAAGAGAATATTTTGCACAAAACGCTTTTCCTGACTTATTAATCAGTACCAGTACAAAGAGTCCGAGGAGCTCACAATCATCTTTTATTATTATAGAGTTACTTATTGCTTTTTAGATTGAGTTGATGTTTTATTTTTCAGTATGAGTTATGGCTTATAGTATATACATGGTATATACGACCCCCCTATACTTAGCTTGAGCTATGTCCTCATAGATCGAAAAGAGAAGAGAAGACATAACTCGTACTGAGTATATACAAGTCTAAAGAAACTATGAATGAAAAATGAATGAATGAGAAGTTGACCGTCCCCCTATACTTAGGATCAAATAATCCTAAGTATAGCAGACTGTACAAAAAGCAGGGAGGGTCAAGGGTGGGAAAATACAGATCGTACTCAAATTGTCTCCCCCTATACTTAGGTTAAGATACTCCTAAGTATAGACAAGAAGAGGAGATAATGGAGAGGATCGGAATGAAATGAAAAACTCGGGGTGCACATCCCCCCTATACTTAGGACAAAGTACGTCCTAAGTATAGAAAACTGTCTACAAGGGTGGCACCTTTTTGATACAAAGAGAAAATAGAAAAGGAAAAGAAGAAAAGAAGAAAATCAGATAAACAGTGGTTGGAGTGCATTGTCTGAAACTTTTGATGCTGCAGCTGTTGTGGGGATGTCATCATGGTGCACGAGCTGGATGGAGTCAACAACGGCCAAGAATGCATCTGGTTCGAGGTAAGGCTTCAGGAGTTGACCGTTGACGACGAAGGGTTGTACGTCAAGGGACAATTCTGATATGGTAATACTACCATTGTCACGCACTTCACAAACTCGAAATGGACCTGTCCACTTACTCTTCAATTTGCCTGGGAATATCCGCAACTTTGCATCAAATAACCACACTTTCTGTCCAATATCAAAGGTCTTTCGTCTGATGTGTCGGTCATGCCAGCGTTTCACCTTCTCTTTGTACATCAAGGTGTTATCGTATGCATAGTCTCGGAATTCCAGGAGTCTGTTCAGATCATCCTTTCTCTTCTGACCACTTTTGCGTGAGTCCAAATTGCAACTGTTGATTGCCCATAAAGACCTGTGAATTAATTCCACGGGCAGATGGCACGGTTTTCCATATACAAGATGATAGGGCGATATGCCCAAGGGAGACTTGTAGGCGGTTCGGTAAGCCCATAGGACTGAGTCCAAGAGTTGAGACCAGTCTTTTCTGTTTAGCCTAACAAGTTTCTGTAGGATAGTCTTGATTTCTCTGTTTGATAACTCCGCCATGCCATTGGTCTGAGGATGGTAAGGAGATGCGACACGATGATTGATGCCGTACTCCTTCGTTAACTTCTTGACCTCTTTGTTAATGAAGTGGCTACCCCCGTCGGATATGAGAATTTTCGGTATCCCGAACCGCGAAATGATGTTCTTCTTCAGGAACTGGCATACTGTTCGGCTATCGGCGGCTCAAGCAGGGATAGCTTCAACCCAACGACTCACGTAATCGACGGCAAGAAGGATGTGCTCAAAACCTTGACTGTTAGGGAAAGGTCCTATGAAGTCAATGCCCCATGCATCAAAAACATCTGCTATCTGAATGATTTTCAGGGGCATTGAATCTTTGGCAGTGAGTGTACCTTTCAATCTCTGACAGTCAATACATCGTCTGACAAATTTTGCTGCATCCTTGAATAAAGTGGGCCACCAGAAGCCACACTGAAGTACCTTGGCTGCCGTACGATCTCCAGAGTGGTGTCCACCAGATTCGAGCGAGTGACAATGCTCGAGGACACTAGATTGCTCCGTCTGAGGGATGCACCTGCGCCAAATGCAATCCGCTCCTTCCCTGAATAAAAGAGGATCCTCCCTATGGTAGAATCAGATGGTCGACATGAATTTGTTCTTCTGATTTTTCGTCCAATCCGACGGCATTACCCCAGAGGCGAGGTAGTTGACTATATCAACATACCAAGGAAGAGAATTCACTGCAAGGATTGATTCGTCAGGAAAGGTTTCTGTGATAGGTGCATTGTTCAGAGGAGGCTCATGCTGCTCTATTCAGGAGAGATGGTCTGTTACCACATTTTGAACTCCAGGCTTGTCCTTGATTTCCAAATCAAATTCCTGGAGGAGAAGGATCCAACGGATCAGTCTTGGCTTGGCATCCTTCTTCTGCTGTAGGTACCGGATAGCAGAGTGGTCTGTAAAAATTGTGATCCCAACAAATAGGATATGAACTTCTCAAGGGCGAAAACCACAGCCAGCAATTCTTTCTCTGTCACTGTATAATTTCTCTGTGCTTCATCTAATGTTCTGCTGGCATAGTGAATGGCATTGGGCGCTTTCTCTTTTCTTTGCCCAAGAACAACCCCGACTGCAAAATCCGACGCATCGGTCATTATCTCAAAAGGAAGAGTCCAGTCTGGCGGCTGTAAGATGGGAGCCTGAGTAATAAGCTCCTTCAACTGATTGAAAGCAAGGAGAACATTCTGATCTACATTGAACTCTGTTTCCTTGCACAAAAGTTCTGTCAGAGGTCGGGCAATGCGGCTGAAATCCTTAATGAATCGCCTGTAGAATCCCACATGCCCCAGGAATGATCTCACATTCTTCACAGACTGAGGTGGCTGGAGATTTGAAATAACATCCACCTTCACCGGGTCGACTTCCATGCCACGCTTGGAAACGACGTGACCCAGCACAATGCCTTCAGTGACCATAAAGTGGCTCTTTTCCCATGAAAGCACTAGATTGACTTCTCGGCACTTCTGAAGCACTCTGTCTAGGTGCTCAAGACAAGAATCAAAACTATCACCATAGACAGAGAAGTCGTCCATAAACACCTCGAGAAAACTGCCTACCATCTCAGCGAAAACTGCTAACATGCATCTTTGGAAGGTTGCAGGTGCATTGCATAATCCAAAGGGCATTCTCTTGAAGGCGTAGGTGCCGAACGGGCAAGTGAAGGTAGTCTTCTCTTGATCTTTAGGGACGATCGCCACTTGGTTGTACCCAGAATACCCATCCAAAAAGCAGAAGAACTCCTTGCCTGCGAGTCTTTCCAGAACTTGATCAATGAATGGAAAGGGAAAGTGGTCCTTCTTAGTTGCTGCATTGAGACGACGGTAGTCAACACACACCCGCCAGGATGTTGGTACCCGAGTGGATATTTCCTCTCCTTTATCATTTGTAACCACAGTAAGCCCAGATTTCTTTGGAACTACATGCAATGGGCTTACCCATTTTGAGTCGGAGATGGGATAGATAAAGCCTACGTCACACCATTTCGTTATCTCTTTCATGACGACGTCCCTGAGGTTAGGGTTCAACCTTCTTTGAAATTCGCGAGACGGCTTGGCATCTTCTTCCAGATAGATATGGTGTGAACACAAGGCTGGATTTATCCATCGGAGATCTGATACGCTCCAACCAAGTGCCTTGCGGTTATTTTCTAGAACCTCGAGAAGCCGAGATTCCTGATCCGAATTCAACCTGCTGCTGATGATGATCGGATACATTTGTTCTTCACCCGCAAGGAAAGCATACTTCAGGCCTGCAGGAAGTGGCTTGAGTTCTGGTTTTGTCCTGTCCAACTTGTCGGTCACTTCAGAGACTATGCTGGTGGTGGGATGTACTTCCTAGAAGGGGCTACCTTCCTCATCATTCTGCTGAGATCTTGATGATGTGCCGAACGGTTCTGCGCTAAGCTGATCATGTTCGGTCTGGAGTGAATGCTAAAAAAGATGCGCCTACATCTGAGAATCTGTCTACCAAGAATCGTCGGAGCATAAGCTAACTGCGCTTTCCAAGTCCTCCTCAAGAGTGAGGATTTCTCGGGTCCAGGGATCGTCCAGTGACAAGAATGAATCTCTGATTTCTGCAATAAAGTCACAGTCTGCTTCGCATGCTGGCTGGCTCTCATCAGTCGTGGCATTTGGCTCTCTATTCATGTTGATAGTGATCTGTTGGGTGTTCGAGCTGAAGGTAATCTTGCGAGACCCGTAATCAACAACGGCACCTGAAGTACGAAGAAATGGTCGGCCAAGGATGATAGGGGTCTGGAGTAGAGGTGCAGGTGAGTCCATATCAAGGACTACAAAATCGGCTGGGAATTGCATCTCCTGCACTTTAACCACTACGTCTTCCAAAAGACCTCGGAGCCGCTTGACAGATCGGTCAGCAAACTGAAGGATCATGCGTGTCTGCTTGAGCGGACCCAGCCCGAATTCTTGCATTATGGATGAGGGCAGAAGGTTGATAGAAGATCCACTCTCAAGGAGAGTGCGCTCGAAGACCTGGTCAAAAATCTCACAACTGATCAGAGGTGCTCATGTATCTTGCTTCTTCTGCGGGAGGTTGCTGATGGCTGCAACAGTGGCCATGGAGAGAACATGCTTTTCTACATCTCGGCGCCTGTTTTCTTGCGGTGGGTGACGCCTATTAGTACATGCCTCCTTTAGTCCTTTCTTCACCGCTGGCATGTATTCCACGGCCTTCAACAACGGAATCTCAATAGTCAACTTATCTAAAATTTCCACAACTCCTGGATCAGACAATGCTTTTTTTCGTTTTGCATTTTTTTTGGATTTTTCTATTCCATGAGGAAAAGGAATATGTACATCACTGGAAGGAAAATTAGAGTTCATTATTTACATCACAATCATCGCCCATAGAATGTTGTACATCCGGACTACAAAAAGGATTACAAACTGTATCTGGACATGCTGGTGCTACAGGGCGAGCAAAAAGGGTAGCGTCTGCTCCATCGGCTGGCGAGGGATCGGCTGCTGCTAGTGGCTTCTCCAATGCTGGCGCGGCTTCGCTTCGGCTGCAAGCTTCTTTTTGTTGTTTTTGCTTTTGCTGATTTTTTTGTATTTTTGGCTGGGACTGATGCTGGGAATGCACGACGGCTGGAATGGCTTCTCCTTCTTCTTCCTCCTCACCCGCCCCTGTAGCTGGCACGGCTGATGCGGAAGATGACGATCCACCGGTTTCTTTATTCACCCCAATTTTGGTGGCAGGCAGAGGCAAGGCCCTACCGCTCCTGAGAGTAACAACATTAGAATAAACAGTAATATCATTATAAGACTCGGACAGGGCATCACAATCTACCTGCTCTTTCTTCTTGAAATTATTGGGGTTGTCTTCGACCTGAGCCGGAATGGTGGTTCGGGTGGCGGTCAGGTCGTCAAGCCGCTTGGTCATTTCCGCTAGCCCTTTGAGAAGCTGGGCCAAACAATCCATGGTGGGGTTCACAGGGGGTGCTTCAATTGGTTCAACGTGCAGACCACGCTGTTGTTGCATAGATGGGTGTGGAGGCTGTTGCTGGTGGTGCTGAGGTGGTGTAGGAAGTTGAAGTTGCTGATACGCGGGGGAGGATACTGCTGATATTGTTGAGGCGGGGCGGCCGCATACTGATGGAAGGGCTGTGGGTGGCGGTACTGCGGCTGCTGGTATGGTTGGTTCTGCCTCCATTGATTTGTATACTGGGGAGGCTGATGGTACTGCTGATGAGGCTGAGAGGATTGCCCAAAACGACCACCCTGAGGTTGGTGGTATTGCCGGTTGGCAAGTGGCTGACCCTGGGGTTGTCCCATAGGACGGGTCGGCTGTGCATCGTTAATCCATACCCCATTCACTTCCTGAATCAGGAGTGGTGGTGGGAAGACTGGATCCAGTCCTGAGAGAAACTCTGGCTGGTACACAACCATCTGCTGCTGCGGCTGTCCCTGGTCGGGTGCCTGCACGTAGTATACGTGCTGGACTGCCGGTGGCTGCTGGCTTGGCTGAGGCTGATGCTGCGGTTGCTGCTCGTCCTTCTTCTCAGCTGGAGCTTCGGATGGTGTTGCCGACTGAACAGAGTTGATGGTGCCCACCAACAGTTCAAGGTACTTGTTGATCTAATCAAGCTTGTCTAAGTTCTGGGTCCTCTTCTCGATCACATCGAGTTTTTCGAGGTCCTGTGATCGCTTCTCAATGATGTCAACTTTCGAGAGATGGCCCCCGATGATACTGAGGTTGGAGCTCTCATCTCTCTCTCTGCCTCCTTGGACGCTGCCATGTGTACTTGCTTCTGGAGGATCTGGGGCTGCTTCTGATATGCCTTGGATGAAGAGAGGGCAGCCTCTCCTTCGACCATTTCTTCGAATAATTGCCAAACTATGTCTTCATCCTTGTTAAAATGTGAGCCCCCACATGCTGCGTCAACGAGCCTTTGGCTCTCGATATTCAGTCCCCCAAAGAAGTGCTGGACCAAGCTGGTCTTCGGAATATCATGAAGGGGACACTTCTCCTGCAGGTCAATGAATCTCTCCCATGCTTCATGTATTGACTCATGGGGTTCTTGGGAGAAATTACTGATTCGAGCTCGCATCTGTTGATCCGACCGAGAGGATAATACTTATGCAGGAAGGCTGACTTCAGCTCCTCTCAGGTCGTCACAACCTTCCCCAGATGGTTGACCCAATAGAGGGCCTTGTCCTGTAAGCTGAAAGGGAAAGCCATCATCTTGACAATGTCCAGAGGACATTGGGATAGTGCGTAGTACGGCAAATGCGAGAGAATTGCTGTAGGTGGATGTACGGCTCCTCACTGGTATTTCCATGGAATGCAGGGAGAAGAGCAATGAACTGGGGCTTCAGCTCAAAGTGAGCGTGTACCGGTGGAATGAGGATCCACTCGATCATCTGGCTGTCTCCCAGATTATATGTTTCTTTAAGTGTGGGCTTTGGTGGTGGTAATTCAAGGTCATCATCATCAGGACCACCACCTCCACCTCCACCACCTCCTCCTCCTCCTCTGCCTCCTCTTCCTCTGCCTCCTCCTCCGTCGTCTCGGTTCATCATATCATTCAACATATCTTGGAAGGCTGTCTGCATGAGGACCTGCTCGGTCAGCTGCTGCTGGATGGCCTGGATAGACGCCAGCAATTGTGCATTGACTTGATTCTGGTCTGGCATCTGTCCCTCTGGTTGGGGTGGCTGCTGACCCTTGCCCTTTCCTCCGGGAGCCATATCAGGGTCTGAATCGGACGAAATAAACTCCGGAGTAGTCTCCAGGGCTCGCTCTGTCTTCTATCTGCATAATGAGATAGTCCGAATCAGATCACTTGCAATTGTGTTCAGCTGCCGTGATGAAGCTGGAATTCAGGTCAACCCCAACATGTTGTGAATGGAAAAGGATGTAGACTGTAATCGACTTCCATTCATAACGGCAAAAGCAGGACAAAAGTGATCCCAGTTTATTGGGTGTCCAAGAGAAAGGTAGAAAACGAGGAGTCTGGAGATCGATCCGCAAAGTCTGGATCGGGTTCTCGGGAATCGCCTCGAATTTATTGGCGGAGTTGAGTCTATGGAATCGATGTGGGTGTCGGCGAGGTCCCAACGGAAACCATCCATGGATCAACTTCGCGAAGCACAAGAGAAGGTCGGATGTTGGAAGAAAGATACGATGGTCAACGAGGAATAAAAGGAGTGTAAAACAATAGAGAGGCTTGGTTGAGTGGGGTGGTCAAAGGGAGAAACAACAAAATGTGCGCAAAGGCACATGACTTGATCTTTGAACCTTAATCTAGATCCATACAAACACAATACAAAATCGGGTTCACCAACTCACGCCATGTGAAGCCGTGAAGGTTCGGCTATTTATTATCTTTTCATTTTTAGAGTTGTGATTTCAGGCATATCTTATAACAAGTCCTTAGTACGCTACCCTATAGGAGAGAGAGTACTGCCAGAAGAGTATCCCGTACTTGTCCTCCTCCTGTGTAACCTGTAGTCTGTGCTTTTTTGGAGTCCTTGTAACCCTTCCTGGATCCCTACTCAGGCAAAGAAATAGAGAGAGGAAGCTGATAGGCGAAACCAATACTTCGGTTCTCGCTCGCAACGGAATCACCCGTGGGCGTGCAAGAACCTACTCGGACGCAGGACAATGAGACAGACACCCCCGTGAAGGCGTGGCCTATGCTCAATACTTCGAACAGGGTCGATGCTCTACACAACAGAGAGTCATCATTGGTGACCAAGCCCTACTCGCCTATGTACGATAGAAGCGCCATTACTTCGGAAATCCAGGCGATACACAAGGCAGTTGCAGACTGGGTTTTTGGCTTTAATCCTTAGGGGTCACACTCGCTCAAGGGAGTAGGGTTTTGGTCCCCCTCCAAGGTATCTGAAAACAATGAGGGCTTTATGAACTCGGTACAATGATAGTCCATTACGGATTTTAATTAAGGTCAAAGTTTATTTAGCAGTCCCCTTGTTTTAATTTTTGGGTTTTCACTTTTTTTGAGTCTGTTTTCGTACCAGCGTCTAACACTTTTGTAGATTCTTATTTAAGTCCTAGGTGCTCAAAATCAGAGGGAGATAGCGGAAAAGCCGTGCAAGTGGTTCCATGATGGAAATCTCACCATTGAACCGAATGATGCATGCTGAGTTATAAGACTTACAGTGCATCCCAGTTCTCTCCATGCGGTATGCAGAACAGAATTTTTAAACCTATCTACATGTCGGTATGCAAGGCACAAAATCGCCCTAAAATTAGCTGTTATTAGCGTGAAGAACCATAAGTCGCTCATTCATCTCTATCCCGGAAGGTCCGGTCTTGGCTCACCCCTCCTCTGCTCAACACACTTGAGTTTAGGAGATAGCGCTTTACGGGGCTCGCTGTGGCACAAGGGCTAAGAGATAAATGAACGGCTTGTTTAAGTTTGACTAGATCCATACGAAGTAGACTATAGGAACATGCATTCTTATTAATGTGTGGACCTAGCTACCGAGTCAAGCAACCTATATCTAGAGGCTCCAAGCACACAAAACAAAGTAAAATAAAGGCGGAAAGTTCAAAACTTAGGAAAACAAAGAAAAGAAAGCGATGGAAAACTCGAAAAGACGCGATGAGGCCCCCAGGTGAACAATCACCCGGGCACTGGACCTCATTGTGAAGAGTAGAGTCCTGTTAATTATTACATGCCAAAATTGTCTCTCTCTCACCATAAATTACAAAAATGATCCTAAGTGTTCTAGACCTATCTAATCCCATCTCATTGCTTCCTTGGTGCTCTCTCCAGATGGTCATGAGGTGAAGACCACCCTCCTCCAAGCTCGGCTGCCTTGGCTCCCTAAGAAGGCATCCTCGCGTGGCGGGCCCTCGCATCAAAGTCACAAAGAAATTGAATTAATATAGCTCATTCAATCAACTAAAACAGATATAAATTAATCACAATAATTAAATCAATGAAGCATGGTGATTAATTACATTAGACATAGCTGCTCACAAAATCAATGATGAATCAAAAATTTTTACCCAAGAATGACAAAATAAAGTAGGCTATGCTCATTGCTCCCCGGCAACGGCGCCATCTGATAACTGAGGTTTTGCGAGGGTCAAAATATGTTGTCGCTGAGGCGACCGCTTACAGAACATCGGTTATACATCAATTAACCCACAATAAAAGAATGAATAGATGAAGTCCCAAAAAATGTGAATTAATATTTATTACTCTACCACGAAATGCATAGTGAACAAGCATGTAGAGGTCGAACCACAGAGAGCAATACAAAAGTGCAATAGCCTAAGATGTGCATGTATCACAGAGTCATCCGTGTGTGAAGCATATTTTTGTGGGTTTTTATTTTATTTTTATTTTAATAATATATACTTATGTAATATATATATATTGTTTATAGAATATATAAATATAGGGGGCCTTTCAAATGAGACATGGTCCTTCCATTTCTAAGGAAGGCCAAACAATCTGACCATTAGATCCACTTTCAACGGATGTGATTAAAACCACCCTATTATACAAAACCGGATTTGCAATAACCGTCGATTCCTAAATTTATGGGAGTTCTAATAAGGACATTTCGCAAATAAAAATATGACACAATGAGTTAAGAATGTGGGATTTGGTATACAAAAGAAGATACATATTCTACAAAAAATAAATTTTAAAATACAAAAGCGAGACATGATTCTGAGATGCTAGGAAGATATTGTACAAAATAAAATACTTCCGTACAAAACTGTTGCTATTTTTAAGGAAGGGATTTAACTATTAGTTCCTAAATTTATGGGATGTCTAATGATGACATTTTGTCAAAAAGGTAATTTAGTTAGAGAGGGTAGAAAAGATACTTGAAATGGATGGATTTGGTATATAATTAGACGTATGTATTATATAAAATAATATTTTAATTTACAATTGTAGTAATAGATGCTATACATTATTATTATGAAATACAAAAGAAATTGTCCTTCTACTAAGCAACTGCTGTTTTTAAAATATTGATATGATACTATACATTAATATTATGTATCGTCACCAGGAATGAAATATTGATATTATGTATCAATACATTAATATTAAAATATTTTAAGATACAAATGTAGTACGTAGATGCTATACATTAATATTATGTATCGTCATCTGGAATGAAATATTGATATGATGGACTCGTAATAGTTAATTTCGGAAATTATATTGTGCATAATATCCGTAGATATGTTGCCTATGAAAAAACTAATTCTATTTTTAGATGGTGTGACACTCATAAGATAAGTGGTTTTGAATTTATAAGGTGGTTTTCTTTTCAACCGTAGATGGAAAGATTGTAAAGATCCAACGGACAATATAATTGGCCTTCCTTAAGGATGGAAGGACCATGTCCCATTTGAAAGATATCCTATAAATATATAGAGATATATACTCATAGAAAATATGTATAAAGCATATAATACATACATATATATATCTATTTTTTTTTCTTTTTTTTCTTTTTTTAATTTTCAGATTGTTATACATTAATAAATAAATAAATAAATATATATAATATATTTAAATAAGGGAATATATATATATAATGTAGAGAGAGGGGTGATACAATATGTATAAAAATATATAAAAACATTCAAAAATGCAGAAATAAAATCTTTTTTTGCATTTTCATGATTTTTTACTATTTTGGTGATTTTTGGGTATTTTTCGAAATATTTTTGGTATTTTTAAATAGCAAAATAAGGGAAAACAGGGAGTTAGCTACTGGCTGGGGGCAAAATGGAAATTAAAAATATAGACCCGCCACAAAATTTTTCCCAACTATTTTTAAAAGAAAGAGGATAAAATATAAAACCTAAAGGAGTTGAGTTTGCAATTTTTAGGGTTTTCTAGAATTTTTTATATTTTTTAGAAGTTTTTGAGTATTTTTGAATTTTTAAGGTTTTTCTTTAGAGATTTTTAATGGTTTTTGGACTGACACTAAAACCTGACAAGATAGACATAGGTAATTTTTTTGGAATTTTTCGAGGTGGTTTAATATTTTTTTGGTATTTTATAAGCTAGACAGTAAATAAAATGCATGTTTTTGATTTTTAATAAATGCAAAAATGCAACAAAATTAAAAACTAAAAATATAGCGTGCAAGAGCAAACAAACAGGAGCTTATATCCATTTTTGCAAGATTTTTCAAATTAATGTGAGGCATGAAATAAATGGACAAAGCATACAAGAATAAAACAGCCTAACATGGGTATTTTTGCAAATAAAATATTTCTCAGGGGCATCCATGCAAAAATTTCAACAGAAATAAACATTTATTTTTATTTTTGGGGCCATTTTTCAATTAACAAAACCCGCCACGGTTAAAGTGCAAAAATCACGCGCCTCACATGGGACTGCACGTGAGGCGCGGAGAGACCAAACTGCAAATATAAAAACCACAGGGGGCCTATTGCAAATATTACAATTTATTTACAACGGGGGATTTTATTTATAGCAAAAAAATGAAAATACAAAAAGGCGGGGGATATGTCTGAAATTTACCCCCAAAGGCACGCGATCCAACAGCTTCGATCACTTCACTTAGCCATGCGTCGTGCATCTGACGGCCGGTACCGCTTCGCCGATGAAGGGCTGAGATTAGATGCGCCTCGCGGATCTGACGGTCGGTGCAGGTCTTCATCGGACGGTTGTCTTTCAATCTGGGCCTCGCCTCTTGATCCGACGGCGCTGGAGGTGTCTGGAAGAACAGGGAAGAAGCTCGCCCTCGGTGAGCTTCGATCGTGAAGCTTGGGCTCTTCCGGGCATCTCCCTCGCATCTGAGATGGTCTGCACGTAGCTGGAGGCCTTCCGCGTCGTCTGATGGTCTTCTCATGGCTCCTGGAGGTCCGAGGCGCTCGGACAAGGACGATGAAGAACGAGACCTCCAGGAACCTCTTCCTGGTTTGAGTCGAGCCCAGATGGGCTCCTTTCTTCGTTTAACCTGCATAGGAAGAACCGGGGGAGCAGGGGCTACCTCCTCGACCCCGGGTTTTGAAGCTCTGTCGCAAGATGGAGTGAGGCGGAGGAGCTCCGGCGAGAGGCGGAGGTGGAGCTCCGATTCGCGAAGACCAGAGGTCCTCGGTGGAACAAAGGTGATAGATCGATGGAGAACGCGATGGGGAACGAAGTGGGGTGAACGTGGCGGTCGGACATGGTCAAGGCCACGGTAAAGAAGTTGCCGGAGCGGAGCTCCGACGAACTTCGAATTTTTGATTTTAAGCTAAGCTACTGATCTAAAGGCGAAACTAAGAACAGAATTTAAATGCTGGAATTAAAATCTACCTAAAATACGATAAAAGGGCAGCTCTTATACCTGGGGGCCACCAGGGAGCAGGACGGACGCCGGAGCTCCGCCGCGTCAAAATCTTCCCTCCTCCGGCCGATTCGAGGTGCTGGAACACTCCCCCTGTCACGAGGAACCTCCCAGGATCGAAATCAAGGCGTTTGGGTGGATTAAATTGGCCAAATTTGAGAAGGGGTGCGAAGCTTCTTATTTATAGACATTGGCCTGGAGCCTTATTGACCGACGTTTATTGGTTAATCCAATGAGTATCAAATTGATCTAAGATATCGGCGGGTATCAGTGATCATCAGAGATCATTTCTTGTGAAGAAAGCGAGCTCGATCGATGGACGAGATGGCCGTAAAAAAGGGACGAAATTCGGGGAAAAGATGGTTCAGAGACGCCAGGTCTCGGATGGGACAGTTGACCAGGCGGTCAACAAGGGCTGGCGCCCCATTTGTCCAGATCGACCGCTAGAAGACAAAATAGGAACCCTTATTCGAAATTGATTTATTTAACCTAGTAAATGATTTTATTATTTTTTATTATAAAATAAAAAATGTGTATTATTTCATGTAGTATTTATTTATGATTTTATTGATTTTTTGAAGTGTTTTATTATAGTTTTATTTTAATAATGTGTATATGCATATATTTACATGTATTTTGTGTATTTTATTTTTGATTTGTTTATTTTATTTTATTATTTTATTGTTTTATTTTATAAATTTATAATTTATTTTTGTGAGTGTGAGGGTATTTTTATTTAATTTTTACGAGTTTATTTTTATTTTTAAATAAATAGGGATAGGTATATGTAGGTATACTTGTAGGTCTTTTACCTATATATTATATATACTTTATTTATTTAATTTATTTTCTTGGTTTTTATTTTAAATTTGTATTTTTGATATATTATACATAATATGTACAACATTATAAAAATACGAGAAAAGGAAATAATTAAAGAATGTTTTCCCTTTTTTATTTATATACTTGTTGGATCATAGGTATCTTGCCTACTCTCTTGCATAGACTTATTTTATTTTGTAAATCCCCTTTAGTTTTATTCGAATTTCAGTATGTACATGTATTATATATATTATTTACAAAATTCTAAAAATATAATTTGATAAAAATAATGGACAATGAATAAATTGAATATTTTAATCAGACAGGTTACACAATGAAGGCCAAAAACCTAACTTTTGCAGATGGACTCCAAAAATTATGAAACCAATTTTATTAAATAGTTCTTGGAAAGCTATATACAATTAAAGGTGAATTTGGGTGATTTGGAGTTTTTATTTGCAAGATATGGGTCTGTGAAGTTGAGGTTTTGGCTTTTTATCCTGTGTATAAAATGTACACTGAGTATTATTTTTACACAAACTCAATTTTGTATTTTTATTTACATTATTATCTACAACTTTCATGAACAAAGTTTCTTTATTTGATGAGTGAATAATTATATACAAAATAGGTGTCAAAAATACATAAATAAATGCATGAATAAATGAGGTATTTATTGTACACTGGCCCTTATCTCCCCCTACTTTATTCCTTGTCGACCAATTCCATGTTGGCCTTGGTCTCGGGGTTCGGGTCATAAAATATTTGCAATATTTTATTCCTTTTTTTCTTTTCTCCTCTTTATTCTATAATTTTGGCATTAAAACCTTATTTAATGTATAATTAATACCATGAATGATGAATGCTATTATGCACAATTTGATGCTATTTACATGCATTTGCTGGGGTTTGTGAGGCCAAAATGATAGAATAAAGGTGATGAAATGGAGATTCATCATTATGCCATGTAAAGGTTAAGCATTATTCAAGGTTCTCGATGTAATTCATGATTATCGAGGGTTCCTAGGGTAATTACGAAATTACTCAGGGTTATGGGTGTAAATATCCCTTTTATTGATTAGGAAACACATAAAATAAAACCATAATAATAGATTATTTATATACATTAGTCAAATTAATTATAAATAAGAGGTCAGATGTTAGAGTCAGTGAGTTATTTTGCATTTTATTGAATTGTTTAAGTTAGATGGATAATAAATAAATAATATGATGATAAATCACAGATTTATCATATACTTAAACTTGCTCGTTCTTAGTAAAATAAAGAATGAAATAAGTTGGATTAAACCCCAACTATGCTTGTGAATATTCAAGACTTGATTCATTAAGAACCCTTGGTTTTAGTGATCCTAAAATCCTAAACCGAACCAAGCTATAGTCAAAAGGAATCCAAGTTCCCTAATTATCAGACTCTCTCTCTATATATACATATAGCACAGGGATATGATATTAAGTGTGGAATACATTTATGAGAGTCGAGTCGAAGTGTCACTTAAAGTCCCAGTCCAAGAGACTATCCTAAGAACCCAACCCTCAACACTAGGGAATAAATCATTGATTGCATTCAATCCACTATCTCTTTAGTTGTCAGACTTGAAAGTGAAGGTGAACGGTCTATTGATGGAGGGCATAAGTTTGTGTATTTTCTTCTCTCCCTATCATTGGAACAAGGATCCTCTCGAATGCCTTATTAACTCAGCACATGTATATTTCTGGTGTTGATCAATGCGTCCGTCAAGAGAGTGTTGAGCCGTCTATACTCTTTTTCCTAGGAATGCGCCGGGTTGTGTCCCTTTTGAGTATCTAATATACCTTCAACACCTAGAATTGTATCACTATACAATGCAAAGCCCTTTTTGGGTGCTCGTCCACTCATAAAAGCTTAAGATTGTAGTCCAAGTAGACACTTTGAAAGATTGGGAGCACTCGCCTTTGGTGGAAGCTCTTTGTATTTGTCTTTGAAGTATAAGAGCTTTTCTTTCTCTTTCTCTTTCTTTTTCTTTTTTGTATAGATCCACTGCTTTTACCAAGTTGGTGCACACTGATCAACACCTTTATGTTTCATCACACCTTGGCACGTAGGTCAGTATCACAAGATAGTATAAGAGCTTGTTCTTATACTGGCGAAGGTTGCTGACACTCAAGCTTCATGAAGCATTCATCGAATTTCTTCCATCCTCGAGCATCATTAAATCAAGTCCATACTCAAGTCCCTCATCCAGTTCCTCAAGTGAAACCTCAACTCATCTCATCATGAATGTAATTGTGCATGTGAGGTGCGGGTCATATTATTTAAGGTATGGATTAAGCATGCAATATAGCACACATATCTTTCAACCTACAAAAGTGTGAAGAATTAAGCCTCAAACCCTAATGACTAAGGCTGGTTAACTTTGAATTCTAAGATCTCATAAACCAAAGTTTCTTTATTCCTCAGGTCTTGAGTAATAATGAAAAGTGTCAAGGATATATCCAACTTACTGGTTAGTGTTTTCGTGATCTTTAAATTTCTTTCAATTTTTATGAATTTGAATAAAGTTAGAATTATTTTCGAAACACGGGACATTCTCATTTTCACCCTCTTTTTTAAAAAGATTTTACAAACCATGTCACATAATATAGATTTTCATAACATTTTACAAATGCTTTTTAAAACAAGTCAAATCCCCATTTTATGAAACATCGTAAAACCTTTTTCAAAGACAATGTCAATAGTATAACATTTTTCAAATCATTTTACAAATATTTTTTACAGAAATTAGCTCAAAAGATACTTTACCCTAGCCCCAAAAAGTTTGAAAATTTTGAGAATATGAGCTATGGCTAAAGTATATGTGGAATGTATATGGTACACCCCATATACTTAGCTTGTGCTATGTCCTCATCGCGCTAAGTGTTATAAAGCCATAGTTCATTCTAAAATATAAAGGGATATACGAGAACTAACTCGGGTCTCCCCCTATATATAGGTTAGAAATAACCTAAGTATAAGAGGAGGACCAAGAAGAGGGGTCAAATACGTAATGAATATAAAATGGACGTGGACTCGAGCCCCCCGTATACTTAGTCTAAGAAGATCCTAGGTATAAGTATATGAAATGAAGATGGAGAGACCCGAGGTGAACAAACAGAGACACTTGGTTCCCATATACTTAGGTTGCAGAGAAGCCTAAGTGTGACAAATATGGATCTAAGGATGGGGATACAGGACACCAGTAAGGGTTAGATGAGTCTTCTCAGATGAATTGAATATATTGAGATGAAAAATGGAATGTGCGGTTTATATGAGTTGTTTTGAAGAAATCACAATAGAGGATCAACCAATCAAGTATAACCATTGAGTTCGTCGATACACACATATGAATACCAACAAATGTTGGTCATTTATCTTTTCATTTTTTATTACTGATCATCCAAGACATGAGTTCATTTATGCAAGGTTTGATATGGGTTTTGGGAACTATCCTTGGGATGCGTTCTCACCTATCAACATGTATCATCCATCTTGCGTATAATGTGGATATTGCTCTCCCATAAAATAAGTGCATTTTTACTACATTTTTATTTTAATCAACTTGCATTATCCGTCCAAATTTTAGCTCAGGTTGTCATTAGAATTAATGTGAACAAGCAATCAAGAAATCAACATCTACCATTCGATCCCGATCGCATTTAATCATAAGTTATAAACCGAGATAGGGAAATCAAAAAAAGTCGATGTAATGAGAAAACATGATGAGTGCTCGAGAGAAGTACTTACATGCCTCCAACATTTGCCATGCAAGTGCAAGATTGAAATTAAATTTATCTCTAAATGTATACAAGCTGATAAAAGCTGCAACCTAAACATGCCACTATTAGCGGGAAGATTTTGATTCGATTTTGGCTAAGTAGAGTGATGTTATGGTGCATCTTAATAAATCTTATGAGATACAATGAATCTTACATATGCTTATTCGGTGTGTCCTACCTACGATCAACACATAATGATATGAAATAAAATGAAGCTCAGAGAACTGTGTGCCTAACCCTAGGTTTGAACACTCGAGTGGAGCCCCACCTGGGTTATAGATGAAAAAAGCTCCGCACACCACATAATGTCCAATGTCTTTATTACATCCACGAGCCCTCAAATGAGGACCACTAGAAATGCAATCGTTACGTATAATACACAAATGAATGAAACAATGCTAAATAAATCTCTCGACTTCTTCAGAGGTGCTTCCGTGACTCCTCACAGCAGGAACTCCCGACTCCTCGCCTCAGCGTCTCCCAAGCATCCTTGGTCCTTGCGGGCCCTGCCACAAAAGCCATGCATTAGATATATAATCAAGAAATATAATTAACAACACAAAGCAATGAGAATAACATCACAAGATAAAATGATTGACTTAAATGCCATAATCATCAACTTATTTAAATATCAAAATCTAATAAATCAAAAAGATAAGTTGTATCCCCGACAACAACATCATTTTATGAACTTCTGAATGGCATTCTTAATGTGGTCTCAATGTAATACGTCAACTTAGCGATCTATCAGAAACCGACTCCCAATCATCCTTGGTCCTTGCGGGCCCTACCACAAAAGCCATGCATTAGATATATAATCAAGAAATATAATTAACAACACAAAGCAAAGAGAATAACATCACAAGATAAAATGGTTGACTTAAATGCCATAATCATCAACTTATTTAAATATCAAAATCTAATAAATCAAAAAGATAAGTTGTGTCCCCGACAACAACACCATTTGATGAAATTCTGAATGGCATTTTCAATGTGGTCTCAATGTAATACGTCAACTTAGCGATCTATCAGAAACCGAACCCGAATTATCTATGCGAGGATGGGGCTAGGTTGATTAAATATTTATTTTTTACCCAGGGAGTCCAGGGTCAAACTCAAGGACACGAGATACCTTAATGATTAATCAGATCATGATACTTAGATTAATGTGATATATTTATCTACTTGGTCACAAACAAACAATACCATGCAAAACATGATGCACGAGCGAATGCATTTTTTATGGTTTCACGAGTGTTAATTTAAGTGATATGTAATATAATGTAATGCAAGCAAGATATGACGCACAAATATCTACATGATCAAGTAAATCAAGCAATAAAGTTAGATTAAATTTCATTAGCATTTGATGCATCCACATAGTTCTAGATTCATTTAATGGCATTAAATAATCAATTAGTGTGATACAATATATCTCAAATAAATATTTATGTCTCAAGTGTCAAATAATGAAATAAAACATGACATTAATAAGATAATTAAATATACATCAAAATGAAATATAAATCATGTCAAACGGAGTCCATATGCTCAAGTTATGAAGCAAAGAGTCTGGGGGCATAAATGAAAGAAAACATGCAAAAATAAACCACATTTCATCACAAAAAGACCCATGGAGGGCATTTTTGCAAATATGAAAGCAACAAGGACCTTCCCTATAACTTCTTAAGCATGTGGGGACCAATTTGTAATTATTGGAAGCGATATGGTTCTCGTGCAATTTCTCCAAGCACGCCATGTGACACACACGTGCTCCGGATTGATTTGCAATTTGAAGATGCTTCGTGGGCGTCAACTATATTTTCCCATCCCCTCACGCGCTACGTACGTGCTGTGAGGCTCGGTTGTAGGTTCAAGTCAGGTGCAGGTTATGAGGACATGTGGGATGCCTCAGTGCTTTGGGGTTGCTTTGGTTCCACCGAGGCTAGAGATTCCGTAGGTTGACTCAGAGGAGGGACCTAGACTATCAAATCGATAGATCTAATGACTTCTGCTGTTCTCCTCTCCCATGTCTTCAGCCCATCTGCAACAACATATATGGAACTCCAGCCAACTCCCTGATCCTCCTCCTCGTCAGAAGCTCAGGGAAGCTCCGCATATGACTGGCAAAGCTCCTGGAGTGGAGGATAGGAACACACCATGTGTGGCTTGGCTGATCGAAGCATGATCGTCATCGTGGTTCCTTTAGAATTGAGCAGCGTTGAAGATTCTGACCTTTGAAGAAAAGGGATCCTGCAAATGTTATGATGTATCCGAAACAATGTGTGCGTGGGAAGAGTGAGTGGAAGGGAGGGCTCAAAGGTAGAGAAGATGTCAGCCTTGTAGTGGTTTCATCTCTATGATCAGAGACAAAAGGGGGTGGGGCAATGGGGGGTATGGAGAAAGGGAGACAATGAGTGGAGGGCGGCATGTGAGTGACTAATGTACGATAAAGGTGCGAGGATGCTCAATCGAAGATGGGAGTGCTTGTACGTGCTTGATTAAATCGGAGAGAAGTGAATAAAATGATGAAGATCTTATCTAGAGGTTGAAGATGACACATATGGAGGAGTTGGCTTGATCTGAGGTCGATTCGACCTCTAGTTGTCGCTTGACGAGGCTAGCTGTGCCTTGAAGTTCGAATAACCTTGAACGAAGGTTGTGACATGGTCAGGAGACCATGGGCCTCACAGAAGTAGATCCGTCATCATCGTAACTCAATTTGCCCTTCCTCTATCATGGGGATGGGAAGAATGCTTAGGGGATCACTCCTGAATTGGTGGACCCGACTGAATGGAGCTGGTAGAGGGGATTTTGTGGAGGAGGAACGGTAATTACAGGAGGTGTAACATCAACGATCAACTGCCTCCCCATAGCAGATCGTTGGGTAGAACGAATGGGCAACGCTCTGGCATGGGAGAGGATGATTAGGGCTACGTTAGAGAAGTGTGGTGACGTGGAGAGGAGGTCTGAGGTGGCTGAGAGAAATGGGAGAAGAGGAGGGAGTTGTCGAGTTGTATCATGGGAGAGAACGATTGTGAGAGGAGGACGATGAATGTGGGTTGTTGGATCTGAAGATCCAACGGTCCTGATGGTGGTGAGAGAGGGCGACTATGATTAGGTGGATCATATCCGCTCAAGCTGTCGTGAAGAAGGCGCGATCGTGCAGCTTCGATGCAATCAGATCGATCACATCGAACAATTAGGAGTAAAGGCAGGTGGCTAAGAAGAGGCGGACCACGTGCCTGGCATAGGGGGCACTACGTGGCCCAATAGGAATTAAAAGAAAAGAAAAATTATTAGTAAAATAAAAATAAAATAGTTTGGAGCCTCAAATCAAAAGTCTTGAACATGAAACTTACATATCTTTTGGAGATCTACAAGTTTCATGATGAACACAAAGTCAAACTAGGTCATATATACATACTTATATTTTTGTAATTATCTTTAAGGATTAAAAATACTTGTTTTAATTTTCTATTGTAATTTTTTGCATTTTGATTTATAAATAATTTCAAACAAATATATACAATATTAACCTATTTTTGGTATTTTTAATAAATAGGAAAAACATAAAATAAAACCACAATATCATAATTATTTATATGCATAATTATGGTTAATTATAAGTGCAACACAATCATGACAGTTGGGCCATGGAGACATAACCCAACAATAGCTGAAGAATCCCTCTCATCTAGAGAGGACATTTTCGACAATGTAGTTTGCCAGCTCATTAATCATACTGTCCATGCATCTCCCTACACCCTTGGAGACTTGGAGGTCTCTCTTGACATGTTTGTCCCATTTATCTCGGGACAATCCAGAGGTTAGGATGAGGATCGGACATGGGTTTTGCTATAATCAAACACATCTTTAGTGATTTGATTCCCGAAGATGTTTAGTTGGTGGCAACATATATCATGCAGAATCCAACCACATCCACAACACTGCTAGATTCCGCAGTGATGGAGCCATATTTCTTGGATGATACAGAACTGTCTGAGCTCCAGCCACTACCCCTACTCTAAAATACGCCTTCCTTACATGACCTAAGGGAAAGTTTTTGGTCATCATCAACTCACATCTGACCGAAGAGCATGAACTCCTCCTGCTAGAGATATTAGAGAAAAATTGCAAGACCATAGGCTGGAGATTGTCGGATCTCCAAGGGATTAGCTTTGCTCTATGTTCACACCGTATATACCTTGAGGAGAATGCTAAGACATCCCGTGAATTCCAGCAAAGGCTGAATCCAAATTTATGGGAAGTGGTGAAGACTGAGATAGAGAAATGGTGTAGAGAAGGGTTCATTTATCCCATCTATACATGTAGTCCCGAAGAAGTCGGAACTTCAGATCACCACAGATGAAGAGGGATAGGAGACTACGACATGAGTACTGATGATTCTTTAAATCATTACATAACCAAGCAAATATTAAACTCCTCCGCTTGATAAGATGCATACTTTATACAGAATATCAAGCTAAGGGAAGTTGCATTATGTGCATCAAATTATGTGTATTTCCCTAATCTGAAACTATATGTTAGTCATCCCCTTAGTCTTCAGTTTCACTTCTTATGCTTAATATTGAATACCTTTAGCATCGATGTTGAATCACCCATCTTTCAAGCATAAAATGACGACCTATTCTCATCAATTGAATAACTATACGAATAATATATATTATTTTCATCCTCATCCATTTTGTAGGGTCAAAACTAAAAGGGAAGAACACGTAAGCTAGCCAACATAAATAAATGCCAATTCATGCAATGGAAATTGACATATGCATAGATATCCAAAGAAAAATGTGGATATATAATATGTACTTAGGTGCAAATGAGATAATGGATATGTTTGCAATAACAAATCCATGGGATATGTTTGCAATAACAACAAACATGTGGATGAAAATTGATGGCATTTGCCATTAATGCCAAAAGGCACCATGGCCGTTGGGAGTATGATGAAAAGGTGCAATTGCATATATGGATTAATGACATTAACCACTAATGCCATGCCGTTAATGCGTGATGAAGGGGTGCGATTGAACGGCACCACCCGAAGAGACATATCTCCAAATTGGAGAGGTGCTTCTCTTGACTGGAAGGAGTACGTGTAGATGGTATATATACCACACAAGAGAAGGGCATCAAGGACGAGAAGAATCCGAGTATTCCATAGAGTTCCGAAGTATTTCCCATTCGATCATTCTGTCACCATTCTTGCCAACTAAATCCGCTTCCAACCTATTCCGTCATCCAACAAAAATCCACCACCATAATTAACCATCCATTTTATTATCGACGAAGTGTCGAAGTGATCTCGTCGACTTGTGCATTTGGACCCTCAGTGAATCCGACTCCTGAGGCTCCACCCCAAGTGCCGTTAAAAACTATCCAACACCGTAGACGTCCGCCGACCATCAATTCCTCGGTCCTTCTGTGAATCCGACTTCAGATGCTTCCTCCCGAGCCGCCAACCACCATTTTTTTATCTCGCCTTTATTTTATCACTTTACATTTTTATATCCATCTTATTTTGTTGTCTTCTCTTTCGTGCAGCTATTTGTCAAGACTATTGCGACCATCCATTTCTAACAGCGGTTATTCTCGACTCTTGGAGATCTGGGACGTGACACGAGGTTTGAGCTCGATCCGCGGTTGTTATCGCATCTAACTCGCCTCGCCAGAATATCCAAATTCGCGAAAATTTGACACGTACGAGTCTAATTTGAGGTTGCCGCATAGAAGGGGGAGTGATCAGCGTTTGCCGACCTGCATTATTGTCCTTCCAATTTTCATCTCCATTTTTGTTATTCAAACATTTTGCAAACTTATAAAAATATCTTTACTTGCAAAATAAAGTGTAGAATTTTTCTGTCCCCGACAACGACGTCCAAATGTTGTAGCGTATTTTTGAGGGTTGCCAGAATGTTGCAAAATAATAGGCAATTATTCGCGCCGTTGCGCCATTGCCAAAATAATGTTGCGCTGTTGCCGGGGGCAGGCAATTATTCGCGCTTTATATAAAAAAAGTTCTTCTTTACATTTTGCTTTTCACCATCTTTCTTTTTTTGGAGGGGACAAGTCGCATTGGAAAGGAGCCGCGTCGAACATCAACGTGAAGTTAAAAAAATATATATTTGGAGCGCTCTCGCGATAAGTTCTCTTTTCTTAGGCATAACTAGGATCCATTTTATTTCTTTGTTTGCGCATATTAAAAAAACAAGAAAAAAATCAACTTCTTTTCTATATTGTATTGCATCTCCGTAGGATTTCCCCCCATAGTCCCACCTTGCATTTAAAAAGACCACTTAATTGTGTGCCGACTAATCAAGATAAAAAAATTACATTTTAATCGGACTAAATTAAAGCGGTCACAAAAAAATCATAAAATAAAAAAAATTTGTATGCCAACTTGTTTGTTGCACCATTCTCACAATCGCACGTGCACGCGTACCCCTAGGACCAGAGCCCAAATCCCGCGGTTTTTGATATTTTTTGAAAACCATATTGCTTAGTATACTCGTCCCTGAGGTGTTTAACTAAGAAAGACGAGGGGTTTAAGATCCAAGTTGATCTAAGAAAGGCTCCAGCCTACTTACCCTCTGACTGACCTCAGAACCAGAAGAACGACATTGTGGTAATCATTGAATTATTCTGAACTGCTAGATATCCTAGGAAACGTAATCAACTTGTATTCTTGTCTCCAAATCAAAACTTAAAAAAAACAACTAAACTATAAGCGTTGAGTGGGAATAAACAAATTGTTTGGTGTTTGATTTGTGTATGCTTGGCAGGAGGTCATTAAGGAATCCCCTTACTGATCCCCTTGAATTTGATCCATTCTATCCTCCAAAATCCAAAGTCAAGCCCGAGACAAAACCCATGGCTGGTGTACCACCTCCTCCCGATCCACTCACTATAATAATGCAGCAATTACAACAAATGGCAGAACGTCAAGAGCTGCAAGATGCTCAAGTTCGACAATTGGTAGCACATCAAGGGCTAAACAACCCACCACCAATACCGATACGAAATCACTACAATCCTGCTAATCATCGACTCGTATCAGTCATCCAACTTCCCACAGAAGCAAGAAACTTTGAAATAAAACCTGCAACTATTTCATTCCTCCCCAAATTTCGGAGAGAAGAGACCGAGGACCCTATAATGCACCTGCATGATTTCGTAGCAGCCTGCGATACACTAAACACAAGGGAGGTAAACAAAGAATATGTTTACCTCCGAGCCTTCCCGTTCTCCCTTCAACAAAAAGCAAGTCAATGGCTTCGTAGCTATGAAGTTCCGATTCGATCATGGACCGAGTTGAGAGAGGCATTCTTAAAGAAATATTTCCCCATTGATAAGACCAATGCACTTAGGCATGCCATTTCTCACTTTACCCAAAAACCCACAGAGCCGATACATGAAGCATGGGAAAGATTTAGAGATCTTTTACGAAAATGTCCACATCACGGAATCGAAAAATGGAAGCAAGTGCAAATATTTTATGAGGGCTTAACTGAAACATATAAGAGAGTTATCGACGGCTCTTGCGGAGGCAACTACTTGAATAAGGATGATAATTTTGTATGGCAATTATATGAGGACATGACAGATAACTCTGTCAATAATTATTCTATAGGATTATTCAAAAGACATAAAAGACAGTCCAAGCTATAGACTATACAACAAATACAGACACATCCCCGGATATCCAGATCATTGCTTCAAAGTTGGACAAAGTAGAGTTGATGGCTAAACAAGTGTATCAATTAACTAAAACCGTAGGGAGTCTTGTATTAGAAAAAACCACCCCGTCAGTTTGCAAGGTAGCCCCTATTCCACAAACACCTATGGAACCAGATATTTACCAACCATCTGTCCCTTTAGATGAACAAATTAATTCTGAAGCAGTTAATTGGGTGTAGGGGAATTCCAATAACAACCCCTATTCCTCCACCTATAATCCAGGATGGAGGAACCACCCAAATTTTACATGGAAGGCCCCAACAAATAATAATTCAGGATATCAAGTCACCCAATAAGGGTCAAATCAAAACAATTTCACACAACAAGCCCATCCACCACTGCAACCCCTGACTACATCATCACAAGGACTTGCCTCTGATTATCGTGACTTGATGAAACTCATACAACAGCTGGCTCATAACCAAGTTGAGGTTCAAAAGCAACTAGCTCAAAGTCAAGTCGAGGTACAAAAACAATTGACCGAGATTCGTTCTCAATTACCACCTCAACCACAACTACCTGCTCAAATAGTACAAAATCCTAACAACTCACAATCCGCTCTCCTGACTTTTCACAACAGCCTACTCGAGGACCTGTGAGCTTTAGAAACGCAGCTAGTACAAGCTAAAATGAGTCAAATGCCTCGGCCAGTGCCATCCACTTGAGAAGTGGTCGCACCACAGAAACACCTCAAATATTGACCACACAAAACCATCAAACACATGAGAATGATTCACCAATGCAAGACCAATCATCACCTACTACACAACCTCCCTCTTTATCCCCATCACCAACCTTTACACAACCAACTATTCCCTTTCCAGAGGTCCTGCGAAGAAAAGTGAAGAAACGACCTTCGACTCTGACTTCTGACTTGGAGAGTTTATTCTCTAATGTTATCATACAAATCCCCCTCCTTAAGGCTATAGAACAAGTTCTGGCGTATTCACGTTTCTTAAAAGAAAAATGCACTCCAAAAAGAAAGCCGAGGGGAAAGAAAAAGAATGACCAAAACGAAGAAGAGAGTCATGTGTTACCGCTTGCATCATCTAATGCCATTTCTCAACTCCTTCCCCTTAAAATGAAAGATCCCGGAGCCCCATTAGTAAAATGCATCATTGGAGATATGACCTTTGAGCGAACCTTACTTGATAATGGTGCTTCGATAAATCTCCTCCCAGCTGCCGTACTAAAATATTATGCAGTAGGTCAGTTAAAACCTATTTCTATGATTTTGCAATTAGCTGACCGATCTGTAATGAGGCCATTAGGAATACTAGAGGATGTTTTAGTTACAGTCCAAGGACATCAGTTCCCAGTCAACTTTATCGTACTAGATATGGATCTGGCTAAAACACTTTCTCAAACTCCTATTATACTCGGAAGACCATTCTTAGCCACTGCCAAGGCTCATTTTGACTATGAGGTCGGGAAAGTAGAATTCAAAGTCAATGGAGAAATTGTTCCGGTCGATCTTGTCACCCCCACATTTCAAGAACACGATACTGAAGATTGTGGATGGATCGAGGAATGTTCGACAATTAAACAAATCATAGATGATTTAACTCCCTTGAATCTCGCTAGGGATCCTCTTGAGGCGACTTTGACTTTAAATGATAAATTATTTGAAAGACAACATGTTGTAGTGGCCGAATTTTTTCTTTCCCCTTGATTCCATCAAGAATGAACCCTACGAACCGTTGACCGATTCAGATATCTTAGAACTAGACCAAGCATGGGATGAACTTGATGCTTTAATTTCTCCTGTCTCAGAAATGATTATGCCCATGCTAGAACCTCCTATTTTGGAATTACTACATAACAAGGAGGAAGACCTTACAATCACCGCACCCACCCACCCCATAAATTCAATAGAAGGTTCCCAAGAGACAATTCAGGTCCCCGTAGTTGAATTAAAACCTTCACCAAAGGACCTAAAATATATGTTTCTAGATGAAGAAAATAAGGCATACCTGGTAATAATCAATGCCCACTTGGTACTAGATCAAGAAAATAAATTAATGGAAGTTTTGCGAAAAAATTCACGAGCAATCGTTTGGACAATATCTGATCTCCGGGGAATAAATCCATCACTATGTACCCACCATATTTATTTGGAAGAAAATGCAAAACCTTCTCGTGAAATGCAAAGGAGACTAAATCCAAATCTACGAGAAGTAGTCAAGAAGGAAATATGCAAATGGCTGGGTGCAGGGATCATCTATCCAATATCAGATAGTCGATGGGTCAGCCCTTTACAAGTTGTACCGAAGAAAGCTGGTCTTACTATAGTCACCAATGATCAGGGTAAAGAGATCCCCACTCGTACAACCACTTCGTGGAGGGTTTGCGTTGACTACAGGAAATTAAACCTTGCCACGAAGAAGGACCACTTCCCTCTCCCATTCATAGATCAAATTATTGAGAGACTCGCGGGGAGGGAATATTTTTGTTTTCTCGATGGTTACTCAGGTTATAATCAGGTTGCCATTGCACCTGAAGATCAGGAGAAAACAACATTTACTTGCCCTTATGGTACATTTGCCTTTCGTCGAATGCCCTTTGGGCTGTGTAATGCGCCAGCCACCTTCCAACGATGTATGCTAGCCATATTTGCCGATATGGTGGGAGATTTTATGGAAGTATTTATGGATGATTTCTTTGTATTCGGTGATTCCTTTGATGAATGCCTTGGATATCTTGATTGCGTATTGCAAAAATGTATTGAGATGAACCTAGTCTTATCATGGGAAAAATCACATTTTATGGTAGCAAAGGGCATTGTTCTAGGTCACATTGTCTCTAAAAAAGGAATGGAGGTTGACCCATCAAAAATTGAGACTATAACTCACCTCTCCTCACCTACATCACTCAAAGGAGTTCGATCATTTTTAGGACATGTCGGCTTCTATAGAAGATTTATAAAGAATTTCTCAAAAATTGCTAAGCCTCTTACTGAGTTACTCTCAAAGGATCAAGCTTTTGAATTTTCTGAAGATGCCCTTAGATCCTTTGAGATAATAAAAAGGTCTATCACTGAAGCACCAATTTTACAGTCCCCTGATTGGACCTTAGACTTTGAAATAATGTGTGATGCATCAGATTATGCCGTAGGAGCTGTACTAGGCCAAAGAAAAGATGGCAAACCTGTTGCCATCCATTACGCTAGCAGAACACTTGATGATGCACAAAAAAACTACACAGTCACTGAAAAAGAATTGCTAGCAGTTGTCTTTGTACTTGAAAAATTTAGGTCATACCTACTGGGTTCACATGTGGTTGTTTACACAGACCACACTGCACTACGCCACCTACTTTCTAAGAAAGAATCGAAACCACGATTGATTAGATGGATACTCTTGCTACAAGAATTTGACATTGAAATCAAAGATAAGGCAGGAGCGCAAAACGTTGTGGCCGACCATCTCTCCAGACTCCATGAGTCTGAAACCAAACAAACCGACCAACTCATTCCCATAATGGAAACCTTTCCTGATGAATCCATCCTTGCAGTATCACAACTACCGTGGTTTGCTGATATGGTAAACTACTTAGTCACATCTTGAATTCTTGATGATTGGCCTAAGGAAAAACGAGATCGGTTCATAACCGACTCTCGATACTACCATTGGGAAGATCCTTTATTATTTAGGGAAGGGACCGACTGTATATGGAGACGTTGTATACCTGAATCTGAAATTCCAAGTGTCCTATCTCATTGCCACACTTTTGGGTGTGGTGGGCATCACTCTGGAAAACGTACAACTGCAAAAGTACTCCAATGTGGTTTTTTCTGGCCTACTTTATTTAAGGATGCCCATGATTTTGTGAAATCATGCTCTACATGTCAAATTACAGGAACTATGACAAAAAGAGATATGATGCCTCTAAATCCTATCCATGTAGTTGAAATTTTTGATGCATGGGGCATTGACTTCATGGGTCCCTTCACTCAATCAAATGGTTACCTATATATCCTTCTTGCAGTTGACTACGTCTCTAGATGGGTCGAAGCCGTCCCCACTCGCGCTGCCGATAGTGCAACAGTGATCAAGTTCTTGAATGACTTATTTGCTCACTTCGGCATACCTAAGGTCATTATAAGTGATGGGGGTTCGCATTTCCTTAATAACTCAGTGCGAAAACTAATGAAGAATAATGGAATTGAACATAGAGTTTCTACCGCCTATCATCCCCAAACTAATGGCTTAGCTGAGGTCTCTAATCGAGAAATAAAAACCATTCTACAAAAAATTGTTCGTTCTGATCGTAAAGATTGGTCCCAACACCTTAATACAACATTATGAGCCTATCGCACTGCTTATAAGGCTCCTCTAGGTATGAGTCCGTATCACATCATTTATGGCAAACCTTGTCATCTACCTGTCGAGATCCATCATAAATCATTATGGGCTATACAAAAATGTAACCTTAATTTAACCCAAGCTGGCCAGAATCGGTTACTTGACCTTAATGAGTTAAATAAGCTTCGTTGCCAAGCATATGATAACAGCCTTATTTACAAAGAAAAGGTTAAAATTTGGCATGATGCCAACATTTCTCACAAAACCTTTTCCATTGGTCAAAAAGTATGGTTGTTTGATGCAAAGCTAAAGCTCTTTCCAGGAAAGCTCATGTCAAAGTGGAAAGGCCCATACATTGTCACACAAGTTTTTGATAATGGGTCTGTTGAAATAACCGATTCTAAAACATCCACCACCTTTCGAGTGAATGGACAACGCCTCAAGCCTGTCGTTGAATCTGAAAAATCAATGTCTGTTTCAGAAACCCGTGTTCTGCAAAACCCCTCATGGGACACTCACTTCTTTGTTCACTGCCCATCTCATCTCATACATCATCCCATAACTAGTTTACTGCATATGCATTTACCATGAGGGCGTGGCAAATCTTAAGCATGGGGAGGACACTATCCAAAAAAATTGCATTTTTTCATGCATATTGCATCATACTTCTACATTCATTTGCATGTTTTCCCTACTTCAACTCTCTAAGTTTACATATAGGGAGAATAATAGCCTCACCATTAAATACCACATGAAGTATGAGATTTGAAGTGATTCTACGCTTAGAATGCTTATGAGTCTCTCGTCCTTTTGCATTTAAATCAAGAGACTTAGCCTCGATTCAACTTTTAACACTTGGTATCAATAATGAGCTTAAACATTATATACTGAAAAGATCATGAGCTTTGTACTGCGACGCTAGCTTGTCATACAAAAGGCTAAGGGAGTTTGATGATGGTTGTGCTCAGAGTTTGTGAGATGGTGAGCTTATCACGGAGTAGAGGAGTAGGGAGTGTTCCACCAAATATATGTGAGGAAGAGAGTCCACCATAATATGTAAGGGAGTGTTCCCAACTGGTCAAGCAATTTCCCATTACACACAATTATTGTACACACTTAAAACCTTCACTTACCAGCCTATTGCTTGCCTTTCTACATACTTCTCAAATCCACCACTTCTTTAAAATTCTTCCATTAATAACCTATCTTGTTTCATTTGACTCCTTTATTTGTCTTCTTCTATTATGCATCAAAAGAGAAATATTCTTCAAGATTCTATTTACATGTCCTTTTATATTTTCAAGTCCCAAGAGAAAATATTAAAGCACATTGGTTCTCTTGAAAAGTGAAGAGAAATATTGCAAAAAAAAAGAAGAAAAGAAGAAGTACTGCAAAAAAAAGAGAAAGAAGTATAGCAAAAAAATAAATATATTGCAAAAAAAGAAAAAAAGAAAAAAAAGAAAAAGAAGAAGAAGAAGAAGAAGAAGAAGAAAGAAGAAAGAAGAAGAGAAAACCAAGAGAACCATTGTGCTAATATTCTCTTCTCATGCCATCTATATTTTTCTCTTCTCTACTATTCAACAAAGTTATTTTATAATGAACATTTATTCTATATTATACCACTCTCATATCCATACACCGAAATCTGAGCAAAGTCATCTCCACCAAATAAGCCTAAACCTAAATATTTCTCAAATCAACCTATTATTTTTCTTGCTGGCCAGTTGGAGGAAGTTGGGTTTAGTGTTAAACTAATTATGAAGTTGGAGCTTGTGAGAATACTCTGAGCCCCCATCTTAGGCATTTCCTGGCTTAGTGTATCAGAGCTAGAGGTTTGTGGTTGAAAGCACTTGGTCAATTCAGTACATTTGACACTTGAGTCTATACTAGGTATCACTTAATACGAATCGAGCAAGTCTCTACATTATTCATATCTTAAGGAGACCTGAGATAATCAAGCATTGTAGGAAAAAAATCATTTTTACTCTTTAACTTTATGAAATTAAGGGTAAATTTTTTTACCATCAGAGGCTACGATCTACCTATATGTCGACATTAGAATGTTGAGATTCTTCCTTTACATTTGCTAGGGACTAGCAAATCTTAAGCATCGGGGTATGATGATTCTTTAAATCATTACATAACCAAGCAAATATTAAACTCGTCCGCTTGATAAGATGCATACTTTATACAGAATATCAATATAAGGGAAGTTGCATTATGTGCATCAAATTATGTGTATCTCCCTAATCTGAAACTATATGTTAGTCATCCCCTTAGTCTTCAGTTTCACTTCTTATGCTTAATATTGAATACCTTTAGCATCAATGTTGAATCACCCATCTTTCAAGCATAAAATGACGACCTATTCTCATCAATTGAACAACTATACGAATAATATATATTATTTTCATCCTCATCCATTTTGTAGGGTCAAAACTAAAAGGGAAGAACACGTAAGCTAGCCAACGTAAATAAATGCCAATTCATGCAATGGAAATTGACATATGCATAGATATCCAAAGAAAAATGTGGATATATAATATGTACTTAGGTGCAAATGAGATAATGGATATGTTTGCAATAACAACAAACATGTGGATGAGAATTGATGGCATTTGCCATTAATGCCAAAAGGCACCATGGCCGTTGGGAGTATGATGAAAAGGTGCAATTGCATATATGGATTAATGACATTAACCACTAATGCCATGCCGTTAATGTGTGATGAAGGGGTGCGATTGAACGGCACCACCCGAAGAGACATATCTCCAAATTGGAGAGGTGCTTCTCTTGATTGGAAGGAGCACGTGTAGATGGTATATATACCACACAAGAGAAGGGCATCAAGGACGAGAAGAATCCGAGTATTCCATAGAGTTCCGAAGTATTTCCCATTCGATCATTCTGTCACCATTCTTGCCAACTAAATCCGCTTCCAACCTATTCCGTCATCCAACAAAAATCCACCACCATAATTAACCATCCATTTTATTATCGACGAAGTGTCGAAGTGATCTCGTCGACTTGTGCATTTGGACCCTCAGTGAATCCGACTCCTGAGGCTCCACCCCAAGTGCCGTTAAAAACTATCCAACACCATAGACGTCCGCCGACCATCAATTCCTCGGTCCCTCTGTGAATCCGACTCCAGAGGCTTCCTCCCGAGCCGCCAACCACCATTTTTTATCTCGCCTTTATTTTATCACTTTACATTTTTATATCCATCTTATTTTGTTGTCTTCTCTTTCGTGCAGCTATTTGTCAAGACTATTGCGACCATCCATTTCTAACGGCGGTTATTCTCGACTCTTGGAGATCTGGGACGTGACACGAGATTTGAGCTCGATCTGCGGTTGTTATCGCATCTAACTCGCCTCTCCAGAATATCCAAATTCGTGAAGATTTGACGCGTACGAGTCTAATTTGAGGTTGCCGCATAGAAGGGGGAGTGATCAGCATTTGCCGACCCGCACTATTGTCCTTTCAATTTTCATCTCCATTTTTGTTATTCAAACATTTTGCAAACTTATAAAAGTATCTTTACTTGCAAAATAAAGTGTAGAATTTTCCTGTCCCTGTGGATTCGACCCTGACTTACCCTATACTTTGCCTTGTGCATAATATAGATAAGTCTGGTAATTTATTTGTTTGAAGTATATTTTTGTGGGTTCTCAACGACTATCCGATTGCAAAATCGGGTACTTAAACCCTCGAAAATACGCTGCAACAAGTACCCAAGTCGTGGTGCAGTTGTGTGTATTACATACGTTTGAATGCTGCGACAAAGAAGGACCACTTCTCATTACTATTTATTGATTAGATCTTGGAGAGATTGAATAAGAGGGAATACAATCAAGTAGCCATCACACCTGAGAACAAGGGAAAGACAACATTTGTACTTACACATTCAGGTGCATGCCTTTTGGGCTCTGCAATGCCCCATACACTTTTAAGTAGTGCATGATTTCTGTAATCACCGAAGTGGTTGGGAATTTCCTGGAAGTCTTTATGAATGACTTACCAGTCCATGATGATTCATTCGATGATTGCCTTGCGCAGCTTGATAGAGTCCTCAAGAGGTGCAAGGAAGTGAATCCGGTGCTTTCCTCGGAGAAAAGCCACTTTTTGGTGATAAAGGGCATTGTGTTGGGGTATGTCATCTCCAAGTAGGGAATGGAGGTTGACCCTACCAAGGTAGATGTGATCAAGAAACCGAACCACCAACCAACACCAAACAAGTGCGGTCATTTCTGGGATTACGCCAGATTTTATCGTAGATTTATCAAAGATTTCTCAAAAAATTGTCTGACCGCTTATTGAGCTCTTAGAGAACGACACTGAGTTTGTTGTAGATCGAAAGTGCCTAGAGGCCTTTGAGTTGTTGAAAAGGAAGATAATCGAGACTCCCGTCCTACAATCTCATGACCGGTCTTTTCTCTTCGAGATCATGACCTGAGCTTCTAATTTTACAATAGGGATTTTGTTAGGATAGACGAGAGATGAAGTCTTGTATGCCATCCTTTGATCAAGCCAAGTTTTATATCAAACGTAGAAAAAGTACACCATGACTGAAAATGAAATGTTTGTCGTAGTCTTTGCCTTGGAGAAATTCATATGTTTGCTTCTCAGATCTAAAGTGTCATTTTTTACACATTTAACCATCTGATATCTAATGGCAAAGAAACATATGAAGGCACATCTTCTAATATGGATTCTTTTGCTTCAAGAGTTTGATTTGGAAATTAAGGATAAACATGGATAAAGAACATGGTGGTTGATCATCTCTTTTAGATTGAACAAAATGCATCTCTTGAGTTAGAACAAATTCAAAAAGCCTTCCAAGATGAGTCAATTTTTGTATTGACTTTCTCACATGGTATGCCGATGTAGTGAATTATCTTGTCTCTAAAGTTCCCCAAGGTTGGCCTAAGAGCAAAATTGACCGACATAAGTTGGAATCTGGACACTACCATTGGGAATATCCATTCCTCTTTTTTGAGGGCCTAGATTGCATTTGAAGAAGGTGTATTTCTGAGAAGGAATACCAAAGTGTCCTCACTCCGTGCCATACCTTAGGCATAGGAGGATACAACTCCGGTAAGAGGACTGCAGAGAAGATACTACAATGTGGATTTTATTGATCGACCTTGTTTAAGGATGCCTATAATTTTATCAGGTCGTACCCAATCTGTTAGAAAATTGGAGGGACCATTGGTCACAAAGATGTCATGCACCATGCAACCAATGATCAATTGCGATGTGTTCGACGCATGGGGCATTGAGTTTACGGGCCCATTCCCTATCATTCATGGATTTGAATTGATTCTTCTCTCATTTGACTATCTATCAAGGCAGGTGGAAGCTATCCCTACACAAACTGCAGAAAGCAAGACCGTCTATAAATTCCTGAAAAATCATATCATTTCAAGGTTCGTGGTCCCCAAAGTATTAATACTTAATGGGGGTAGCCACTTTGTTAAATAGGGAGGTGAAGAAGTTGACTAAGGACTATGGCATTGAGCATTGTAATGCTAGTTCTTACCATCCACAATCTAATGGTATGGCTGAGGTGTCAAACAGTGAGGGTTGAAGGAATTTTACAGAAGCTAGTCCGTTGTGATATGAAGAACTAGTCCCAACTCTACCAAGTTCTATGGTATTATAGGACAGCTTACAAGACCCCATTGGGCGCCTCCCCATTCAGAATGGTTTTTGAAAAACCATGCCATTTGCCTGCAGAATTAATTCATAAATCAGAATGGGCCATCAGAATAATCAATTGGAACTGTTACCAGAGGAAGAAAAGCTAAGACTTGGATCTTAATGAGCTGATCAATATCAGAAACCATGCATACGAAAATAGTACCATCTACAAGGACAGAGTGAAGAAGTGGCATAATAAGCATATCAAAACCAAGAACTTTGTCCCACGGCACAAAGTATGGTTGTTCGGTGCAAGGTTGAAAATCTTCCAAGGAAAATTGAAATTCAAATGGACGGGACCATTCATCATTAGGGAAGTGCACATCAATGCAGTGTTGAAATTTCTGAATCAATAGACAGTACACATACTTTCCTTGTCAACGGATAGCTGCTAAAACACTTCATAGAATCAAATGAGCAGTTGGTCCAAGTTGAGCAAATCTCATCCACACGGAGCAGAGATTCAGAATAAAGACCAACCTGACCCATGTGAAGCCTTGATGCATGAAGCTATACTCTTCCTGCAACTAGAAGATTCTACTGATCACTTGTAAATCCATCTCAGATCTATTCAATCCTCCATCTATGAGTAATTTTCCATACTTTGGCTGACTTAAGACTGAGTATAGGGGGGTTGATGATTACAATATATATTGATATAATATGATCAAATTATGTGAAGAACAACCTTAACATCTGACATATAATCTTCAATTGCGCATATTTAACAATTTATTTATTCTATATACAAAGCGGAGAAAACCATATTTAAAGTCGGGTAAATCATAACATAAATCAACAAATCATGATTATATAACTGGATAAAATATTTCAAAAATGTCAATTTACATATTACCTTTAAATTATATGGTGAAGTTATGCTGAATACTAAGATTGAAAATTGCCCATGCTTCATCACCAAGATATTACTTAAATAATTATCTTATAAACTAATAAATCATATCTATAAGAGATAAAATAAAATTTCATTAAATATTATATTGATACAAAAAGGATAACATTGAATTAAAATCAACATAGCCAACACATTTGATTATCTAAATTGGCTCTACAATTGTCCTTAACATTTTATCTTGGGAAGAAAAGAGAAGGAAGATTTTTGCAATTTCACCACTCTCTTTCCCATGTTCATAGAGCCCCTACGTAAGGCATTCCCCATGAATTAAGCCACCCATGCATGTTCTCTCTCTTCCATTTCTCATGCATGTATTTAAGTTTTGTCTTTATGTGCATGTGATAAATTGTTTCTCTTTATTGTAGGAGGAAGGTGCCGCACATTCCATCTATAAAAGGACAACTCCATGCAAGAAAGGGGGCTCTCTGAGGCAGCCCTCCTCCTCACCCCCGAGCTCTCTCTAACGCAGCCCTCTCTCTCTCTCTCACGTTCCTCTCCCCCGCTACTCTCTTCCTTCTCAGTTCGTGTGCAACAGTGGCCACCTCGCTCGCGGCTTTCTCTTCCTCGCCGCGACCAGCAGCTGCAACCCACACCCCTCCTCCAACGCACCCTGCGACGACCATCAGCTTCCTCACACAGCAGCATCTACGTGGACCTGTAGCTTGCGCACCTCCGACCTCTTGTGCGTGAGATCATCTCCCAACATCGCATCTTTAGCCAGCACGTGTCCACCTTCTCACACACGCGACCCGCAGCTTCTCTGCATTCAGCCCAAGCACGCAACCTGCATACGCGTGATCAACTCTAGCATGCTATATTCTAGCGACCAGCATCATCCTGTCACTCGTGCGACGACATTTTTGTGTGTCGTGTTCCTCTCCTTATATAGCAGCTCGCACATCCGTGATAGTCGTCGTCGCCATCGTCATCTGGATAGTGAAGCATTTCTTTTCTTATTTTTACATCTCCCTTGCTTTTTGCTATGTTAGTATTTCTTGTTTAAGTTAAATTTGATGAAGCAACTATTTGATAACATCTTTTATTTATTCTAGTTTGTTTCTCGAAATATGCATTGCAACTCTTACATTTTTATTCCATCTTGAAATATTGCAAGTGTCACGCTATTATCTCTATATTAATGTGCGATTCATCCCCTACTTACTCACTTAACCACACTCATACCCACATTTGCAATCTAAGCTCTAAGAAATATTTTCACCATAGATTGCAATTTCTCATAATTTTTCTTCCATCGCAAGAGATCAAAATTCGAATCAAGTTTTAAAGAAAGAATAAAATTATGAGTTTGCCTAGTCCCTGCGGATACGAACCTCTACTTGCACTATACAACTCATATTTTTTCCAACATGCTTGTAGTTGTAATATTATTTGTTTGATTGCGATTTTACGTGGAACAACAACGATGTGGTAAAAACAACTTTTTAAACCGCGTAAAATCGCATCAACATTTTAGCGCTGTTGCCGGGGACTAGGCAACATTTACAATTTTTTTCTTCATTCCTAACTGATTTTCAACATTCTAATCCGTGCAATTTTTTTATTTCAGGTATTTGAATTCCGAAAAAGAAAAAATGAAGATCCATGCAATTTTTTTAGCAAACTTGTAATTTGTTTAAGTAGAAAAATTTTGCAATCTTAATTTCTCCCCCCTTCTCAGAAAAGCTCGCCATCAGCAGAACAAAATATTACGGATTAACGCAAGAAGTGTAGGCACTGTAAGCTTCTCTTTCTCTTAGGCATCTTAGTTTTTAAATTTCTGCATTTGCTTGTGCTTCGAACTAAACCGAAATTTTTTTAAAAAAGACTTCTTCTTTGCATCATCTCTGTGGTCTTCTTCCTCTGATAACGTAATCCAAAGATCAACAAATCATGCTTGATCATATTAAGAAGATAAGCTTGAAAGGTCACCGCAGTGACTTGAGCGAAAGCGGACAAAATTCTGAATGTTTGTTTGATGCACATGAATGACACAAAAATCACAAGCACATAGTGATGAATCTCGTATTTATCATGCTAAAATTGGTCATTTAGGCTCTGTTCCCCATCATTCACCTGTAATTAATCATTCATAAAGCATTATTAGCCATCATGCATGTGTGAATAATATCTGCATTTCATCATGCATAATTGCATTTAAAATCCCCAGTGTAAATTAGCCCAAAAAGCCGCTAACTTCTCACATTTTTAGTTAATTCATCCTAACTCCGATTGACCCAAAATCACCTCCATTATGTAGATATTACTGACCTTATCAAATAAAAAATACAAAAAAATTACTAGCCCCAATAAGTGTCAAATAATCCCAAAGTCAAATTTCACATCTGACAGACTAAAATGAGCATATCTCCCACATACAGTGACCGATTTTGGTCTACTCACTTTTAAAGTACTCCATTTTCAAATACCTTCAAAACAAGACCAATTTCATAAAATTCGGAGCTCATATGTGAAAGTTGGGTTTTGGGCCACTTTTGCGCATTTTAATTTTTTGCTAATTTTGACCTGAGTTTTTATGTGCTTAATTAACCCTTTTAATATTATTTCTTTTTTATTTGTGTCCTTTGATGAAAGTTTTAATAAGAAACACAAAAATCCAAATCCAGATCAAAACCGAAATCAAAGAAACTGACCGAGTCCAAGTGTCCGTTGTCTGTCTATACAAAAATTGTCTGTTTATTACTTTCATTTTATTTTCCTATTTTCTTATCCATGAAAAATAAAAAAATAGATAAATGTGTAATTAATTTTCTTGTATTTTATCGTATTTTTTCTATAATTTTCATCCCTTTTAAAACTACCAAAAAATACAAAATCCCAAAAATCTGGTTTTCTATACACATGGAGAACCACCAAAAATACCACTTCTCACAGATGACCTCTTTTGCTCACGGGTCCTTCATAAAAGTTGTAGATCTCGTCGAGACGAACAACTTTTGTGAAGAAAGTTTTTCGATCCAAGGTCTCCTCCTATTTCTTTTCTATTTTTCTCCATCTTTTCTTTTGAAAATTTTTTGGGGCGCCACGTGTCAGCCCCTGGGCGTGCCACGTGGCACCCCACCTGCTGCTCTCTCTCTCCTGGCGCACGTGCCACACACGTGCCGCTTTCTCCTCCCGCACGCACGTGCACGGCACGTGACCCGCCCCCTCCCCTTCCTCCATTCATCTTCTCCAAACGGCTTCCCACTCCCCTCTCGTAACCGCCGCCCCTCCGCCTGGCCGTTTCTCCCCTCCCCGGCCGTTACGGCCACCCACGTAACGCTCCTCGAACCACCTATAAAGCCTCCTCCCTCCGACCTCGTCAATCATCCGCCATCTCTCCATTGCAGGTCGGTGACAGCGGCTGCTCTGCGGCGTGATCCGGAGGCCGTAGACCTCTGTAGCTGCGCCTCGCAGCTAAGCTTCGCGCACGCCGGCGTTGAGGCAATCATCGGGAGCGGCCATCGTTCCTCCCTCCTTTCCCAGGCGTTCCTCCACCTGCGCACAACAAGACCTGGTCTGAACACGACGCCATCACCTCTACTCCGCAACCGGCCTCCGCTTCGTCGGAGGTGCCGCCACCGAGCTTCGACCACCGCACCGCCCAGCTCGTCCGCGCTCCGCCTCATGCCTTCGCACGTCGGCGCCGCCTTGCCGCCTCCCTCTCGCCACCGAGGTTGCCGCCACGACACTCCGCCATCGCCTCACCACTGTTGGATCGGGGGATCCAACGGTTCGTGCCCCGCCACGTCCCCCCCCCCACCCCCCCGAGCCTCGCCCCCAGCCTCGAGGCTCGGGGCCCCCGAAGCACCTCCATCTGCCACGTAGGCTCGGGCTCCCGAGCCTGAGCCCCGCACCCGAGCCTCGCGCCTCCCCGTTCGATCCTCAGGCTCGGGGCTCCCGCGCCTTAGCCTCGCATCCAAGCCTCAGGGCGCACGTGCAACGTACGTGCGCGGTTGGGAAAATTGCAATCAAGCCCCTGGCACTTTCAGAATTTGCAGAAATACCCCCGCCGGGGGTAAATTATAGAGGAGCCCCTCAACTTTCTATAAATTACAGATAAGTCCTCCTAGGGACCTCTTTGCAGGGAAAACTTTATTTTATTTACATTTCAGTACCTGAAACTTCATTTTATCATATCTTTATCATACGGACTCCGATTTTAGCGTTTAATATGTCATTTTGAAGATATTTTCATGCTCTATCATTTGGCATACATTGTGGATAGATCTGAGGTTATTTACTGTCAATTATTATTTGATGATCATCCATGACTTTTGCAGGCTACTTTTTGACATATTAATGCTTTGGATCTTAATGATTTTATTTGCAGGAATTCGGACGAGTATCTTTATCTGATTAAGCCTTCATTGATTATTCTTAATAATTTGGATTTCACAGGGGATTATCTCAGATCAATTCCTCTAAGATTATGGTCAAATATTCTAGGAATTAGATCAAAGACATTTGGAGGATGGATATCTTGCTTCAATTATTCTGAGTATCAACTTATTACCTGAAGCATTGACTCAGTTGTATTTTGATTTGTGATTAACTTTGATAAAACTATTGATCATAATATTTGAGAATTAGATACGTTTCAAATCACAAATCAGGAGCATAAACTCTGTTTATTTTCTTTGCATCGTATCCTCTTCATTGCATTGTATATTTTTCAACATAGAAATTAATCGAACATTGATTGATTATTTAATTTGATTCAAGACCGCGCAACTAAAAATCACCGTTCCCTGAGTTCGACCTTGGTAAACTTGCCAAGTAAAATATTCCACAACATTCAAAGCTTGTGGTATTTTGACGACCGAAATCCGCTTCCTATACTACAATTCCTCTTTTTTAAAGAGGCGAATTTCGCGTTCATCACATAGAACCCTTGGATAGAGACAAAAATCCCTAGTGCTACGTGGGATTGCAGAGAGAAATCATAACTCCTCGACGCGTTGGACACAGGTTCTTATGGGAAGAATAGATCCTCGATCTGAGTACCGTACCTTGGATCCCCCAGCCGGATTAGGAAATCGATTTCTCACAATCTTCCACACCCAACTCTTCATTAAGGACTCTTAAATTCTCTGATAACACTTGTTGAATCACTAAATTAAAATCTGATAACATTTTTTGTGAGATTAATTTTTGTGTGATTTTTTTTCTGCATTTTATTTTGCATTTCGCTCTTACTTCTTTTACTAACCGCAAATTCTCTCTTCGCAGACTTCTGGGAGATGGATTTGGATATTAAAACAAGGATCTGCGATGAAGACCGAATTTTAATTTTGTGAGAGAAGATTCTCTACAATATTCCCAGGGTCCCTATCTTCGAACCCTTGTAATAATTCAGACTGAACTTTTTCTGTGGTGTGTCAGGTCTGTTTCAACCCCTTCTGTGTGGTTGGGACCTGACTTGAGTGGTGTAGGACTTAGGCACATATACGCTTATTTTTCTATCATTGATTGTGCTCGTAATTCTTAGGCCACACACTCACTAATATACGCACTATAGATCGTTCAACATTAGCCAAATTCTGAAATCGATTCTTCCCGCTAATAGAACTATCTGTTTAGGGTGTTTTCCATCTGTGCATACCATTTACTGTAAATTTTAAATTTCTTGTCTTGCATCCCGCATGAAGAACGCGAGGATTCACTGTAAGTCCTTCTCTTAAGCATGCATCATTGATTTACGTTTGCATCGGCTTTTTCGGTTTCCTTCCTCAAGTTTTACAACTTAGAAGTTAAAGGAATTGGGACTGTTCGTTAGGCGTAAATTTCTGTGCTCACATTAACTTCAGTGATAACCTCAATTTAAAATCGGGACTGCTAACTAAGGTGATTGTAAATAAATTGATATAAAATTAATCTGTGTTTGGTGGAGAGGAACCCACTCATTATTTGTAAGGATCTGAACACACACTTAGGAAAGAGCCCAAAACCGAAGTGCTTCGTTCAGACTACTGATTCTAATCAATTAGCTACTTTTCAGTGAGGGTCTCGGGTAGCCGTTTACGGTCCGACTTCCCTTAGCAGAGTAGGTGGTTTAGAGGACACTTCGGAAGGCTCCGTCCTCAAGTAACACGGGTAGCCGTTTAAATGGTCCGTACTTACACCTATACTGGCTGAGAGTAAGTGCAACTAGTTGTATGAACTCGGGACAGTCTTTGTGAAATATTTTGGCACCTAACAACGCCGCTTAATCTGCAAGATTGTTTTGTCATTAAATTAAAATTGAAAAGATAAGCGGCCGAACCCTAACGTGCCTTCACCAGAGTTGAGTGGGTGAATCAACGTGTTTGTTTTGTGTTTGATTTGTGTGCGTCAAAGGTCTTGCAATCGCAATTAGATCGTGGTTCGCTAATCATTCCATCCATCTTGAGAAGATGTCGGCACAGTGGTCTTCTTTCCCGATCTCCACGACCATGTCCTGATATTCTTCTTCCCCTCATCCATCATTTTCTTCCCACCCATACATCCCACCCTATGACCACACTTCTTCTTGGAATAGTCCTCTCTCATATTCTGACAATTTTATGGACACAAGAGAGAGATCGGAATTGAGGATAAACAATAGAGTGACCGATATTGACAATAAAACTCGATTTCCGGTCACTAGGATCTCACAGCCTCTTGAATTATCCCCTACTCAAGATAACTATCAATTTTCCTTTGACAACCCACGAGAAAACCGAAGTCAAGGAAATACAACTCATGACCAGACCATAATGTTTATGAACAATCAACACTCTACTTGAGGTTACATGCCAGAATCAAGACACATAGAGAATGATTATTCAATCACTAGTCATGAGATGTTTGAGGATGAGATTGCTCGGATTAATCATAGAGCAGACACTTTAACTATGAGAATATATGATCTCATCCAGTCAATGCATAATTCAAAAGAAGTGAGGCCACCACCATGCGAACCACTGGATCATCACAATCAGACACAACCACTGACCTCTGACCCCCCGACTGACCATATTACATAAAATACCAAAAAAATGAAAAAAATTGAAAATTCAAAAAAATTGGACAATTCTGAAATGGAAGCATTTTGCAAGAGTCTGATCTTAGAGCTTCCATTGATAAAAGCCATAGAATATGTGCCCGATCTTAAGAGATTTGTGAAGAGTCGACTAAATCCCAAGAAGACGGACAGGAAACGATCCAGGACTGAATATCATGTCATATCTATGGCTAGTTCTTTGGTGATGAATCATAAAATCAAAAGCCGCAAAGTCAAGCGGTTGACTCGGATCACATGTGAAATTGAGGATTCAACATTTACTCATGTTCGGTTAGATGGCGACTCTACATTAAACATCATCCTGAAGTCCGTCTTTAATCAACTTAAATTCGGACAACTCAAAAAGACTAGGGTGATCGTTCAATTACCCGATCGATCTACCAAAAGACCGCGGGGGATCGTTTCTGTCGTCGTAAATTTCCGAGGTAAAGAACATAAGGTGGACTTTACGGTCCTTGACATTGAACACCCCGGAAGGATGTCTGAGTCTCCTATCATTTTAGGAAAGCCGTTCTTAGCCTCCGCTAAGGCGATCGTCGATTGTGAGACTCAGGAAATCAAGTTCCCGAACTCGGACCCCAATGAACAAATCCCCAATGATACGCCATGCTCTGAGGAAAACCAACTTAAGACCGACAGTTATGACCGGAAAATAAAGATTTCACACCATCAGACATCTCCGCATGACACACTAATAAAAACCCTAGGAGAGTCACCCAAAAGACTGACTGTTGGACAAACTTCAGATTCTCACCACCCTATCAATGCTCCTAGGAAAAATCAAGATTTTGGAGCTTCTGAAGAATTGGACCATATTTTTGAAGATCACCACGATTATTTGAGTGGTCCAATCTTTGAGTCGGCAGTAATTCATGAGATACTTGAACCATATAAGGAACCGACTCTGGAAACATCCGATGTCACCAAAATTCATGATCATCCGAAGGTGACATCAGCGCCCCCAACCATAAACCACAGAATCACCAGGAACAATCTTCCTCGACCGAAGCAGTGCATGACCCTTCAAGAATTGGTCGACTTTTACAGGGATTCATCTGATGATGAACTCACGAATGCCACATCGGTTACTCAAGATAGGGAGATGAAGACTGTCCAACTTCCTCCCAATACTTCTCAAGGAAACAAACCGACCAAGAAAGTCACCTTTGACCTTAGACACCAGGTGATTTCTGAAGAGTCCTCGTCAGATCATGATGTGGTTCATCAGATAAGTGCAATAGGTACAACTCTGATCCATGGGCACTTACCTCTGATCGACAAAAGTTGGAGATCCTCTGCAGACGACTACTATTCTCCTGAGGACGACTCCGACGATGGCTGGTCTTCGTCATCGACCCCCTCTTCATCACACTCCACATCTCCATACTATCTCCCTCCACACTCCCGTAAGAAGGTCCGTCGTAAACCTCCTTGATCTTTTACATCCGCAAATCTATCCGGTTCCCCATCTGTAATTATCCGATTATACTTAGGCTGACCTGAGCCTAAGTATAGGGGGACCGCATCCATTGTTTATACATCACTTCTCTTCTTTTATTTTTAACCCCTCTATATTTAGTACGAGCTATGTCAACATTTCACTTTGTGCCATGAGGACATGGCACAAGCTAAGTATAGGGGGGTGTGTTTGTATATATTTTATCTACTTTATCCATAGCTCGTACTTTAATCATTTTTATCTAACATCGGGGATGGGTCCAAGTAGTGTGTATATTACATGTTTTTCAAAAAAAAATCAAAAAAAAAAAATAAGAGAGAGAAAAACAACAACAAAAAACAACAACAACAAAAAAAAAACCCCAAAAAAACTTTTTGCATTAAAAAAATCATCACTCATGGTCTTGCATTTCATCAAGCATTTCATGCATTCCTTGGTCGATATATTCCTGACACATTCACCATCACTCAAGGCTTGAGGATTTTGAGGACACTTGATTTCTGAGATCTTGAGATTCTGAGTTAGTCTGCCTTAGTCATTAGGGTTTTTAAAACTTAATAATCCACACTTCCCTAGTTTGAAAGATTTGAGCGCTATATTGCACTCTTCATCTCTACCTTCAAAAAGAATATGATCAGCACAATCACTCCCACAACTGCATGATTGATGTGATGAGTTGAGATATCATTTAAGGAACTAGGACTAGAGATTTGAGTTTAGACCCGATCTGATGATATTCGAGGATGGGGTAAAGTTAATGAAGGCTTCAAGAAACCTGAGTGTCAACAAAACCCTAGCCAGTATGTGAACAAGATTCATATGCTATCTCTTTGATATTTACCTATGTGCCAGGGTGTGATGAAACTTAATGAAAATGGTTGATCGGTGTGCGCCAACTTTTGGTAAAAGAAGTGGAGCTAGCCAAAAAAATAGAAATGTCAAGAAAAGCTCTATCATCTAAAGTCAAATTCTAAATGAGCTTCCACCAATGGCGAGCGCTCCCAAACATTTTCAAAGTGTCCACTTGGACCAAGCGCTAATTAGGACCAAGGAGTCGGACTGACACCATAAAAGGGCTCTGCATCGTAAGCGATACAAGTCTGGGTGTCGAAGGTATCTTAGATACTCAAAAGAGACACACCCCGGTGTACTCCCAGAAAAACAAGTGCAGACGACTCCAAATTCTCTTGACGGACACATTGATCAACAAAATAAAATATACTTGTGTTGAGTAATAAGGCACTCGAGAGGCACCTTGTTCCAATGTAAGGGAGAGAAAATCAGACACAATCCTATGACCTCCATCATCTGGCCGTCCATCTACACTTTCAAGTCTGACAAACTAATGAGACCGTTGACTGAAGCAAGAATATACTTATTCCCTAGTGTTGAGGATTAGGTCTAGAGGAGGATCTTTGGGACTGGAACTTTGAGTGATGTCCCGACTCGACTCTCATGAAATGCAGTACACTTAAAATCATATCCTTATATTATATGTACAAACAGAGAGTCTGAAAATTAGAGAAGTTGGATTCCTTTTGATTGAAGATTGGGTGAGCTCAGAATTTTAGGATCACTCAACTTAAGGATCTTCTCTGAATTAAGCCTTGAAAATTCACATGCACAGTCAAGGATGTAATCAACTAAGTCATTCATTCATGCTCGGGGACGAGCATGGTTTAAGTATAGGGGTATGATGAATCTCATATTCATCATGCTAAAATTGGTCATTTAGGCTCTGTTCCCCATCATTCACCTGTAATGAATCATTAATAAAGCATTATAGCCATCATGCATGTGTGAATAATATCTGCATTTCATCATGCATAATTGCATTTAAAATCCCTAGTGTAAATTAGCCCAAAAAGCTGCTAACTTCTCACATTTTTAGTTAATTCATCCTAACTCCGATTGACCCAAAACCACCTCCATTATGTAGATATTACTGACCTTATCAAAAAAAATACAAAAAATTACTAACCCCAATAAGTGTCAAATAATCCCAAAGTCAAATTTCACATCTGACAGACTAAAATGAGCATATCTCCCACATACAGTGACCGATTTTGGTCTACTCACTTAAAGTACTCCATTTTCAAATACCTTCAAAACAAGACCAATTTCATAAAATTCGGAGCTCATATGTGAAAGTTGGGTTTTGGGCCTCTTTTACGCATTTTAACTTTTTGCTAATTTTGACTTGAGTTTTTATGTGCTTAATTAACCCTTTTAATTTTATTTCTTTTTTATTTGTGTCCTTTGATGAAAGTTTTAATAAGAAACGCAAAAATCCAAATCTAGATCAAAACCGAAATCAAAGAAACTGACCGAGTCCAAGTGTCCGTTGTCTGTCTGTACAAAAATTGTGTGTTTCTTACTTTCATTTTATTTTCCTATTTTCTTATCCATAAAAAATCGCAAAAAATTAGATTAATGTGTAATTAATTTTCTTGTATTTTATTGTATTTTTTCTATAATTTTTATCCCCTTTAAAACCATCAAAAAATACAAAATCCCAAAAACCTGGTTTTCTATACACATGGAGAACCACCAAAAATATCACTTCTCACAGATGACCTCTTTTGCTCACGGGTCCTTCATGAAAGTTGTAGATCTCGTCGAGACGAACATCTTTTGTGAATAAATTTTTTTGATCCGAGGTCTCCTTCTATTTCTTTTCTATTTTTCTCCATCTTTTATTTTGAATTTTTTTGGGGCGCCACGTGGCAGCCCCTGGGCGTGCCACGTGGCACCCCACCTGCTGCTCTCTCTCTCCTGGCGCACGTGCCGCTTTCTCCTCCCGCACGCACGTGCACGGCACGTGACCCGCCCCTCCCCTTCCCCCGTTCATCTTCTCCAAACGGCTTCCCACTCCCCTCTCGTAACCGCCGCCCCTCCGCCTGGCCGTTTCTCCCCTCACCGGCCGTTACGGCCGCCCACGTAACGCTCCTCGAACCCACCTATAAAGCCTACTCCCTCCGACCTCGTCGATCATCCGCCATCTCTCCATTGCAGGTTGGTGACAGCGGCTGCTCTGTGGCGTGATCCGGAGGCCGTAGACCTCTGTAGCTGCGCCTCGCAGCTAAGCTTCGCGCACGCCGGCGTTGAGGCAATCATCGGGAGCGGCCATCGTTCCTCCCTCCTTTCCCAGGCGTTCCTCCACCTGCGCACAACAAGACCTGGTCTGAACACGACGCTATCACCTCTACTCCGCAACCGGCCTCCGCTTCGTCGGAGGTGCCGCCACCGAGCTTCGACCACCGCACCACCCAGCTCGTCCACGCTCCGCCTCACGCCTTCGCACGTCGGCACCGCCTTGCCGCCTCCCTCTCGCCACCGAGGTTGCCGCCACGACACTCCGCCATCGCCTCACCACCGTTGGATCGGGGGATCCAACGGTTCACGCCACGTCCCCCCCCCCCCCCCCCCCCCCGAGCCTCGCCCCCAGCCTCGAGGCTCGGGGCCTCCGAAGCACCACCATCTGCCACGTAGGCTCGGGCTCCCGAGCCTGAGCCCCGCACCCGAGCCTCGCGCCTCCCCGTCCGATCCTCAGGCTCAGGGCTCCCGCGCCTTAGCCTCGCATCCAAGCCTCAGGGCGCACGTGCAACGCACGCGCGCGGTTGGGAAAATTGCAATCAAGCCCCTGGTACTTTCAGAATTTGCAGAAATACCCCCGCCAGGGGTAAATTATAGAGGAGCCCCTCAACTTTCTATAAATTACAGATAAGTCCTCCCAGGACCTCTTTGCAGGAAAAACTTTATTTTATTTACATTTTAGTCCCTGAAACTTCATTTTATCATATCTTTGTCATACCGACTCCGATTTTAGCGTTTAATATGTCATTTTGAAGATATTTTCATGCTCTATCATTTGGCATACATTGTGGATAGATTTGAGGTTGTTTACTGTCAATTATTATTTGATGATCATCCATGACTTTTGCAGGCTACTTTTTGACATATTAATGCTTTGGATCTTGATGATATTATTTGCAGGAATTCGGACGAGTATCTTTATCTGATTAAGCCTTCATTGATTATTCTTAATAATTTGGATTTCACAGGGGATTATCTCAGATCAATTCCTCTAAGATTATGGTCAAATATTCTAGGAATTGGATCAAAGACATTCAGAGGATGGATATCTTGCTTCAATTATTCAGAGTATCTACTTATTACATGAAGCATTGACTCAGTTGTATTTTGATTTGTGATTAACTTTGATAAAACTATTGATCATAATATTTGAGAATTAGATACGTTTGAAATCACAAATCAGGAGCATAAACTCTGTTTATTTTCTTTGCATCGCATCCTCTTCATTGCATTGTATATTTTTCAACACAGAAATTAATCGAACATTGATTGATTATTTAATTTGATTCAAGACCGCGTAACTAAAAATCACCGTTCCCTGAGTTTGACCTTGGTAAACTTGCCAAGTAAAATATTCCACAACATTCAAAGCTTGTGGTATTTTGACGACCGAAATCCGCTTCCTATACTACAATTCCTCATTTTTAAAGAGGCGAATTTCACGTTCATCACATAGAACCCTTGGATAGAGACAAAAATCCCTAGTGCTACGTGGGATTGCAGAGAGAAATCATAACTCCTCGACGCGTTGGACACATGTTCTTATGGGAAGAATAGATCCTCCATCTGAGTACCGTACCTTGGATCCCCCAGCCGGATTAGGAAATCGATTTCTCACAATCTTCCACACCCACCTCTTCATTAAGGACTCTTAAATTCTCTGATAACATTGGTTGAATCACTAAATTAAAATTGAAAAGATAACAGCTCCTGCGATAATTTTTGTGTGAGTTGGTGAATCAACAACTTGTCTAGTATTTTTACTGTGTATGCTAGGTCGTAGGTCTCTGAAAAATCCATTACAACAACCTTTAGATTATGACCCAGTTTATAAATCAAAATCCAACCCATCTCCTTCAACTGAGAAACCTGAGAATTCACATGACCTAGGAGACATGGGAGAAGAAAACATACCAAACCCTATGGACCTCATCCTCCAACAACTGTAACTTCTGAGGGAGGAAAATGCAAACATTCGCGAAGTCATAACTTCTCTGAATAGGGGACCACCCATCAACACACATTATAACATTGTTGTAAAAGATATAGTCCATTGGGTTCAGATTCCACCTGAGGTAGGAGATTTTGAGATTAAGACAACATCCCTCTCCCTTATTCCAAAATACTACGGAAATGAGAATGAAGACCCCTTTCTTCACATCCAAGACTTCCGCTCGGCCTGTGACACAATGAGCATCCCTGGGGTAGATAAGGAATACATCTACATGAAGGCCTTCACATACTCACTAAAAGAAAGAGCACTCCAATGTCTTAGGAATTACGAGACTCCTCTCACTTCCTGGGATATCTTAAGGGAAGCCTTCATCAAGAAATACTTCCCAATAGGAAAAACAAATGCCCTGAGACAAGCCATATCATCATTCACCCAGAGGAACAAAGAACCCATACACGAAGCATGGGAGTGTTTTAAGGAACTTCAAAGGAAATGCCTTCATCATGCAATCCCCAAGTGGAAGCTAGTTTAGATATTTTATGAGGGCATATATACATCATTTAAGAGAGTGATTGATGGCTCCTACAATGGAAACTATATCAGCCGTGATGAACATTTTATCTGGACTTTATTTGAAAATATGGCTGATAATTCGGTGAATAGTTCCTCCATTGAACAATACAGTGGGAACATGAGATCAGTCAACATAATCGATCATGAGAGATCTACCAGTGACCTATCCAAAGAAAATCGTGATAAATGGGAACCCTCTCCAAGCAAATGGACCTTATGACCCAAGCCATAGGAAAATTAGCTATGACCAATCCCATCGTTCAAGAAATTGACCACATCCCATTCACTTATAATCAAGACATGACCCCTGAGACTGTGAATTGGGTACGAAGAAATCAAGGAGGGGCATATTCACACACTCAAAATACAGGATGGAGAGAACAATCGAATAATGGGTGGAATGGACAATACAATTATCATTTCCAAAATCACACCCAGCCCAGATAACCGATAGCACCACCAGTGACTCAACCACACACTACTGCTGTGAATTTTGATGCTTTGGTTCAAGCTATACAACAACTTGCCATAGCACAACAACATGCCACTGAAGCTCAACAAGAAGCCACCTTGAGAAGGCCCGATAATTTGCCGAGATCAGATCATACATCCTAGCCTTGTCACCTCAACCTCTGCCCAATTCCAACATCAACAAGGCTAGTTCATCTGGAGTACTTCAAACTCCACCACCTACCGGATCTTTCACTTCACCACATGGTTTTCAAAATCAAAATCAAGGATTTTCACATCTCCTAGGACAAATCAAGGGAACACACAGCAAGCACCTAGGAATCAAGTGAATTTCAAAACTCCACCCCGTCCAAACCAATGCTAATGCTGTCACTATGAGAAACGGGAAAATCACTTCTACCTTCACCAGACCACTGGCTTCAGAGGATCAAACAGAAATTGAGGAAGAGATTGTTGATGAAGAGAAGCCAATTGAGACAACTATGTTTCCTCCTTCCTCCCCAACCATAACCATCTCCTTTCCCGGAGCTCTTCACCGAAGAAAGACTCGATCATACACCATCAATCCAGAGCTAGAAAAACTGTTCTCAGACATTGTCATTGAAATCCCGCTCCTAAAAGCTCTCGAACAAGTCCCAGTCTTCTCCCGCTTCTTGAAGGAAAAAAATGCACACCAAAACGGACCAAAGGAAAGAATAAAAAGGACAATGAAGATATTGAAAAACATGTGCTCCCTCGAGCAACATCCAATGCCATCTCCCAATTCCTGCCCACCAAAAAGAAAGATCCAGGAGCTCCTCTAGTTAGATGCATAATTGGTGAATTAACGTTCAAGCGCACCCTGCTAGATAATGGTGCTTCCATCAATCTCCTCCCTACTGCTATTCTAGAGTAATTTGACTTAGTAAAGCTGAAACCTGTGTCGATGATTTTACAAATGGCTGATCGTTCTGTGAAAAGACCAAGAGGACTACCTGAAGATGCAATAGTTGACGTCCAAGGCCATCAATTCCCGGTTGATTTTGTGGTGATGGATATAGATCAAGCTAATACACTGAGTGAGTCACCCATCAATTTGGATGACCGTTCTTGGCCACCGCTAAGGCGCATTTTGATTATGAGAATGGGGGAGTAGAATTTAAAATCAATGGTAAATTGATCTTGTCGCCCCTACTTCTGTTGACTCTGAAATTGAAGATTGTGGTTGGATAGAGAACTGTGATGTTCTTGACATACAAAATGATTGTGCTCCTATCCATCTTTCTAAAGATCCTCTGGAAGTTAGTATGAACACCTTCCGATCCACTTACAAGGATATGTGTCGTCAAATTGCCACATATAATCTGAACTCTGCACTCGAAGCTCCACCATGCCTTCTCACTGGTAAGGAAATTTTTGAGTTAGATGAAGCCTGGGACACTAAGCACTGAACTTGCATTGACCTCATCTATGATCATGCCCATGATGGAGCCACCATTTGAGACTATTTCATCGATAAATACAGAAGAAACTGCCCCTCTAACCCCACCAACACCTATTGTTGAACTGAAATCCTTACCACAAGACCTAAAATATGCTTTCCTCGATGATGCATACACTTTTCCAGTCATCATTAATGCCAACTTAGATAGCACTCAGGAAAGCCAACTCATAGAAGTGTTGAAAAGGAATTCTCAGGCTATTGGATGGAGAATAACAGACTTGAAAGGAATAAGCCCGACATTTGGCACACACCACATATACTTGGAAAATGACAGTAAACCCTCTTGAGAAATGCAAAGACGGTTGAATCCTAATCTACGAGAGGTTGTGAATAATGAAATATACAAGTAGTCGAGTGCGAGCATCATTTATCCTATTGCTGATAGTCCTTGGATCAGTCCTCTCCAGGTTGTCCCCAAGAAAGATGGATTGACAATTGTCAGAAATGAAAAAGGAAAGGACATACCCACCCGAGTAGCCACATCTTGGAGAGTCTGTGTCGATTATAGAAAACTCAACAAGGCTACCCGAAAAGATCATTTCCCATTGCCATTCATTGACCAAATCATCGAGAAGGTAGACGGAAAAGAATTCTTCTATTTTCTGGATGGATATTCCGTTATAACCAAGTGGCCATAGCACCAGAAGATCAAGACAAAACCACTTTCACTTGACCCTTTGGGACTTATGTCTTTCGCCGCATGCCTCTCGGATTATGTAATGCCCCAGCAACCTTTCAAAGATGCATGATGGGAATTTTCACCGATATGATCAGCGATTTTATGGAAGTATTTACAGATATTTCTCTATTTTTGGGGACTCCTTTGAGGAAATGCTCGGATTTTTGGATAGAGTCCTACAAAAATGCATCGAAGTAAACCTAATACTATCTTGGGAGAAATCACACTACATGGTGAATCAAGGGATTGTGCTGGGACATATTGTGTCAAAGAAAGGGATGGAAGTGGATCCATAAAAATTGAGACCATCACTCACTTAGGTCCACCTGTAAATGTAAAAGGAGTTCGATCCTTCCTAGGGCACGTTGGTTTTTACCGCTGATTTATCAAGGATTTCTTGAAAATCACCTGTCCACTCACCAAGCTACTTGAGAAAGACCATGATTTTACATTCATTGAGGAAGCATTCGAGTCCTTCACTCTTCTGAGAAAAATCATCACTGAAGCACCCATATTACAACCCTCTGATTGGACTCTTGAATTTGAAATCATGTGTGATGCTTTTGATTATGCTGTTGGGGCAGTATTGGGTCAAAGGAAAGATGGGAAACCCTATGTCATCCACTATGCCAGCAGGACTGTAGATGATGCTCAAAAGAACTACACTGTGACTGAGAAAGAACTATTAGTTGTGGTGTTTTCATTAGAGAAATTTCAGTCTTATATCTTAGGGTCCCACATCATAATCTACACAGACCACTCTGCTTTGAAGGTGGGTATTACTGCTCCAAGAATTTGATTTAGAAATTCGAGATAAAGCCGGAGCAAAGAATGTTGTGGCCGACCACCTTTCGAGACGCCCTCCATCAATCACAGATACAATCCCAATTTCTGATAACTTTCCAGATGAAAGTATCATGTCTGCCTCTCAACTCCCTTGGTACGCAGACATCGTTAATTACATCATCACTTCCACATTTCCTGATGACTGGCCAAGACATAAGAAAGACAAAACTAAAGCCCAAGCCCGATACTACCACTGGGAAGACCCTTCCTCTTCAAAGAGGGTACTATTTTGATATGGAGATGATGTATCCCTGAATCTGAAATCAATGATGTCCTATCTCACTACCACACTTCTAGGTGTGGAGGACACCATTCAGGAAAGTGCACAGCCGCTAAGGTCTTACAATGTGGTTTCTATTGGCCTACACTCTTTAAGGATGCCCATCATTTTGCTCAATCTTGTCCTTCCTGTCAAACCAATGGAACAATGACCCGATGCAACATGATGCACTACAACCCGTACATATAGTCGAAATCTTTGATACTTGGGGAATAGACTTCATGGGACCTTTTACCATCTCACAAGGCTATCAACACATCCTGCTCGTTGTTGACTATGTGTCACGTTGGATTGAAGCCATTCCCACTCGCGCTGCTGATAACGCCACTATTGTCAAATTCCTTACCAACCTTTTCTCTCGATTTGGATTACCTAAAGTGGTCATTAGTGATGGTGGAACCCATTTTATGAATGCTTTAGTTAAGAATTTACTTAAGAAGAATGGAGTCGAACACCGTGTCTCAACTGCCTATCACCCACAGACCAATGGAATGGTTGAGCTGTCAAACCGAGAAATCAAGACCATCCTCCAGAAAATTGCCCGCTCTGATCGTAAAGATTGGTCTCAACACTTACCTTTTTCTCTCTGGGCCTACCGCACAGCTTTCCGCACACCCTTAGGAATGAGCCCATATCAGTTAGTCTATGGAAAGCCTTGCCATCTACCCATTGAGATCCACCACAAATCACTCTGGGCGATCAAGAAATGCCATTTGGATTATGATGAGGCTGGAAAGAGAAGACTATTGGATTTATCTGAACTGGAAGAATTGAGATCACAAGCCTATGACAACAACTTGTTGTATAAAGAGAAATCAAAATATGGCATGATGCGAACATTTCGAGGAAAACATTTCAAGAGAATAAAAAAGTATGGCTTTTCGATGCAAAATTGAAACTATTCCCAGGAAAGCTGAGATCGAAATGGAAAGGACCATACATCGTAACCCAAGTTTTTGATAATGACTCAATAGAAATATGTGACCCATACTTTAAAAGCCACTTTCAGAGTCAATGGTCAAAGATTAAAACCCGTTGTTGAACCCTCTGGTCCCATGCCTGTTTGTGCAACATACCTTCTACAGGAACAATAAGCAGTACAAATCATCGAGATGAGGTGTTAAATCATGCATTCTCACGAGTCTCACCTCACAGGTATCTTTTCTTCTTATTTCTCGCATGTTTATTTTTACTGCATTGCATTAGATAAGTATGGGGGTGCACCTCTTTAAAAAACCCACAAAACACAAAAATACGTTTTCACATCACTCGCCCAAATCTGTTGGTCCTCTAAGTCATGAGGACATGGCTTCTTATAAGCATGGGGAGGGGGGGTATTTGCATATTTTTCAAAAAATTGTATATGTTTTACAAAATTTAAAAAAAGAGAGAAAAGAAAACCACCAAAAATATGGCCTTCCTAATTTTGTTGAGAAAACAGATCTTCACTGCATAGATTATAGACTGAGGCTGAGTTGACCCTAATCCACTTAACTTCATCAGAATTTCACTAGGCATGAGTTTTTAAGCTTTCTTCAGGCCCATATGGACTTTATTCTCTCAGTTCCACTGACTCTACTGATGAATGAACTTTTGTATCTAACTAGATCACCTGAGCAACTAGTATCACTCTTAAACTCTTCATTGGATATTAAGCAACTGCACATTCCACTTAGCTTGATTGAGTTTATTTTACGAGATACAATTACAATCTAGTTGGGGTGAGGACTTGTCCTCTTGGTTGTGCCAATGCCTGAACCTGGTTTATAGTCAGTGAAGGAACTTGACTCAGGGGCAACATGATCTCTCTAGTCTAAGTATGTTAGCAAATAAGCCAATATCGTGCCTCCAAAGTCAATATTAAGTCGATACTACCTTTGATGCCAAACCCAAAACAAAAACACCACAAAAAGGCATATCACAATATAAAAGAATGCCAAAAACCACCAATCATGCAAAGATGTGCGAAGCAAAAGCAATGAAAGAAGACCACCAAATAACCCTTCTCCACCAAGAAAGCCGTGGTAGCAGACCAATGATGCTACCTAATGTCTTAAAAGAGGCCCAAAGAGGCCCAGGGTTATGCTCTGCAAAAGGAAAAAATGAGAGCAATGGACCAAAGCGGTCTATGGAAAACCCCAAAAATTAAGTCCCATTCTCCAATAAACTATGACCTACTTTTCTAGGATGACATACTTGGGTGAAAAGAGAATATGCCTGAATTCAGGGGAGAACTGAGGCTATATGTGTAGGGAATCATTCGGTACCTTGCTAGATTGTGTTGTTAGCTCATTCTCTTGACTCACGAAAGCTACGACTACACTAACATTGTTTATATCCATTCAAGGTCAAAGAGAATGTTTGTTGCTTAGGGATGAGCTGACTTGATCGACCTTCTGAAACCATGTCTGATTTTGTTGGAACTGAAAGACTGTTGAAAGCTAAAACTTAAGTCAAGTTGATAATTCGAACAAATATTTAATCCATGGGTCGACTCTACTGAAGTTTGTATATTCATGTAATATTGGTCTGCAGACTCAAAAGACTGTGTGGGTATGTCTGCTGCAAATTCTCAACTAATTCACCTTGGCTATTCATCTCATTATTATTCTTGCTCAAGACTAGCAAGGATTAGGTATGGGGGTGTGATGATTACAATATATATTGATATAATATGATCAAATTATTTGAAGAACAACCTTAACATCTGACATATAATCTTCAATTGCGCATATTTAACATGTTATTTATTCCATATACAAAGCGGAGAAAACCATATTTAAAGTCGGGTAAATCATAACATAAATCGACAGATCATGGTTATATAACTGGATAAAATATTTTCAAAAATGTCAATTTACATATTACCTTAAATTATATGGTGAAGTTATGCTGAATACTAAGATTGAAAATTGCCATGCTTCATCACCAAGATATTACTTAAATAATTATCTTATAAACTAATAACTCATATCTATAAGGGATAAAATAAAATTTCATTAAATATTATATTGATACAAAAAGGATAGCATTGAATTAAAATCAACATAGCCAACACATTTGGTTATCTAAATTGGCTCTATAAATTTCCTTAACATTTTATCTTGGGAAGAAAAGAGAAGGAAGATTTTTGCAATTTCACCACTCTTTCCATGTGCATAGAGCCCCTACGTAAGGCATTACCCATGAATTAAGCCACCCATGCATGTTCTCTCTCTTCCATTTCCCGTGCATGTATTTAAGTTGTGTCTTTATGTGCATGTGATAAATTGTTTCTCTTTATTGTAGGAGGAAGGTGCCGCACATTCCATCTATAAAAGGACAACTCCATGCAAGAAAGGGGGCTCTCTCACGCAGCTCTCCCCTTCACCCCCGAGCTCTCTCTCACGCAGCCCTCTCTCTCTCTCACGTTCCTCTCCCCTGCTACTCTCTTCCTTCTCAGTTCGTGTACGACAGTGGCCACCTCGCTCACGGCCTTCTCTTCCTCGCCGCAACCAGCAGCTACAGCCCACACCCCTCCTCCAACGCACCCCGCGACGACCATCAGCCTCCTCACACAACAACAGCTATGTGGACCTGTAGTTTATTTCTCATCAAAAATACCCATGACACACGAGAGAAGTCATTCACAATAACTATATAAAATTTGTGTCCCTGATGATCAGGTACACGACTCGGACCCCAGATATCAATATGAAATAACTCGAACTTGGAGGTACTACTCCGACCTGGATGACTGGGAAAGGTAGACCGGTGATGCTTTCCCAACTGACAAGCCTCACATTGGATAGATGTGTGAGGAAGACCCTGGGGTAACACACGACGCAACTTCTGAAGCGGTAGATGCCCAAAGCACAGATGCCACAACAAAGGAGATACTGGTCCAGTGGGAAGGGATGAGGTTCCAGCGAATGGAGTCTGATTTAGGCGATAGAGGCCTCCTTGCTCATAGCCACGACCAATCACATTGCCCGTACGGATGTCCTGAAAAATAAGAGAAGATGGATCAAAAATTTCCCGACATTGTAAATCCTTCGTAATCTGACTGATTGATAACAAATTCATTGAAAAATCAGGTGCATGTAGCACATTCTTGAGCTGCATAGAAGATGTCAGTCTAATCTCCCCCTGACCAGTTATGGGAGAATGTGTACCATTGGCGATGACCACTGTTCGGCCTGGAGGAATCTGAGAATATCCTGTAAGTAAACTCTGATCGCCACATAGATGATGTGTAGCGCCCGAGTCCATAATCCAAGGTAATGTATCTGATCTGCTACTGGTAAATGCACGTCTCCGACCTCTTGTGCGTGCGATCAGCTCCCAACATCGCATATTCAGCCCGCACGCGTCCACCTTCTCACGCACGCGACTAGCGGCTTCTTTGCATTCATCCCACGCGCGCAACCGGCATATGTGTGATCAACTCTAGAGTGCTATCTTCTAGCGACCAACAGCATCCCGTCACTCGTGCGATGACGTTTTTTTTGTGCGGTGTTCCTCTCCCTATATAGCAGCTCGTGCGTCAGTGATAGTCGTCGTCGTCATCGTCATCTGGATAGTGAAGCATTTCCTTTCTCATTTTTACATCTCTCTTGCATTTTGCTATGTTAGTATTTCTTGTTTAAGTTAAATTTGATGAAGCAACTAGTTGATAACATCTTTTATTTATTCTAGTTTGTTTCTTGAAATATGCATTGCAACTCTTACATTTTTATTCCATCTTGAAATATTACAAGTGTCACACTATTATCTCTATATTAATGTGCGATTCATCCCCCACTTACTCACTTAATCACACCCATACCCACATTTTCTTAATCTAAGTTCTCAGAAATATTTTCACCGTAGATTGCAATTTCTCATAATTTTTCTTCCATCACAAGAGATCAAAATTCGAATCAAGTTTTAAAGAAAGAATAAAATTGCGAGTTTGCCCAGTCCCTGCGGATACGAACCTCTACTTGCACTATACTCCTCATATTTTTTCCAACATGCTTTTAGTTGTAATATTATTTGTTTGATTGCGATTTTGCGTGGAACAACAACGACTTGGTAAAAACAACTTTTTAAACCGCGTAAAATCACATCAACAGGGGCCGATATCATTATATATATATATATCACTTCTATTCTTTCTTCTTACCTCTCCCTCAATCGTCTCATTTCTTGCACTTCTACTATACTTAGGCCTTGGAAAGCTTAAGTATAAGGGACGAGTCGACTTCCTATTCTTGTCACTCAACTATACTTGATACGAGCTATGTCTTCATTCCACCTTGTGCCATAGGGACATAACACATGCTAAGTACACGGGGGTGTGTATATGGTTTACCCATAGCTCGTAATTTAACCATTTTCAAATCAAAAATCAGATATGGGTAAATTTTGCATACTATATAAAAATTTTGTGTATATAATATCTTTTTTGAAAAATTTTGTCAAAATTAGGGGGTATAACAAACTTTTTTATCAAAAAACTAAAACTTTTCTAAGTGTAAATTTGACCACTGAATTTATAATGACTAGCTACTTTTAAGTGAGGGAACTATGGTCTCCCTTAGCATATTGGATAGTTAAAGGACAATGCGTAAAGGCATTGTCATGAAGTAACACAGGTAGCCAACCTATAGTCCGTACTTACACCAATATTAGATGAAAGTAGATGAAACTAGATATATGAGCTTACACCGATCATTATTTGACTCTTAAAAAAACTAACTTAAGGTTTTATCCCTGGTACCTTCACACCACACAAGACTTGTGTGTTCCAGACTAGTTGGTTTACAGTGATACTTGAGTCTGAGTTTCACCTCTCTTGTTCATTAGGGTCCTAAGACTTAAATACTCAACATACCAATTTAGAAGATATACATGCTATATTGCATGTAGAATCTCAAGAGCTAAAAGTAAAATGACCAACACAACACTTGCATGATGACATAATCTTTGTGATGAGTCAATGTTTCACCTGAGGAAATAGGATGGGAGGCTTGAGTTCGGATCTAATTCTTGAGGACGAGACATGATTGAGGGTCACTTAATGAAACCCGATTAGCATCACATAAGCCATCATGGGGACAAGGTCCCTGTACTAATCTCGACTTAACCTAGATGCCAGTGTATATTAAAAACCATAAAAATGTGTATCATCATGCGACAACTAGGTAAAAGCAATGGAGATAGAAGTTCTACCGAGATTGACCTGTCGTTCCTAACAAGGATGAAACGATAATCGCTGTGGTGATCAATCTCAAATAAAACAACAAATAACCTACAAAATGATAAATAAATCAACAAATGCAAATGTGAATAAAAATTTATTATAACTCTACTATAGATGTGTATAGGGCAAAGTATGGTAGAGTGTCGAACTCAATGAGCAACTTCTATAGATTGAGAAATTAAAAATTAATTATTGTTAATTAATACTAATTTCGTGTTATTTTCATTTTAATTATTTTTGCGTGCTTTTAATTATATTTAGTTTTTATGGATTTTTAATTTTATAATTTTTATATTTTAAAATTCAAATTTTATATTTATTTTTAATTTTACAAAACTTTAATTTTTTTTAATTTTTAAAAATGAAAAATATATTTTTATGTATAATAATATTAAAAATAATAAAAGTAGTATAAAAGATATATAGTATATATATAGGTTATTATATTTTTAAATATACCAAAATATACTTAAATTACATGAAATAAAATATTTTTGTTATTTTTATTTTTTCATTATTTTTGGTAGTTTCTGTAGTATTTTTACTAATTTGTAGGTACTTTTAAAGTAATAAACATTACAAAACCGTGAATAAGTTAAATATCTGAGACAACTTTGGGTTTAATAATCAACCTAAAATAAATCCAAAACTATTATATATATAATATATAATAAAGAAAATTTACAAACAAAAAGAGATATTTTTGGGTTCTTAATTTTTTTTGCTAATTTTTATAAGATATTTATGATTTTGTGATTTTTAGGTTTTGGTTTGTTTTTTAGTGGTTTTTGAATACATTGTAAATGATAATGTAATATATGTAATATATATTTTTGGAAATTTTGGGTTTTTATATTTAGACATGGAAGAAATGTGTCTTTTTGGATTTTTAATAAATAGGAAACATAAATAAAATGCCAAATAAAAATAATGTGAGGATTCATGCATCAATGGTAATTGTCTTACAATTTTTAGAGAAATAAAAACATCTGATATGCACAAAATAAGAGAAATAAAATGTTATAGTTTTATGGACATGATTATAATTTATAGAATCTTTAAATGAATTTAATAACATGTTCAACAAACATTAGGGTACCCATGCAAATATTATAGTGCCTCACGTGGCGCAACACACGGGGCGGAAGGACCTTTTTACAATATCAGGGAAATACATGGGTCCACTTGTAAAATGGCCTTCTTATTTTACACGAGATATAATATTTACACGGACTAATTGTAAATCAAAAAGGTGGAAGGGGCTTTATGCAATTTATCCCTTAAATGCGCCTCATCAATGGTCAAGAGCACTCCACTTAAGTGTATCAACGACAAAGAACACTCGATATTGCTTCACCGATGCTCGATCTGGATCAGATCTTGGGCCCAATCGAATGCTTGAAGCATATCTAGATCTGACAACCATGAAAAGAACTGGAGCATAGGAATGATCGGTCGGTGGCTGCTCTTCCCCAAGAATAGAGACGAACAACTCGCTATCCAAGCTTCGTCCTTCGATTCTCCTTCCTTCGACCACCACAGAGGCTTGCATATGGCTCAATCGATCCCTGGTGGTCGTCTGCATTGGCTGACATGCACAAAAAGGTTCAGTCCCTCCTAATAAGGGGTCCGAAGGTTGATGCACCCAGAGGTGATATGCTGGAGTCAAAGGCCCCTCAGATGGGGCTCTCAAGTGATCTGACATGAACAAAAAGTTTGAGGGCTCGAAGGAGATGCCTCCAGCCTAATTGTTAGGGAATATGGATGGCTGGCGAGGTGTGGCAGAGGTCTCTGATGGTGTGGTAGAGATGGAGATTTGTTAGCCCGATCTGAGCAAAATCATGGTGAGTGAAGGAGGTATGGGTGATATAGAAGCGAAGAGGTTTGAGCTCAGATGGTCAGGGAGTCGAAATAGTGAGTTTATCACGATGAACAATGGCCGAAGCTCTACGCTTCAGGGAATGTTTTTTGTGTTTTCTGAATGGACTAAAGATGAAAGGATTGGAAATAAAACCTACAGTTGCATTGGAAATTAAATTTCAAATCTAAGGAATTAACTAGCAGCTCTTACATGGTCTTAAGGACCTAGGGGCAGAGATCGGCGGAGGTGTCTCTGCAAGGGGTGAATCGCTCCTCCACGCCTTATCCATGCCTCGAAACGAGGAGGTTGTCTCCCTATCACGAAGATGTACTTCTAGCCTAAATGTTTCTTTTGGTTACAACAATAGAAGATGATAAAAAAGTAAAAAATGGGGGTGAAGGTGTTTATTTATGCACATGGTAGATGGTGACTTTGGGAGGTGGATTGCATGAAGGAGGATGGGAGATAATGGAAGTTAGGATATGGGCATGAGAGAGGGTCATGGTGGTTGTAGAATGGGGAGAAGCTCGATGTGGAAGGAGGCATGGAGAAGGAGTGGAATTCTAGAGAAGAAGGGGGGCTCGTGACTTTTGATAAAGTCAGAAGCTAGGGCCGTGCAGAAGGGAGTGTTGACCTGGAGGTCAACACCCGACGACGCCCCATTAGGCCACCACATCTCCAATGAGATAAAATAGAAAATAGAAATACTTACAAATTTAATAAATGAAATAACTGATTTTATTAAATAAAACTTAAAATATGAAAAATGTTTATTAATTTCAAACTATTTTATCATGATTTTTATTTATTTTTATGACTTTATTTATTAGGCGTTAATTTTTACAAGTATATACGTAGATATATTTACTTATATTTTACATGTTTATTTTTTTATGTTTTAAATTTTTATTATAAAGAACAAATTTTATATATTTATATTGTGATTAAATATATATTTACACATTTTTACTTTATTTTTTTGATTTTATTTACATACATAAATTTGTATGCATATACGTTATAGGTATAATATACATATATATATATATATTTTAATGTATTATTTATTTTAACATCTTTTAATGGTATTATTTTGTATTTATATTTTTAATGTATTTCAAAAAATATATACAATTATTTAAAAATATAAGGAAAGCAAAAATATAAATAATAAAATATATGAATATTATATATACATATGCATAATACAACGATACCCCAGAAAGCCAGTTTTTGCATCTTAATTCTATTTTTAATGAAACTACCTTCATTAAATAGATAATTTAATTTGGAATACAATGGAGTGAGTTTCATTCAATTTTAAGTTCACATGGAGAACATACTGATATTTGAAGTTTGATTTACATCCTTTTCGTCTGTGTATCTCAGTTGTACAATGTATTATTTCTCTTGGAAATTATTTTTGTAATTTTCTATATATTATTATGTACAAGCTTCATGTTAAAAACTATATTATTTGAGGTGTGTAAAATAAGTAATAAAATAAATTAAAAATGGTTATTTTTGGAGTTTAAAAATATGGTTTCTATATACAATATATGATCCTTATCTCCCCCAACTTTATTTCTGGTCGACCAAGTCAATATTTACTCGATCTCGAAGTTTAGGGTCATTCAGTATCTTTGATACTTCATTTATTTTTTCTTTTAATTTCTTTATTCTTTTATTTTGAATTTAAATACATGGATTTATACAATAATTAGAGACTAATTATAGATGAATAATGAATGCTAATTTATACAAGTTGTTTGTATTTATAAGTATTCTGATATGGATTAAAATACAAAATGGAAGAAAAAGGCGGATGAATGGTTATTCATCACCCCCATATACTTACCTTTGCTAGTCCCTAGCAAACACTTATTAGAAAAATACATAATGTAAAAAATAAAAATAAAGAAAAGAAAAATAAATTAAATAGAGTTAGAATTATAATGATTATTAAACTTGTCTTCATAAAATTAAAGTTTGGAGCTCAATTAAGACCTTTGGATTGTTAATGTTTTCATGATCTTATTGGGAATAGGATCTAAAACTTAACTACCCTTAACTTCCACAATCCTCTATTTAGTTCGCCTCAATAGCAGTCAGAATAAGTTTCTTCATACACAAACATTTATCGGTATGGGTCTTACTTGTACAATGTTTGTTAATGTAACTCCTCTCATCAAAAACAGAAAGGAACAATCTCCCTTAACAAGATAACCCCGATTCTCCAATATAGTTACTCTTTCCTCGAGGACCGAGGTATTCCCTTCAAAGTTTAAGTGCCATCGACTAAAGAAGAGGAGATAGAGAGAAGAATGGATTGTGACCAATGTACTCACATATCCTATGGAGCTTGGTCAGTGTAGACAAGTCTCTTGCTGCATGCAACCTTGAGATATTGACTTTGAAGCATAATGCCTTGCTTATTTCATAGATACTCCAATGGGATTTGATTTTCATTGACTTTTATCTGTCTATTCTTTTTGGAATTTTGATTTTTGCATTTTATACTATATAAACCAACATTTACACAAGGATTTTTTCCTCTTGAGTGACTATCCATCTTTTGAAGCTTTATTACAACCCACAACAACCTGTCTTTAGATGTCCATGCCACTAGACCAGCTTGGGGGGGGGCACTGGCCACCTATTGGGGCGACGTATGTTTCCATACGTGTGCTTCCTCAAGCTAAAGAATCCTATCCTCTCCACCTCCTAAGAGTTGAGCTAAGTGCAGAGTGCAATGTCCAAGTTAGGTCATTATCAACAAGAATCATGCGTGCCCTTTGAAATATTCTACTTAGGCTAGTCAAGATGACATGTGAACATAGTCTTGTGGACTCACAGAATTAAATCTCATTATTCTGAAAAGTCTTAATTCTAGTTCCTATAGGTTTCATGTGAAATTAAGCTGATTAAGGTCTAGATTATGCTTCAATCTTCATATTTTACTTAGACTTGTTCAATTGTCAAAATCATTCAGAAAAATTCTTATGCAATGTAAGGTAATATTTTTCCGAAACCATTTTCTATTTTTTTTTAATTTTGATGGGATTTTGAAAAGGTTTTGCAAATTTTTATAATTTTTTTAAAACATTTTTTCAAATATTTAAGATTTTTTTAAATTTGCAAATTTTTCTGGGATTTTTGAAAAGAGTTAGTAAATTTACAAGGATTTTACACATATTAACAAAGAATATTATACCAGATATATGCAGGTCTTTATACAAATTTATATAGGATTTTCTACAACATGCACATGTTTTATTTGAATAATTTTGCAAGGATATTATCTACATTGTTTTCAAAATAATTTGAAACATTTTTGAAAATATTTGTCAAACATTTTGAAAACTTATTCTGTAAATAATTTTACAAAAATAATTAAAAAACATTTTTACAAAGTTTTTTTACAAACTTTTACAAAGAGCTTATTTTTCAAATGGTTTGAAAATATTCTACAATGATTTTTCAAAGATTTTCAAAATATTTTTAAACATTTTACAACCATTTTTCAAAAAATCTTGCAAAAGAGATTCAAACCAACTATTTATAAACATTTTTCAAAAAAAATTATGTACATATTTCCATAAGTTTATTCTTTAAAACTGATTTATTCGTATTATTTACCTAATGTAGTATATTAGCCATATTATTGAAAAATTATGAAAGTATGAGGATAACGTATATATGCAATATGTACGACCCCCCTATACTTTGCTCGAACTATGTCCTCATAGTGACCGAAGAGCAAAAAGGAAGACATAAATCGTACTAAGTGTATAAGAGTCTAAAGAATGACACAAAGAAAGAATAAGAAGTTGATCATCCCCCATATATTTAGGATCAACTAATCCTAAGTATAGAAGACTATGCAATAAGTGGGGATGATCGAGGGTTCAAATATACAAAATCAATGGCTCCACTTGTCTCCCCTATACTTAGGGTAAATGATCCTTAAGTATAGAAAAGAATATTAGCAAATGAAGAGACAAGTGAGTGGACATTAAGAAATAAAAAATAAGTATATCCCTAAGTATAAGCAATAACATGAGTAATGAAAGCGAACGAATGAGAACACTCGGCTTGGCCACCTCCCCTACACTTAGGATAAAGCACATCCTAAGTAAAGCAAAAACATGGATCAGGGTGGATGAGAGAAACATGAGATGGAATGAAAGAAATGAAGGAATATATGCAATGAGATAATATTATACATTGTTCAAGAAGGTCGAAGCTTTACCTTCTTGCATGACCACTGAGGAATAAATATGATGAGGTGCAAGTCGATATCGGGTCAACTTCTAATAAAGCCCGATTAAGATCGATGTGGTGGAAGTCCTTAGTGGTCTCAAATGGAAAGGCATGAACTCACCATTGGAAGAAGTAAACTCAGGTCCAGCCTGGGAAGTGTCTCCTTTTTCTACCCTCTGTGGTAAAGTATCAACACTGTAAATATTACGGATCTCATCAACACATCTCCACACACAAGAAGAAGAAACAAAGAATTCTATGCTTTCCGAGTCTTCCCTCTTGGAGAGAAATTCTGGAGTCTCAGTATTGTCCATGGTATAACAAACCTCTCTGATCTCAACAACTAGGTCATAGTCCTCTGAGTCGGCTGACAAAGGTACACTCTCATCAGGGGTGGGTTTCTAAGTGGCAGTAGGTGTAGTGATTAGGGGTGTAAATGAACTAAACATGAGCAAACCTACATGGGTCCGGTTCAGTTTGTTTAACAAGTATACAAGTTAGTGTTCGGCTCAGTTCGATAATATTAAAATCATGTTCAGGTTCGGTTCGACCGAGGTCCGTGAACGTTCGGTTCATTTTGTTAAAGGTTCGATTATACACAACAAATTGAATACAACCCTTAAATACAAACATTTTCTTCTCATTTTTATTCTGATTGAAGTTAAAGTTGAAATATGCAATTTCACACAAGAAGAACCACTACTTAGTCATTATCACAAAAATAACCATTGCATATTTTAGGTTCCCATTTTAATAACATATTGTTCAAAGAGCATGAACAAACTTAAAGGCATGCATTGATTATTCAAATTGTTGTTTATTGGCAATCTAATACAAAAAGTATTAAGATATTGAACTTTGATACACACATCCTGACGTCATAGATTGCTTAGCCTTAGAGCACTCGCACACTTACCCTTCATTTTTATTTAATCTATTGGCTAAGCCAAAAATGACCCGAGAATTAATTCTCCTTGCAGGTTATCCTTCTACCCCTACGAGAACCATTCATATGGCGAGGATCCATCAGACCTTAAAGTCATATATTAGCAGTCTTTGGCTCAACCACCTCCATCAGTGCAACAGAGCTTTGTCGGGCCACCACCAGGTTTCATTGGGTTTCTAGCCTTTGAGATCAAAGAGAATCAGAGGGGGAAACCTCAGTTTAAGCAACAATAATAGAGTTATTAAGCTCAATATCTTCTACAAAGATCGAGGCTCCTACAATTAACTAGATCGTGCAATAGTAGCAACATCCTCCGTCCGCAAAAAATCTTTGTTGTATTAGAAGTCCTCAGCCGAGGTTCAGCAAGTCGTAGCAGCTTGGCTGACATTTATTCACTGAATACCTTGCCAAAGCCCTCCGTTGAGCAACATGACTTTTAACCTATTCTTCTTTCCGGACCCAAATACCACCAAAACTAAATATTCTTCCACAAATTATACCAATCCATTTTAGCAGAATAGAGATCACAATCATATCTGGCATTTAGAAACTACATAGATAAATGACAACTGACATTTAAGAACTTCATCAGTTCATTGCGATTGGTTTCAGCTAGCTTGTCTCCTTTGCTTTGTTGAGCTTTAGTAAGTTCTAAAAATGGAAAAAATAAATTAGTAATAAGTTAGCTTGTCTTCCTTTGCTTTATCGAGCTTCGGTAAGATCTAGATATGGAAAAAATAAAACAGTAAGATTTATTGCATTTTCCGACTAGAAGGCACAACTATGTGCACAAGAGAGAAGACAATGCTAATCTTTTTCTTGGACACGACAACACAAATAAAGAAAATAATATTTATTAAAGTGACTAGGAACTGGCATCACAAGATCCAATTGATTCATCGGCATTTTGAAAGAACATATGCTGAGGTTTCCACCAAAGTAAGAAAAGAATATTTATTTAAAAAATAGAATAAAGAACTGTAGAGAGTTGAACAAGGCTACTCTTCATGTTTCTACATTAAGCTCCCATAGTGAAAAAGAATCCATCTAGATGACATCCAACCAACAAATCAAGTGGTCGAATACAATTTTACAGATCCCTGCTCCAATATCATAAAGCCAATCAGGAAAGGAAACAAGTAAATTTTGCTTCTCGAATATACAACTCATTTCAATTTGACCAAGGAAAAAATTGTATTCAAACTTTTTTTATTAAGGTCTCATCATTGCAGGTGACATGTTTGCACTGGAATCCTGGAGGGTATGGGGGTGGTATCTAGCAGCATGTTCGCTGACTTACAATGGAGGTGTGGCTGTTTGGGGGAGGCTAGCAAAGAGGGGAGGCGTGAGGCGAGGCACTGTTATATGGGATTCGTTGGATACCGAACACTTATTGTGAGAGGTGGAGGGTGGCAGAGAGGTGAGGCACGTGACTTCGTTCAACCAAGGGAAGCTTGTTGGTGGAGAAGGAGGGCAGTGTAGAGGGGATAACGTAGGGTGGTGCATCGCTGGAAGCTTGTTGGGGGAGGGAGGGGTGGTTGGAGAGAGGGGGCACGAGGATCCCTACGACCGCTAGATGGTGAGGAGGGGAGGGAAATAGAGAGGAGAGGCATGTGGCTCTGTATTGGTGGAGGGAAAGTCGACGAAGAGAGAGGCTAGGTGTTGAAAGGGGAGGGAGAGGAGAGGGAGAGGGGTATTTGACGACTGTAAGATCCGAGGGAGAGGATAGAAAGGGGAAGGTTGTGAGGAAGGGAAGAAGGAGAAGTTGAGGTTTGGAAATTATGCCCTCTAGAAATGGGTAGAAAACTAGAAATCTACTCAAATTTACATTCCATCCATCAATTGATTTTTTTATTAAATAGCCCCATGATTTTTTAAATTGAAATTAAAACATGATATCAAGATTATGGGCTTTGTTACCATTGTATAAGCTCCCTAATCATAATATTATATATTAATTTATTTATATTGAATTATTAACGAACTGAACATGAGAGAATATACCATTTCAAGGTCCGACTCGTTTATATAAATGAGCCTAAACATACGATAAGGTTCGGTTCGTTTATGTTCGAACAGAATTCGATTCGAACTTGAGCAAATATTGAACCTGAGAACTTTTGACAACCCTAGTAGTGATCGTCTCAATCACAACGCAATCGTTGTGGGAACAGAAGTGTATCTCTCCAGATCCATAATCAATAATGGCATTGACCGTAGTAAGGAAATGCTGACCCAAGATGATTGGAATGCGCTCCACGGGGTGGAGGTCTCCATGGGCAATACAACAAAGTCTATAGTGTAGCTCATGCCCTGGATATGAACGACAATGTTTTCGAGAATACCCTTTGGCCTCTTCATTGATCGGCCAACAAATTGAGAAATCATCTTGATTTTCTTGAGCGGACTGAGATTGAGTGTCTCGACAAGTGAGAAGGGTATTATATTAATCGATGCACCCATGTCAAGGATATTATGATCAAAATGGTGGTCAGAAATGACACATCTAATGAAGGGTGTACCATTGTCCCTTTTCTTATTAGGTAGATGATGGGTGATAGCATGGGCAGTGGCCATGGTAAGAATGTGGCGCTCAGTCCTACGCCGTCTCTTCTTTCTCCTGGTACATGTAAAAATTCCATGGATTGACTAAGTGGGGTTTCAATGATAGCCTGAAAAGTAACCACCACTTCGGTGTCAGATAACCTTTTTAAATTTTTTATTTCTTCCCGATCAGGGAAGAGGTTGGAATCAATATGCACATAAGGGTAACTATAAGGCTATATAAGGTCATCCTTGATAGGTAGGGTGGTGGGATGTGTGCATGTGTGGGCAAAGGTTGTGGCATATGTGCCCTATCCTCATAATCTGTCATGGCTAGGTGTCTACCATTATTGTCTTCTTGGAATTTTATATTTATCTCATCTTTATACTTTTGGTGACGGTGTTCTCCTATGGGTGGCCTCTCATGACTCCAACACGTTAAAAGGTGAAGCTCCGATGTGGGTCTTATTCTGTTCGTTGAGGCCCTCTATCCTCTTCTACATTTGCTCCACTAACTGGGTCATGTAGTCAAGAGTGGGGTCCATGGGAGTGAAATCCAACAACTTAGCATCACGTGAGGGTGATGGTGGGTAATGCGACTGTGGTTGTGGGGATGGTGGAGGTTGCTAATACTATGGATGTGCTGGTTTCTCTAATTGATATGGAAAGTCAAAGTGTGTAGGCTGCTAGTGCGTCCATTTGAGAGGAGGGCCCATCTCGACAGGCATGTTTATTGGCAGATATGTACAAAAAGAAAATTCTGAAAAATAATCCTCATGATGAAATGGAGATGCACTGACTGGAGCGGAATGAGAGAGGTCCGCAGAGTCCAGATAAAAATTGCTCCAATCAGCCATCTCGGCTTGCAAGGGCAGGGATCAATGAGATCATGATAGTCAGGTCAAGATATTAACAGAAAAAAGTGCAAATACACATACACACAAATCAAACATAAATCAAAACCCTTAATTCACTAACTCAATACCGTGAAGTCCGTGAAGGTTTGATCTTTTATCTTTTCTGTTTTAGAGTTAGGTGATAATACAATTATTTACAAGCTCATAGGTGAAGTCTCCAAGAATACTATGTGTTCAAGTTAGTGGAGCACACCTACTCAAATACAAGACTACTTCATCAAAGGTCGGAGGCAAGCAACAATATCGGGTTCCAAAAGTCAGTCTAAGTGCTTAGAACATAAGTCTAGAGCTTTCGACTCTATTCATTAAGTGTACGTGCCTCGCTCGGTAAGGAGGGAACCTGCAACAATGAGGGGGTTACTTTCATAAAAATAATGATACTTGTCCTTACGTTTCTTTTAGGGTCGAGTATAATTAGTAGTCTCAATTTTATTGGTTATCATTTTTTTAATATTTTTAAAGAAAAAGGTCTAATGAATTTTCCAATTCCTTTTTGTTGCTTAAGTTCAAGAAAACAAGGATAAGGAAATCGGAAAAGCCATGTGTGGAAATCAATGAATGCAAATATTAGAGTGGGAAATACGTACATGACTCCAATAGTCTGCATGCAAGATGACATGCATAATAATAAATCTACCCTATTTGTGTGGAAGCAGGAACCATCCTAGCAGGAACTTATATTCGGGAAGAACATATTTATTAATTTGACTAAGTCTAATTGATCCATAGGTACATAATTCTATTAAATTTTGGACTTAGTTCAACCTAGCTCAACCAAATAGAAACCTAAGACTAGGGGCTTCAATCACACAAAACAAAGAAAAAGAATGTTGGAAAACTCAAAACACGGAAAACCCAATAAAATAATGAGAAAAATAGGGAGAATAATAATGAAGAAAGCGAGAAAAACACGAGAAAACTGTGCATCCCCCCAAGTGAACAAACACTTGGTAAAATAGGCTCGAATAGTTCAAGTGTCTAGTGTGTCCAGTATTATTACAATTAATAACAATGTATCCCTCCCACAAATAAAAATTAAAATCTACACTAAGAACGAAACTACACAGATCCCGTCCTCCTTCCTTCTCTCTCCTGTCGGCTTGGTCAGAAAAACCAACCTTTGCTTCACGTGGGTGATCCAAAACTTCTAAGACGTCCTTCCTCAGTTGGAAAGCCCTCGCAGAAAAGTCAAACAAGAGATGTATTAGAACATTTCACAATATAAAAATAAATAAAGTAGAAAAGGAGGTAATATTCAAAGCAAAAACACCATAAAAGTGAATAAAACAAGCAATCTATACTCCATTGCTCCCTGGCAATGCTGCCATTTGTTCTACCAAGATTGACCTGTCGTTCCTAACAAAATTGAAATGACAATCGCTGTTACGGTCAATCTCAAATAAAATAATAATTAACCCACAAAAAGATAAATAAATCAATAAATGTGAATGTGAGTCAAAATTTATTATAACTCTGTTGTAGATGTGTATAGGGCAAAGTATGGTCGAGTGTCTTACATAGGGAGCGAACTGTATAGATTGAGAAAACAAAAGTTAATTATTACTAATTAATCTTAAGTTCTTGTTTGTTCCTTTTTGTCCCTTTTTAATTGTTTTTATGGGCATTTAATTACATTTAGTTTTTATAGATTTTTAATTATTTTATATTTTTAGATCTTCTTTTTCATTTTACAATTTTTTAATTTCTTTTTTGTTTTTTTAAATAAGGCATATATTTATATATAACAAAAATGGTAATGATGATATTATAAATAATATAAGCAATATATAAGATATAATATATATACGTTATTGTATTTTAAATATAACAAAATATACTCAAATTATAGGAAATAAAATGTTTTTGTTATTTTTTCTCTATTTTTTGTAATTTTTAGATTTTTTATTAATTTTCGAGTATTTTTAAAGTAATAAATATAGCAAAACATCGAATAAATTAAATATTCGAGATATTTTTGGGTTTAATAATGATGAATCGGTCTAAAATAAACCCAAAATTGGTTTTGATATATATATATATATATTATAATATACAATAAAGACAAATAACAAAAAAAATATTTTTGGCTTTATAAATATTTTTGCTAATTTTTTTATAAGATTTTTTGGGTTTTGTGATTTTTAGGGTTTTGGTTTTGTATTTTTTGTGGTTTTTGGATATATGGTATATAACACTGTAATATAGGTAATCTATTTTTTTTGGATTTTTTGAATAAGTTTTTATAAATTTTATGGGGTTTTATATTTAATCTGGGAATAGGAAAATTAGCTAAAATACCAAATAAAAATTATCTTGGGACAAGCATGATATTAGGCATCTATGGTAATTTTCCTGCAATTTTTAAAGCAATAAAATATTTTGTATGCATAAAATATGAGAAAAATAAAATGATACTTGATCGTAATTTATAGAAACTTTAAATGCTTTTAATAGCAGGTCCAAAAATTATAAGGGTACCTACACAAATATTAAAGGACCTCACATGGAACAACGCATGAGGCGGAAGGACCTTTTCGAAATATCAAGGAAGTACCCCCGTGGAGGGTCCACTTGTAAAATAACATATTTATTTTATAAGATATCTAATATTTACAGGACTAATTGTAAATAAAAAAGGCATAGGGGTCTCAATGCAATTTACCCATTAAATGTGCCTCGTCACTGGTTAGGAGATCTCCACTTAAGTGGAATAAGATCCAGGAACACCCGATACCACTTCGATGATGCTTGGTATGGATAGATCTTGGGGAACATCTGAAGTGTAGCTTGATCCAACAACCACAAAAAGAACTGGGGTGGAGGAATGATCGAGCGGTGGATGCTCTTCCACAAGAATCGGGAAGAATGGCTCATTATCTGAGTTTCGTTCCTTCAATTTTCCTTCCTCCGATCATCGCAGAGGCTTGCGGATGGCTCAATCAATTCCTGGTGGTCATATGTGTCGTAGGCACAAAAAGGTCCAGACCTCGTTGAGAAGGGGTCCAGAGGTCAAAGCAACTTGAGAAGATGGGGCTCTCGGGTGTCCTGACCTGAACAAAAAATTTGAGGGCTCAATGGCAATGCATTTGACCTAATTGTTAAGGAAAATGGATTGCCAACGAGGTGTGGCAGAGGTCTCTAACGGTATGGCGAAGGTGGAGATCCTTAGCCTAATTTGAGTGAAATAAGGAAGAGTGAAGGAGGTATGGCTGATGTAGAAGCAAAGAGGTTTGAGCTGAGATGGACGAGCAGTTAAAACAATGAGTTTATCACGACAAACTAGTTTTTAAGTTTTATTTTTATTTTGAGTTTTTAATTTTTATTATAATATGTACATATTTTATATATTTATAGTGTAATGAAATACATATTTACACATTTTTGTTTTTTTCTGATTTTATTTACATACATAAATAAGTGTAAGCTTATACATTATAGGTATAATATACCTATATATTTTAATATTTTATTTATTTTAATTTATTTTTAGTGGTTATATTTTGTATTATATTTTTAATGTATTTCAAATAATATATACAATTATTTAAAAATATAAGAATGGTAAAAATATAAAGAATGAAATATATGGATATTATATACAAACACATAGTACAACATCACCCCAGAAAGGTAGCTTTTGCATTAACACTATTTTTAATGAAACTACATTCATTAAATAGATAATTTGATTTGTAATACAATGGAGGTGAGTTTGGTTCAATTTTGAGTTCATTTGGAGAAGATATTGATATGTGAAGTTCGGTTTGCGGCTTTTTCATCTGTGTGTCCCAATTGCACCGTGCATTATTTTTCTTAGAAATTATTTTTATAATTTTGTATATATTCTTATGTACAAGTTTCATGTTGAAAACTTTATTATTTGGAGTGTGTAAAATAAATAATAAAATAAAGTCGAAATAACTATTTTTGGAGTTTAAAACTAGGGTTTCTATATACAGTATCTGGCCCTTATCTCCCCCTACTTAATTCTTGGTCGATCAAGTTAATATTGACTAGGTCTCGAGGTTTTGGGTCATTCAGTATCTTTGATACTTCATTTATTTTCCTTTCCTTTCTTAATTCTCTTGCTTTGGATTTAAATACATGGATTTATACAATAATTAGAGACTAATTATATATGAATAGTGAATGCTAATTTGTACAAGTTAGCTATATTTACAGGTGTTTTGACAAGGATTTAAATACAAAATGGAAGAATACATGTAAATGAATGGCTATTCATCAATAGCCAGACCATCATAATTCTAAAAACCAAAGAAAAGCTTAAAGTTTCAAAGAAAATTTCCACAAAAAGAATTGGATAACTGGCAAGATATTAGACCATAGGAGTCAGGTGAGCACGAATAAAGGGCCTTGCATTGTAGATGCTACAAGCCTAGGTGTAGAAGATACCTTAGGTACTCAGAAAAGGCACATCATGGTGCATCCCAGAAAAACAAGTGTAGACGACTCAAAAAACTCTTGACAGACATGATGAATGACAACTAAAAATACACGTGTATAATAAAGGCACCGGAGAGACCTCTGTTCCAATGAGAGGAGAAAAGAAAAGATGCAATGCTACTACATCCATAGTTGGCATGTTCACCATAACACTTTCAAGTCTGACAAGTAAAGAGACGGTGAATGGATGAGAAACTCGGTTATTAGGCCTGAGTCAAGGATTGAGTCCTTAGGAGAGCTTCTTAGACTAGGGTTTGGCTGAAGCAAAGACTCTACATGGAGAATGAAATCAACACAATAAACCCATATATGTATCCATAGAAAGTGATAATTAGAAATGCCGAGTTCCTTTTGATGAGATTTATTAGACTTTTAATTAAATAGTCTCTTAAAACTCGTGGACTGGCTTTCAAGTCTTATATTTTCATGTTCATAGTCGGGGGTTCAACCTTCTAACTCATTAGATTGCTCAGGGACGAGGAAGGTTTAAGTATATGGGGAGATGAATCCATGATTCATCTACTTTATGTGATGGTATTAGCAGAATCTCCTTAATAAATCATCAAATAAACCCTATGAATTAACTTAATTAACTCTATTAATAAAATATGAAATTAGGGCTAATTGTTGTGTATAAATAAACCCTAATATCTAGCCAACTTGTTCTCATTACTTTATGCACAAAAATAACTATTTTCTACTTAGTTCTTTTTATTTATATTCATTTATTTATTTATTAAATCGACATTAAGAAATAAATCCCATAAAAATCATAAAATCAAAGGAAAACAAAAAGGTCTAACTTTGTATATATTGTACTTATTTTATCTTTTATATTTTTATTTCACCTTTTTCCTAACTTATAAAATCCATAAAAATTAGATTACTCATGTATATATTTTATATGTATTAATATTTAATTAAACCTTAATTAAAAATACAAAAATAATCTCAACAAATAAAATGGACATTAAAATGTCAATTTATTCCTTCATAAAAATTATATTTTGTACAATTGACTTCGTTTGATTTTGGGTCTTTCATGAAAGTTATAGATCTCAGTGAGACCAACAACTTTCATGTTGAATACTTTTTCATTTGACCCTTATTTCCATTTTATTTTTAATTTTATTTCTTTTTATGTGGTCAATGGTCAACAAAGAGGGGCGCCTGGGCCAGCTCAGTCCCCCACTACTTCTCTCACTTCCGCCAAGTCATTCTTTCGCAACCAATCAATGCCCACGACCCGTTGACCTAGGTCAACTACCCCATCTTGTGACCGTTACACCCGAACCCATGACAACCCACTCCATCTCCCTCGGATTCTCTCCACCTTCAACCATTACCGGCCATTACCTCCTCTTGCATGTAACCTCCACACACCAAGCTTCTTTGTTGGCCATCAAATCACCCCTTCCACCTCGTAACCTCCCTACGATCGAGCCCTATAAAACCCACGACATCCCACTCATTCCACGCATCCACCGCTACAAAAGCCCTCCCTTCATGCCCTGACTCCTCTCATGTGACAACTCCGAGGAACCCTCGCCAAACGACGACAATTTTGAGGCATGGTGTGATCCGTAGTTATGCCCTTTTCAACCATGTAACAGGTCTTCTAAGTTGTAGAGCTTGCTCCTTCCATTGCCAGGACACTCGAGCAAGGACATGGGGCTCTACATGCGACCCTCTTCGATCATATTCTCCACCTTCCTTCCTCATTCCAGATGGGCCTATTACCCCATCTCCACCGCTCACGTTCACCTCCAGATCCACTATCGTCATCTCCACCCCCCTCTGCTCTAGATCCATTTCCAGGTAGCTTCTTGCTTCTTCTTGTTTCATCTTCTTCATACTCCATATGACTTAGTCGACCCCATCTTCGATACATATGAAAACCTACCCCCACTCCGACAATTCTCCCTCACGTTACTCCTCCTTAAGCTTCTCATTCTACCTTACAGACCCTCCTCCACCTTCGGCCTTGCAAAGGCTGGAGCTCAGCTCCAGGTTCCTCCGCCGTCGATGGAGCTCCATCCCCTCTCCTTTACTTTGTTTTCTACTAAGTCCTTTGCAAGTCAAAGCTAGAGCTCAGCTCCTTCTGGAGTCACCCATCTCATCCAACAGACAAGGAGCTTCTCCACGAGATCCAGTTCCTTCATCTTGCATGCACCAAGCTCATTCGAGGTAGTCACAGGAGGAGGAGCTTGGGCTTCTTTCCAAAATCCACAACCACCAGAGTCGGAGCTCTACCGAGAGGTTCATCGACATCATCTACAGGAGGAGGAGCCCCAACCATTGTCTACCATTCGCACCGCCACATGTAGAGACTTCACATATGAGCTCCACCCTCCTTTGTCCATTGCTACTTCATCGAGCATCTTCACTCCAAGCTCCACCACCTTAGCACCTGCAGGCAGAGAAGCTCTCGCTCCATCCTCATCCGAGCTTCGCTGTTGCCGTCCCTCAGTCCCGATCAAAGAATGAGAGGATACCCATACACCGCAAGAGCTGCGGGATCTCCCTGATCCGACAGTTCCTCTTCAGATTATCCTCAACCCTAAGATCAGATCAAGGGGCCCTTCTCCACCATCCGATCGAAGCCCCACCCGAGCCTCCAGCATGGGTGGTTTGAGCCACGCACTAGCTGCCACGTGGAGCCCTAGTTAGAGCCTCGGTCCAAGCCACTACATCCTTGGCCTGGATCACATGTAGGAGGCACGTGACCTAGGCATTTTGCACCAAAGTCCTCCCATATTTCTTATATTACGAATCTGCCCCAACTTGGGCAATTTACATAGTAGATCATATGGCTTTTAATATTCACAGATAAGCCCCTCTGGGTACTTAAATGCATAAATACTTTCTTATATTGGCAATTCAGTCCCTAGAACTTGTTTATTACATTACTCTCTCAATTTTTATCCATTTTTGCATTTTTATGTCATTTTGATCCTCTTTTGATGTTATTTCTTATAATCTCATTTGTGAATATATCAAAGCTGATTAAAAATTGAATTTTTATCTAATTCTCTTAGGAAAGCTTCGCATTGATGATTACAATTTGATAATATAGATCTCTTTACATCATTATTTTGGATTATTTGAGGTATTATAGTGATCAAAAGGCTCTGGATTTTTATATTTACGTGATTAATCTAGGGGTTGAAAATAAACTTTATGCAAGAATAATTTAATCCTTAATCTTCTAGCCTACAATCGATGATTTATATATAAATACACGTGGGATCCATTTTAAATTTATGAAGCATATTAAGGAATTTTTTAGGAATTCTTTGAGGATCAAATTACAGGGAACTGGAGATGAAATCTTCTTGAAAATTATTATCGATAATTGATTTCAATAATTACAAGAGTATATATTTAATGATCTTTTAGCACGCAGCTTGGAGTTTTAATGGAAATAACTTTCTTGGAATCATTCCTTGGATCTGTGAAATTCTTTTGAGGTCATTGATTAACTTCTTGTATACAAAACTTTATATTCACGGATCTATCTCTCATCTTTATCTTTCTCTCTCTCTCTGTCTATCTTTAATTTATTTTATTGTTGTGTGCATATGCATTTGCATACTTCTGCATCTATTTTTTTCTTGCATATATATATATATATTATTGCATTTCTATTCGCTGCATACACATCTAATTAATTTACTAGTACTTTGTATCTATAAATCGATAACTAAAACTTATAGTAAAGTCAATCTAACTTGTGTCCTTGACTCTACCCTGGGACTTGCCTAGGTTAAATAAACATCGTACAACCGCAACTCTTCACCGATATATATTGGAGTGGTTGTGCTTTGCTTGAATAGTAATTGCCGACTACAACAATGTGAAATTAATTTAGGCAAATAACGGTTCATTAATGATAATGATCATAGATGTGATTAAGAAGATGTATACATCTTGCAACCCATCAGAAGATTTTTATCATTTATCACACTTATATTTTTGCCAAATAAATGCTCATTATGCACAAGCTTATTACCTAACATATGTTAGTGACTTGGATTTTGGTAAGGACTCAGTTGTATTTTTGTTTTGTAGCTTGATTAACTTTCAGGTAAAAAATCATACAAACTATTCGATGAAAAATGTAGAAAAGCTAGAAGACGATGTGAAGCCTAAAAGTGATTCTAAAAGAATCTGGTTCAAGGACATAATCAGATTGATGAAAGAAACAAAGAAAGACGCAATTGCAAAAGGTCAAGTTTAGAATACTTCGGATGTTGATATGACATTTTACATAATTTTTACTTTATGCTGGAAAACAATATTATAATTTTTGCATGTTCTTGATCAGCAAGCAAATTAAGCCACAATCATCAATTTCACATTTTTCATTTCGGACATATGATTCGTTACCTTAACACCTCTGATCGATCACCTATGATCGACCATTTTGTTCTTCATAATCGATCAACCATGATCGACTATCCTTTTGAACATGATCAACCATTTTTTGAAGTTCAGACCGACGGTCAAATATGGGCGATCACTTTTGTGACATGATCGACCATATTATTTCTATGATTGACCATTTCATAGATTTAGAAATATGAACGTTGGACTTCTCATTTTTGGATACCAATGGCTCTTTCGAGACCAACCCTATATAAGGGACTCTGTGTCTCATTGTTTGAGACACACAACCGAGAGAAACATCTTGTACTCTCAAAAGAAAAGAAAGAGTGATCATTTTGTGCAATATTTGAGTTCTTACAATGTTTCTGTGCTCTCTTCAAGCCACAGCATCTTACTACTGGAGTTGTTTATGCTCTCTGTGCTTTACTGCAATCATCATCATCATCATCATCATTCTCTAGCATATTATGTGCTTAAACTCTGTAGGCTTGTAAATTTAAGTTTCATTTCTTAACTATATTATGTTTACCATTTTCTGTATAGACATCTAAATTGTGGATTCCTTTGAGAGAGATAAAATCTTCTTTGGGGAGTTGTCTAAGGAAGGGTACATGTTATACATGAGGTGATGAATCCCTGATTCATCTACTATATATGGAGATCTGACTTAATAATCCCTCTAATTTGGGTTAATTAGCTTTAGTAATAGTGCAAGGAATCATGGCTAAATCTTGTAAATAAATAAACTCTAATTATCACTAAACTTATGCTTATTATTTTATGTACAAATACTAATTATCTTGTCTCAATTCATTTCTATTATCTTCCTTAAGTTGTTTACTAACTTGGCATAAATAAACAAAAAAATAAAAAATAGAAAAAAAAATAAACGTTTGTGAACATGTAAAGTTTCAAAACCCCCTTCGCACTCTTCTCCTCTTCCGCTACAAATCGTCCCCAACTACCGTCATCCAATCCATCCACCACCCTCAAGAGATAGTACATCCTCCATATGACAACAAAGAGGTCGTTAGTAAAGCGACGAAGGATTCCACCTTCGGTGTGATCTACGATCATTGCCGTTGTGTAGCAGCCACTCTGGTGACTACTCGAGCTCGATAGAGTCACCACCTACCTAGAGCAAAATCCCAGGGGCTCACTCCGAGCCCTGCACAGGCCAGATCCCTCCACTCCATTACCATCGTTCGTTTCTGGTCCAGGTACCCTCTGAACACCGCACCCCCTTTCTTTTTGTTCGCTCAACACACTACTCACTTCACAGCTATAACCTAAGTTAGAGCTTTGTCACACTCCATAAAACTTCACCGACCATAAGGGCTCCACTCTCCTCTTCTCTAGAGCCTCCTCCACTCTACTCCACCTCCTTGTAAAGGTGGAGGAACCATCTGGCCCCTCATTCGAACCATCTTCCTCAGACCTCTATCTCACTCCAAAACACCCCTAGACGACTCCCCCTTGCTTCGGCTGTCCATTAACATTTATAGGTCCTCGCTTCGCATCATTGATCAGAGATCTGAGTCTCCTACTGGTCTCCTCCTTTGCATCCATTAGACCTTTATCGCTAAGCCACACCACCCCCCGCAGGACCTTCAACTCCGCTCTGTCTTCGTTTCCAGGCACATGTGAAACTTTTCCAACCACCCAGATACTCACATCATTTTGGTGGAGCTCCTATGAGTGCATTGGAGCTCCGCCTATCGCAGGCACCAACGGAGGAAGGGGAAGGAGTAGACATCATTGGATCAACATCCAATGGTTTCTGATAGGGATGCACATTGATTAGATTGGATTGGATTTTAGTTTAATCTATGTCCAGTCCAAACCTTGATTGATTTGTATTTTTTCGAATCTAATCCAATCATCAAATAGTTAAATCCAATCTGATCCAATCCAACGGATTATGGATTGGATCAGATTTTCACACTTACATTTTCCGCTCAATATTCTATTCTCTCATATTTGTATTTTATAACACATTAACCCTCGATATTTGAATTATGGCTTAAAAACTGCTAATATGAATTGATGTAAAGAAAATAATATTTAATAACCACGCCATCAAATTAAAGTTGGAGAATTCCATTATTCTATCATAAAAACCTAAGATTACACAATCAAACTAAAGGATTATATTTAGCTTGGAATTTGAGTTTCTTTTTATAAATGATGCATTAATGTGTGTTTTGCAACTGATTTTTAACAAATGATTTCGCTAGGAACAATATAATTTACCAAATAATAATACAAAGACATCTTAGAAAAATAAAAATTATTATCTCAATGGTTATATATTGATGAAGTCTATGATTAAGTTGACTGTTAAGCGATGCCAAAGCTCAACCACTCCCAAGAACACCTTTTAAGGCTCTATAATATATCGGTAGCAAACGAGAATCATAGAACATCCATACGTGATTGAGTATCTAAGACAAAACTAACTTAATTATAAACCATTAGATGGGCAATATACCTCTCATTTAAAATGGACTTGAAATAGAATTTATTTGCAATATTAAACGTAATATCAAAATATACAAATTTTATGAAAAATATGAATCAAAATTATATATCAATTTTAAAATGAAATGAAATGAAGCAATGCTTATTTATTCTTAGATGGGTGTAGTATGTTTGATCATGTTGTTGATCCACTTTTGTCACTGAGATAAGGTTGCAAGTTAGAGCAAAAGGTAAGAAAAAAGGTAAAGAATAACCAAACAAACATACCGGGAAACTATTCAAAATCTTTTTTCTTTTAAAGAAGATTAGAAGAGTGGCAAAATACCGAGGATAAAAGTTAGTGCGTAGCAGGGGGATGACATTGTGCAAGAGGGGTGGTGACATTGCGAGGGAGGGGATGATGGCTTTATGCTGGAGGGGAATAACATTATGCAGAAGGAGAACGACATCAATATGGACTCAAAGTGAACTGGGAGGAATATTGGCGGTCAAAAGTGAAATGTAAAGGAGAGGGAGATGAGAGGGAATAAATGAATAAAGTTTACAATTTTACAAGTTATAGCAATATTTTATTATTTTGGAAATTTTACATTTGGCTTTTAAGAGAGAAGAGAGGGTGGTGGCGAGAGGACTTGTATACACGATTTAGTGTAGGAAAAGATGAGACAAATGACATTGATTACAGCTTTCCAAAAAACTCAAAATGAATGCAAATAGATATTATGTGTGTATGCATATGTATGTATGGATGTGTGTTTATTTGTTTGTGAGTATGTGTGTTAGCATATTAATATATTGGATTTTGATAAAGATCCGATCCATATGTTAACGGATTTGAAAAATTCTAATTCGATCTGATCCATTAGAGTAATAAAACCAAACAAATCGCATCCAATATCATACGATTGGATCGGATTATGGATTTTATTCGATCTGTGTGCATCCTAGTATCTGATGTAGCTGTCTACGAGCCATTCAGTCATCTTGCAGGTGTCCATCAATCGTCTGCTTCTGCTCACACCTTAGTGTGATCATATCTTATCAGACGGTCCAAGTCCCATCCGAGGCAACCACTCCACCCCTGCAGCTTCGAGGCGACCGAAGTACTCATGCAACCACATGGAGGTATGCCCCAACCCCTCGCGCCAATCCTCTAAGCGTAATGTGCTCTCTGCACGTGACTGAGAATATTACGGGGAGGCCCCTCCAGGTCCTCCTACCTCCATTTCAATCCCACTACTTCTTTTTGGAAATTACAGATAAGCCCTCTGAAGGACCTGAATTGAAATAATAAGTTTATTTTGCTGGTATTTTAATCCTTAAACATTGATTATTGCATATCTTTCTCATTTTTTATCCAAAAATGGTGAACTTTATGTTATTTGAAGCTTGTTTTATGCTCTTTCATTTTATACTTTGTGGACAGATCAAAGGCTGGTTGAATTAAGTTATTATTATTAGATTAAATTGATCTATGCAGGCTTCTTAGTGATATTTTGTAATTATATTTTGAGATGATTAATTATTCACATGTAGGGATAATATTGTGATGGGTTGGATATTATTCCATGATCTATTATGATTAAAAAATATATTCCTGGAGGAATAAAATTGTGTAGGAAACTTGAAGGTATAAATTCTGAAATTTAATTGGATATAAATCTTTGTGTAGGGAGCATATTGATTAATCTTTAATATTTTAACCTATAGTAGAAGCTTAATTAATAAATATTTCTTGGACTTGATAAGTATATGTGAAATCATTTAGGAAATTGTTGATCATTTTAATGGAAGTTAATACATAAATTAGAATATCTATCTATCTTTCTCTTTATCTCTCCTTTATTTTATTTGCTCATATTTATTTTGCTTGCATTATCTCCTCGCATTCATTCACATCTTGTTTAATTCTTTGCAATTATATTTACATCTACTGCTATATAACATTTAAAAAAAAACCTACATTGATTAGAATAAAACATTATACATCTAATTAATCTATGAGTACTCCTTCTCGATAATTCGATAATTAGACATAGGAAAAGTCATCTAGCTCGTGTCCTTGATTCGACCCTAGAACTTGCCCAGGCTAAATAAACATTAACTGTACCTCGTCACTCAGATGAAATTTATTAAGTATGGTTCTGTATAGTCAGCCTCTTCACTCGTTCTACAACGAGACATGAATTAATTAAGCGAACTTGGCGATTATCAGATGACGTCATTGTTGTGGGACATGACTGATAACTTGATTTGTCTTTTAGTTTAACTCTTGATTTATTGATTTAAATACTAGTATATTAATTAGCATCTTATTTGTCTATTTCTCTACATTGTTTCATCTTTAATTTTTGTATCTCTTATTTATCTTGCATTTCATCTCTCTCAGCATCTAACCACCTCATTGTGTTTCAGGTACCGAATCGGCTTGGATTTTATGGAAACTCGAGCGCAACCTATTTGCTGCCGAGCACCCGAGAAGCCACATCTAATTTAAGATCAAATCGGTTGAGAGAGAGAGGGTAGAGTTTAGGCTTAATTTTAGCAATTTTCAATTTCTGCATTATTCTTGTAAATTAACTTGTAATTATTTGCCCTATTTACAACGATTCTTGGTTTGGTTCTCACGCTTTTATCCAAACTTTGGACACTATTCTTTGTGGTATGTCGGGCCTCTTTCAACCTAATCTGTGCGGTCGGGGCCCGACTTGAGTGGCCTAGAAATTATGTGCACTCACTCTATCTTAGATTTTTATCTAAATTGATTGTGCTCGTAACTTCTAAGCCGCACATCCTCGCCCATAATGACACACTATTGCATCGTTCTATCTAGATAAATTAAACTCAATTTCTTCTTGCTAATAGAATTATCTATTTAAGGCGATTATCGTTGTGCATGTTCATTTAATCTAATTTTTTTTAATTCCTTGTGTTGCATCTCGTATGAATAACGTGAGGAGCTACTGTAAGTCTTCTACTTAAGCATGCATCATGGATGAATCCCATTCATTCGCCTTTATTCTTTTATATTGGCTTAAAACGCTACTAGTAAAATACATGTGAATATTACTAACTTGCATAAATTAACATCAAAACACTAAACTATAAATAGTATTCAAATACTTGTATTTAATATCAAAATAAAAGAATAAAAAAAGAAAAGAAAAATAATGGAAGAATCTACGATACAAGCTGACCCTGAACCATGAGACCAAGTCAAGTCTTGACTAGGTGGACCAGGAATGAAGTAGGGGGAGATAGGGTGAAATAATATACAAACATAACAAAAAACCCTAAAAATTAAAGTATAATGTACTGTATATATAGCTTGCACTTGTATTATTTTATTCATCATCACATACACTTCAAATAAATATGTATTCAACATTCAACATGTACATAACAATGTAAAGAAAATCATAAATTATTGGTAAAAATAAATCATGCACCTGACACACGGTACACTCAGTTAAAAAAGCTGCAAAGAAAACTTCATCAATCAATATATTCTCCATATAAACTCAAACGGAATCAAACTCACTTTCATTGTATTTCAAATTTAACTATCTCTAAAATGAAGGTGGTTTCATGTAAAATAGAATTGAGATACAAAAGCCATCTAATTGAGGTACTATGGTACATGTCTGTCTGTACAAAAAGCCAACATACTTTATTCAATGTATTCAAGTTGTCATTATAATTTTATTTATTACACATATTACTTAACATCTATAAAAATATAAACAAAAATTAAAACCACATAAAAAGACCAAAAGAAAATAATAAACCCTAATATAAATGTATAATACACCTATATGGTACATAAATCTATTTATTGGTACATAGAAAAAAAGAATAAATACCCCAAATAAAATGTAAATACATATTTAATATTTTTGTAAATAAATAAACTAGTTACATATGGTATTGTTTATAAAAATAATAAAATAAAGATATAAATATTCAATAATACAGGTATAAATATATGTACAATCGTATGTAAATAATATTACCTATCAAATAAGTTGATAAAAATAAATAAAAATCACTAAAAATAGTTTTTAAATAAGAAATATTTTTTTGTGTTTTGAGTATTTTAAATTATTTCTTTTATTTTATACTATTTTTTGTATTTCTTTTTTATCTTGTAGCAGGTGATGTGGACCAATCAGGTGCGAGGAACCATTGACCCTCGGACAATATCTCCTCCCCCATTTGGTCACTGCTACAGACCGGTTCAATGACCTTCTTCTCCAAAATTTCCCGTGCGACCCACCCCATACCGCCTTGATTTCTTCACACAACTTGTCGGTTGGAGATCCTTAATTCACACCATGCTGACAAATCAAAATGATCTCCATCAATTAGTGCGAAAATCCTAAGTCAAAGGGACCCCTCTGTTCTGCTATATAACATCTTGAGCCGCCTTCCTTCCAAAAAGAACATGATTTCCACCCGTCGTAACCCCAAGAGTCCCTTACTTTAGCGAAGCCTTAGTGATAAGAGGTGTTTCCCCATTGATTCGAGGTGAGCACAAGGAGGGACGGTCGTGATTCAACCATCGATGGGGTTGTGATGAATCCACATTTCATCATCTTTATTCTATCATTTTGGTCTCAAAAACCCTGGCAAATGCTTGTAAATACCCTTAATTCCCGCATTTTAGCATTCATGCATGTGTATGTAAATAGTGTATAAAATACTGTTTTTAATGCCAAAATAACAGAATAAAGAAAAGAAAAGAAAAAGAATAAAATATTGTAAATATTTTATGACTCGAAACCCCGAGACCTAGGCATCTAGATGAATAGGTCGACAAGGAATAAAGTAGGGGGAGATAAGGGCCAGAAAACAATAAGAATCCCTTTTATTCAATTCATTCTTTATTCATTTTGGGACCTATTTTGGTTCCATCTTTTATACCTCAAATAAAGAAACTTTATGCATGAAAAATGTAGATAAATAAATATAGAAAAATACAAAATTGATTTCACTCAAAAATATTGTACAGATAAAAAGTTATGATCTGAATAAGATTCCAGAATCCCAACTTCCCAGACCTGTATCTAGCAAATAAAAACTCGAAACACATCAAAATATATTTAATTATATATAATTTTTAATAAGCTATTTAATGAATGTGGTTTCGCATTTGGCAGAGCTACGGTCTGAAAGTTGAGTTTTTGACCCCTATTGTATACTTAAACAACTTAAAATATTCATTTTATTAATTATTCATTATTTTTTTATAATTTCTTATTTTATAATTTTGTAAATATTATTTATAACATATATGTACATTAAAATCAGAATAAAAAACTAAAGAAACTACAAAAATAAAAACACATGTATATAATACAAAGGTATCATACGTGTACATATACCTATAAAATTAATACTCTTATTTTATTAAGTGTATAAAACACTTCAGAAAAATAAAATAAAATATATTTAAGTGTATAAAAATATTTTATAAATTTATAAAATAATAAACAAAATTAATAAAATTAAATATACAAAATAAAAATAAAATATTAAAATATGAAGATAAATATACCTACAAAGGCTATAAAAGCTAACTTGTAATTTTATACCTCAAAAAAAATAAAAATCATGATAAAATACTTCATAAAATAATAAATATTTTTATTTTATAACCTAAAATAAATAAATTCATTTGCTATTTTAAATTGAATTTTTAAATGATTTTTGCAGGGTTTTTCCTGGTTGGTCCACGTGGACCAACCAGGAGGGTCCGAGAGTTGATTGCGGGTCAACTCTCTAACTCGCCCCTGTAGCGTTGTCAGAACCACGTTTTGACCCGTTTTCTTGATTTTTCGAGGATGACTCTTGCACTATCTCATGATACCACCTTCTTGACTTTCGATCCCCGTTCAATGGGCATGCACGCCCAGATGAAACATCGATCAATGGGCCAGTGAATCGACGCCCAACCATCATTCTTGTAGCCTGCTCGTCAACCCTTTATATGGAGCCCCAATTTTCAAAATCAAATTTTAACCCCTTTTGGTCCACCATCCTCCTCCCTTTCATGCTCCCGGGTAGCTGGAGGTGACAGCTCCACAACCCTTGCGTTGGGCGAGTCGAGGAGGTCCTGAGGCGGCTCCACCACCTCCGCCAACTCCGACGATGAGGTCTCCCCTGCCTCAGGTATACCACCTTCGAGGTCTTCGTTTTCATTCAATTTCTTTTACGCCTTTTGTTCCCCATAGTCTTAGGATCATATCCCCCCAAGAATCTTCGCTTTCCATCCATTGAATCACTCAAACACACCCCCTCGTCGGAGCTCGTTCCGGCCACCTTCTCACACCGCCGCTTCTCGCGCCCATTCCGCCACCGCGGGGTCGAGGCATTTTGCACTAGATCCTCTCACGCTTTTTGCAGGTCCAAGAGCCACTGAAGAATGCATGGGGCTCGTTTTGAGCCTTGGTGGAGGATCTAGGAGCCTTCCAGCTCCGCCGCCTCCCCCAGCGAGCTCTGGCCACCGCCGGAGTATTTTGGAGTGCCCAGGAGATAGAGGACTGCCCTAGGAAGGAGACGCGTCATTTTGGAGCTCGAGAGCATGACGTAGGGCCGCGATCGGGGCTGGGGAAGGTCGGCTACATCGACCTTCTTCCCTGTTCTTCGTCCGCGGCTCCCCGCCGTTGGATCTTGGCCACCTCTCCAGGTGTACAACCACCATTAGATCTCGTCCAGCCGCCACCGTTCGATCAGCCATGGAGATATAATTGTGGCCGCTCAATCCGAAGCATTATCGGGCGTCCACATCGCGCCACGTGTCAAGTAAAGCTTCCAACACCGTCGGATCGCCTAGCTTTGGGTATTTTGCATTTTCTACCCTTAGTATTTTTGTATTTAATATCTAGTTCATAAACTTTCAATTGCAGTGTAAAAGTTTTGTAATATTTGCATTTAGACCCCCATACTTTCTGTATTTGCATTTGGGTCCTTGTCCACATCACCTTACGTGACTCGTGCACGTGGGGTGGTGGGCATTTTGCAAGGACCCCCTGCAGGTTCTCTTATTTCATTTTAGTCCAGGAACTTATTTATTAAGTGTAATATTTTTGGAAAAATTACATTTAAGCCCCTGGGTTCTTGTTATTTACATTTAGGTCCTCCCTAGGCGCGTGCGTACCACGTACGGGGCTGGGACTTTTGCACTTGTGCCCCTGCGGGTTTTGTAATTTGCATTTGGTCCTGGAACTTTGTTAATTAGTTATATCTTTTTTGGAAAAATTGCACATTGGTCCCCGAAGTTCTGGATAATTAAATTTATACCCCTGCTAGTGTTGATTTTTCTATTTGTTGTCTCTATTTATTCATGCATCTATAAAATCCTAAAATTCACCAAAAAAATAAACTTAAGCTCCTGTTTAATTGCTCTAGCACGCCATGTTTTTATTATGCATTTTTATTGCATTTTCATATTTATAAAAATTCAAAAACATGCATTTTCTTTACTGTTTGCATTAGAAAATACCAAAAAAAATTAAAACCCCTTGAAAAATTCTAAAAAACCATCTTTTGTGTGTTTCTGTGTGTTTTACCTTCAGTCCAAAAATCACTAAAAAATCCAAAAGAAAACTCCTAAAAATGAGAAAACCCCCTAAAAACTTCATAAAAACCTTTAAAATTCCAGAAAACTCCTAAAAATATAATTTTGGTCTCTGAATTTTCTTTGATTTATTATCTTTCATTTAAAATTAGTTTGAAGCTTTTTGAACTCTGTTTATTATTTTTCATCCTCATTTTCCTTTTATTTTCTTCACTGTTTTTGGTATTTTTGCCTTTAAAAATACTAAAAATATTTGGAAAAATCTTGAAAAATCACAAAAACATTTGAAAAACATAAAAAGCCTAAAAATATATTATTTATTGATTTTTGCTTATTTTCACCTATTTTTCTCTATATATTATAGGTCTCTTTCCTTTATTTTATATATTCCTCATTATTGAAAAATAATATATATATATAATACAAAAAGAAAATATAAAATCAGAAATTAAAAATCAAAATATAAAATTATAAAATCAAAAATTAAATAAAAAATATAAAATTAAAAACCCACAAAAACAATACATTTGTAGGCACTTGATCACTTTCACATTTTTGAGCACCTATTTTTAGATCTATCCTGCTTGTTCCCTGTGTTCGACACTCTACACATACTTGCACCTATACACACTTATTGTAAAGTTATAATAAATTTTAACTCCACATATTGCTTTTCATTGTTTGATTGTTGTTGTGGGTTAATTGTTGACTTAGCCGGGATTTATCGAGGGTCGCCACAGCGACTTTGTCTCCGCCTTGTGTGGGACACATTTAGACCCCGATATTCCTCGGTTAATCTGGCCGCTCCACCAAGTCTCACTCCCAGGTCATTCCAGATTAGGTAAGTCCCTTATTTTAGGTTTATTTTGTTCGCAATTCATTTCTTATCATATATTTAGTTTTAGTTTGCTTCGATTCCTTTTAAGTTAGCCTAAAAACCAAAAATCTAAGTATGTCGGAGCTCTAGGCTCCGGCCTCTGTCCACTATGTATCAACCCCTTCTCTGATTCGTCGACCACCCCATCTCCTTCCCCTTCACTTCTACATCATCCCTACACCTCTATATCCTCCTGATCTTGCACAGCTCGGTGCATCAGTCTCCGGCAACCCACCGTTCATTAGAGACCATCCATTCACCCAATACCCCACCGTTTCACCTAATAAACTGGTTGAGGAGCATCACCCTCTTGCCCCAAAGCTACTCGTGCAGTTGTGAGCCCAAGAGAACCCCATCTGGGGTGGATTCGAGCATGGTCTTCAAGTCCTAGAGCTCAGTTCGTCTTTGAATTCCAGGCCTCCTTCGACGAGTCCCAGACCTTCATAGCACCATAAGAAGCAACAAAATAAGTAGAAAAACTTTTTATCCATCTTCGGGTTTGAGAGGTTTGGTAGAGAAGGACATAGATAGGGTCGAAGGGGGCTCCAAGATGTGTTCTTCCTTATTCTTACAGCCACCTTCTCCAACATCCAATCGAGGTGGTCCTCCAATTCTGATCACATCTGTCATATTGAGCAACGCATCCACCGTCAGATCCACCTTGGATCTAATCCAAGCATTCGGATATGCAAACTAGTACTTCTAATTGTGTCCGCTCATGGTGTAAGTGAAACACTAGTAGATGTTAGATCATACGCATTGAGGTAACATTACACCTGGACCCCTTCGCAATTTATCTTTTATTTTTAGTCCTTGACTCTTAAGTTAAGTATAATAATTTCGATTATTTGCATGTGGATCCAATAGTTATCTTTATTCACATTTTAGTCCTTGTATGTACGCCTCACGTGTCGTGACACCATGTTTTGTGGGATATTTGCGAGCTTCGACCTTGTAATTTATGGGCCTATTATGAATTGAATGAAAGTTCTATATCTTTGCATATCAGTACCTGCCATGCGCAAATAAGTTGCGTATTGTATTGGATATTTAGCTTATTTGACCCTGGATTGGTTTAATTTATTGACATTTGCATAAATACTTCCTAGTAGTTCCTAATAGGTCCATGTGTTGCATATTTAATTTGTTTGCTTGTTTTATTTGTATTTATTATATCTATTTGTTGAAACAGGGTAGAAAAATTATGATAAGTGCCTGGAACTTTATTCTATCACATATTATTTTTTTTGGCATTAAACTTACTTTTCCTATTTTTAAAATACAAAACATGTCTAGTTTCCCTTTTTATTTAAAAATATATAAAACTAAAATATATATTCAAAAATTCCTCAATAAATTATATTAGTTAGTTTATATTGTATTTTATCACATATCTAAAAATAACTAAAAACACAAAATAAAAACCTTAAAACTTAAAAACCATTAAGAACCATATAAAAATCATAAAAATTCTACAAAAATCCAAAAAAATTATTTTCTGTTCCTGAATTTTCTTTATTATATATGTTTTATGTTAAAAATAACATAGGGTTTATTCTGTAGTGTTAGCTAATTTTAAAATCCTATTAATCTTATGAATTTCCTTATTTCACTGTGTTGTCATTTTTCTAAATTTAAAAATCCATAAAAATTTAAAAAATGACCTAAAAATTATTTAAAAATAGAGAAAAATATTTAAAAGCCCAAAATCTCATTTTTCTTTATTTTAGTTTATTTTACTTATTTAAAAAAATTCAAAAAGAATTTTATCTCACTCTTAACTATATTGGTATATACTATATTTTGAAAATAAAAAAAGAAAAAATTTGCAAAATTAAAACATATAAAAGCTACAATATTCATAAAACACATAAAAATATAAAATAATTTAAGAAACCATAAAAGTTATATATAATTAAAAACATCAAACAAAAAGGCTTATAAATGAGTAAAAACTACAAAAATCCAACAATCCTTATTAATTAGCAATAATTAATAATCATTTACATCTACCCCAGTCTTACTCCCAGTGGTTTGACACTCTTCCATACTTGCACCTATACACACATGTTTTGAAGAGTTATAATAAATTTTGACTCACATTCACACTTTTATTGCTTTGCATATGTATTGTGGGTTGATTGTTATTTGATTAAGCACCCGATCACCACAGCGATTACTTTTCAGCTTGTTAGACATAATAGGCCAGGTGCTTGTCCACCAATCATTGATTTCACGTTTACATCGACTTTTTCGATTCTTTCTTCCTCGGTTTTACCACCTAGATTATTAAAGGAATCAAGACTGATCGCTAGACATAATCTTCTATGCTAAGACTCGAGGGGCAACCCTAAATTAATAACGGGATTGATAATCTAGGTGACCTTAATCGTTGGAATAAACAACCCTTATTTGTGGAAGAGCCTTTCCAATCAAGAGTGGGTGAGGACGAACAACTAAGGTTAGAGCCCAAAACCCTGGACATGTACCCTAAGTCTCCAAGATTCGACTCTTACAATATTGGCAGCTGTAAGCACTTGCCTCCGACCTTAGATAAACATTTTGGACATGTACGTCTAGTGTATATCTTAGGTATGAGATATAACTCGACATCCTGGGCAGATCATCCCTTTGGTTGGAGTGCACTAGAACCATGTCTGCATGTCAGCAATGATGGACAGTTATTTGCCTAAATTAATTTTATGTTGTTGTAGTCAGCAATTAACTATTCAGTCAATATATAACCACTTAAATGTTTCTCTATGAAAAGTTGTGTTTGTATGTTGTTTATTTAACCCCTGCAAACTCTCTAGTGAACACAAGGAAAATGCCAAGATAAGTGTTAAAAGGATCAATTAATCGAATTTATCTATGTTCAAGCCTAATCTATCTAACTTGGTGAATACATGATGAATGTATGCAGATTTTTATGATTTATAAGCGAAAACAGATGTAAAATAAGTGCAAAATAAATGCAATAAATATGGATGAAATGACATGCAAAATTATGAAATGAAATGATCCTGAAATAATCAACAATAATTAGACTAAAAAAAAAACTAATTCCACGTGCGAGAGATCTAACAAGTTAAGAAAGAAACTTTTAGATAATAACTTAATTCAAATGCTCTCATATGTTGAATCAATCAGTTGCATAGAGATAGATAATTAAGAAAGCTTCCAAATGAAACTAATTTCAATAAATTTGGAGCTATGAGCTAAAGTTATTAAAGACTCAAGTCATGTGCCTAAATGCAATTTTAAAACTAATTTAAAAACTCATAAAAAGTAAATATAGGGGCTTATCTGTAATTAAGTTAACTCAGAGGGGATCCTGTTAAAATTCCAAGCATGTGGGGGAACATTTGCAATTTTGAAGACCCGACAAGGCATGGGTGCAAATGCCCCAAGCAGGAATGTGCTGGACACATGCAGAGAACCTAGCGTTAAGTATCTCAAACTAGAGGGGTACAATAACAAGATGTCCCTCCCATGTCCCCTTGCACATGGGGGCAAGGTTCGAAGCAAGGCGTGGATGCAAGACTACACGTGGCTCAATGCAGTGGCTTAGGAAGAGCCTAAGGGTGCATGAGGCTGGAGGAGCAGTATAGAGGTTCACGCGTGATCTTGGGTCGTCAGATCAAGTGATCGAATGGCTCAGGTCGAGGCGCCGATGGACATGGAGGGATCTTTGCGAGGATGATCAGATGGGTGGCGAAGCTCGATCATGGGTCGTTGGATGGAGATCTAAGGACATGTGTACTCCATCTTCCTCCATGGGCGATGGTGAAGGGAAGGAGCTCTAACAACCCCTCCAGAGTACCGTAGAGGTCCTGCTGGTGGTCTGAAGGACCTAGGAGCTCAAGGAAGCTAAGGGAATGGTGCTGGAGGTCTAGCAGAGCAGATGCGAGGGTCAGAATGGCAGGGCAATACTTTGTTGTTGGAGATGGAGGAGGAGAGTGGACCCTTGTTGCTCCTTTCGATCAGTGAAGAGCACAAAGACCTGAAGGGTTAGAAATTGAAAGCGAAGCGATATAGAGGGGAATGGAGCTCTTTGGCATGCGAGAGGATGTGGAGACCTGGAACTCCAGGTCTGTGCAAGACTTGGAGGCGGAGCATGTCAAAGGGGTTTGAAGAAGAGGAGGGTGATTGTGGATTTCTCGGTGAAGATTGTAGAGGTGTGTCGATGCTTAGGGGGTTCCCAGGAGGGTTGGAGGAGCGACTGTGTGTGCTGAATTAAACAAAGAAATAAAAGGGGGAATAGTGATCGGAGTGGGGATGAGTGAGGCAGATAGGATGCTTGGGCTGGAGACTAAAGAGGGTTTCAGAGTCTTTGCTCATCGTGGTCGGCTACCACGTAGCTCAGCAACGACGGAGAAGCAGATCTGTGGTATGATAGTGAACTGCGGATCACACCTGGAGAAGAAGACCTTCGTTGCTTGACACAGAGGCTTTGTCCAGTCACGTCAAAGCTACTAAAGCTGGTCCTATCTCCCTCGATTGGTAAAATGGCCATGAAGGTGACGAGGGATATGGATTTATATGAGAAAGTGCGGGAGGTGGAGCTAGGGTTTCTACCGTGGAGGGTTAAGGCTGCATGTAGATGATTGAATGGAGGAGGGTTACACGATAATGAGTGTTGAATGGGGAGTCATTTGGCAGTGGTGTGAGGTAGAGGGGCTAAGAAGAATGACATGTGGAAATGAGAGAATGATCGCATGATAACGTGTATAATGCACGAGGAGTATCCAAGGTAGATGACGACATGGTCACCATTGGATTGATTGGAGATAGCAACCTATATGGAGCTGTGTCGAGTCGTACGTGGTGCATGAGAGGGGAAAAGGACTTGGGCATAAATGGACTCAACCATTGGATCAGATCTGATGCAACGGCTAGGAGTGGAGGGTGCTAGAGGAGAAGGAGGGTGGATTGGGTCAACAATGGATGCTTATTGGGCATGAGGTGGGCGAGTGAGCGAGTGACTCGTGGCTTAAGAGTCGATCAGGTGTTTGACAAAGGAAGAAAAATAAAAGAAAATAAGAAAAGAAATAAAAGGAAGGTAAAAATCAAAAGATGATCGACATGAAATTGCTGGTCTTGACGAGATCTTCAACTTTCTTGAAGGACCCAAAAGCAAAAGAGGTCATATGTACAAAATTCTATTTTTGTATAGGTATTAATTTGTCAATTAATCCCATATCTTATGTTTTGTAAATGTTTTTAGTATTTTTAATTTGGTTTTAATTAAGGATTAATATATATATATACACAATCCATGCATCATTAATCTAATTTTCATGTATTTTATAAGTTTGGAAAAAGATGAAATAAAAATATCAAATATAAAACATGTACAATATATACATTTAGATTTTTTGTTTCCGTTGATTTTACGATTTTTATGGATTTTGTTTCTTTATATCAAGTTAGTGAATGATTCAAAGAATATAAATGAAAAATAATTAAGTTAAATTAGTTAGTTTTTGTACATAAAATAATAATTACAAATTCAGTCACTTTAGGATTTATTTATACATAATAATTAACCTTAATTTTATGCCACCATATTATCAGAATTAATTAAGTCAATTTAGATGATTTATTTAGTGATCTATTAAGAGTATTTTGCCAAAATCCTTATATAAAGTAGACGAATCATGGATTCATCACTCCTTTATACTTAGACCTTTGCTCGTCCTCGAGTAATTTAATGCGTTAGAAGGTTGAATCTCTGACTGTGCGTGTACAAATACAAGACTTGAGACCAGTCCATGAGTTTTAGGTGACTCCTTAATCTATGTCTAACCAATTCTCATCCAAATAGAACTCAACATTTCTAATTATCAGACTCTCCATTGATACATATGTATATAACACGTATGACTTATAAGGTATTGATTTCATTCTCCTATGTAGAGTCTTTGCTTTGCTCGAAGCCCTAGTCTAAGAGGCTCTCCTAAGGACCCAATCCTCAACTTTGGTCCAATAACCGAGTCTCCCATCAATTCACCATCTGTTTAGTTGTCATACTTGAAAGTGTAATATTGAACATGCCAAGTATGGAGGAAGTAGGATTGTGTCGTTTCTTTCCTCCTCTCATTGGAACGATGATCTCTTGAGTGCCTTTATTTCACATACTTGTATTTTTGATTCTGAATCATCATGTCCATCAAGAGATTTTTGGAGTCGTTTACACTTGTTTTTCTACACACATTGGAACAAGACAACATATTGGCTGACAAACTTAGGGGAGGTGGTGACTACATGGGTTGCATTTAAGACTCTATTTTTAAAGAAGTTCTACTCGATGAGTAGAATCAATCAGATGACGACCAAGATCAATACTTCACCATGTTCCCTCAAGAGTCATTTCATGAAACATGGGAGAGATTTAAGGACTTATTATAGAAATGCCAGAGTCACAACATTGATAGTATGATGTTGGTCCAGAGTCTAGTTAGTGGTGTCACCCCAAAGATGCAGAGGCTAGTGAGCACCTCTCATGGAGGAACTTACATGGGCAGACATGCAGTCATTTTTTAGAAGATGTTTGAGAAATTAGTAGAGACCAGTCGCTCACATGCCATGAGCAGGGCGTACTTGCCCAACCCCCTTTCACTCTTATCCAAAGACGATAATAAGTAGACTATGCATAATATGTATACCGACCTGATTCCTGACATGGGTATAATTGCAGATAAATTAACCATGGCAGAACAATTAAACAAGAAAGTGGGCAAGCTTCACAAACTCACTGAGCTTAAGAAGTTGTCAAAGTTACCTAAACAGATGGAGGAATTATCTGAGAGCGTATTTAAGGTTAAGATACCTGCCTTGACTATACCCTCTGCTCCTTTCCACAAGGTTCACCACATGCATGATCAAGGGTTAGGTCCACATAATATCTGGCAAGGACCACTCCTACACCCACCAGTACCAAAATAAATAACCATATATAGAGACGATGTTTGAGGAGCCTCCGCAGGTGTTGGAAGTCAACGGGATGTGGTATAGACTTAACCTCGTTGGCAGGCAGTCGATGATGGGGGAGGGTAAGGTCAGACCTCCTCCTGCTTACCAGGACTCTAGCTTCGTTCCACACCAGCATCTAGCATAGTCATGTCCAGTAACACAATTCTAGTAGCTACAGTACCAGGTTTGTTCGTACTGGTCGGGCAATCATGGCCCATCACCCGAACCACAATACCTGATATAGGGCCAACAGAGCCACTACCATCCTCAACCACCACAATACCGGCAACTGATGACTGGGATCTTCTATCGGTCTAGAGTGATCCGCACAAGGCGGGATCACAATGTCGCTGAGGCGACCAACAAAAGATCCCAAGATCGATCAACGATTAACCCACAATAAATATATGCAATGAATATCCAAAAATGTGGAGTTAAAATTTATTATAACTCTACATGCAAATGTGTATAGGTGTAAGCACAGGTAGAGGTCGAACACTGGGAGGCGAAAGGTTGTATGTCATGTATCATTCAATTATTCAATCATTGGTTCATGTCCTTTTATTGTTTTAGTGGGTTTTGGGTTTTTGTAATTTTTTTATATATTTTTGTTTTTATAATTTTTATTTTGTTTTTATATTTTATATTTTTTTTATATTTTCTTTTAATATTTTTAATTATATAATATAAATAGATAGATATATATATAAGACATATATATATATAAAGAGATATATATATATAAGAAGAGGGAGAGAGGAGTAATATGGTATATAGATATATATAGACATAAATACTTGAAATATATATAGATATAATTTTTTTTAGCTTTTTTAATATTTTTCTAATTTTTTTCTGAAATATTTCTAATTTTTATGTATTTTAAAATTCAAAAATGTCCACAATATAGGACTAAATAATTGGCCGAATATAATTTGGGTTTTAAAATTATAAAATAAACTCCAAAAATTCCCAAATTAATTTTAATATATTAAGACTAATATATAGATAATTATAAAAGAGAAAAAACATATTTTTGGGCTTTTTAAGGATTTTTCTATTTTTTTATTGGATTTTGGGGCTTTCTGATTTTTTTAATTTTCTTTTTCATATTTTTTGGGGTTTTTCAATTTCTGGACTCAATATACATATAATTATACCACATATAATTTTTTTGGAATTTTTCAAAAACATTTTCTAATTTTTTTTATTTTTCAATTTAAACAGTACAAAATAAGCTTCTATTTCATTTTTAATAATTAGGAAAAATGAAAAAAATGCGAAATAAAATGTAGGCGTGAACAAGCATGGCATGGAGCATCTATCCTAATTTTTGTGGATTTTTAGAAGCCATCTAGATATTTTTAATAAATAGATAAAAACAACAAAAATAATACTGCCTGACAGGGGTATTTTTGCAAATAAAATAAACTCCAGGGGCAGCAGTGCAAAAATTCCAATAAAAATAAACATTTATTTAAACTTTTAGAACTATTTTACAATATTCAAAAACCGCCAGGGGTTACATGCAATTTTCACGCGCCTCACGTGGGACTGCACGTGAGGCGTGGAAGGACCTAAACGCAATTTCAAGAAACACAGGGGTCCTACTGCAAAATTTACAATTATTTTAAAACGTGCAAATTTATTTAGAAGAACACTCGCCTGGGCGAGTTTCCTCCGTCCAAATCTCGCTCTTCGGCCGACCATCACTGCTCCTGAAAGTCCAAGAAGCTTCCTAGCAGGGTCCTCTTCCGTCTGGAGGTGTCGGATCGGCAGGAGGCACACCGTAGCGCCGCCACGAGCTCGAAGAAGAAGCGACGCTCCAGGTACCTCCGTCCGCGTTGGAAACGTCTCCTGGTGCCTGGTTGCGCACCTAACCTGCACAGAAAGGTAGAGGGGCTCGAGGGCGTCACCCTCGACCCGGGGTTTGAAGCTGGTAGCAAGCGGGCGCTGGTGGGCGGCGAAGCTCCGGCGAAGGGTGATGGAGGAGCTTCGATTCACGGATCCAGATGCGAATCCGGTTGGACAAGATGGCTGGAAGGTGGAGAAGATGGTGGGGAACAGAATGAAGGCGAAAGCGAGTCGGGAAAACAACGAGGGCATGGTGGAGAAGTCGCCGGAGCGGAGCTCCGGCGAACTTTGAAGAACCTAAATTACGCTAATCTACTAACCTAAATGCGAAAAAAAAAACGGAAATAAGATGCTGGAATCAAAATCTACCTAGAAATGATAAATGCGCAGCTCTTATACCTGGGGGCCGCCAGGGAGCAGGGTGGCCGCCGGAGCGCCGCCGCGACAAAATTTCCACCATCTCTGGCCGAATCGAGGTGCTGGGAGGCGCCTCCTGTCACGAGGGCTTCGCCAGGAACTCATTCTAGCACAAAGAAGGGGGTGAAATTGGCCAAAATTCGGCAGAGGAGGTGGAAGCTTTTATTTATACACATTCCAAGGGACCCCCAAGGACCGACGATTATTAAAGAATCGGTGGTATGTACAAGGGATCCAATAGGACGGCAAGAATCTTGGATAATCAGAGAACAAAATCCGTGAAGGATTCGAGGGCGATGGATGAAAGGGACGCCCAGGAAAAAGGCACGAAAATAGGGGAAAAGACAGTTCACGTCAGGTCAGACGCCTGGGGACGCAGTTGACCGAGCGGTCAACAAACGCAGGCGTCTGATTGGTCCACGTCAACAAGAAGTTGACCGATTTATTTAACATAATAAATGAATTAATTTGATTTTTCTTATAAAATAAAAAATGTTTATAAATTAATATAGTATTTATTTATGATTTTTATTTTTTTTTGAAATATTTTATTACGGTTTTATTAAAATATGGTATTTATAAGTATATTTATATACATTTATTTTTATTTTGTTTATTTTATTTTATTATTTTATTTTCTTATTTTATAAATTTATAACTTATTTTTATGAATATAAATATATTTTTATTTCATTTTTATGAGTTTATTTATATTTTTTAAATAAATGTGTTTATGTATATATAGGTATACTTATAGGTAGTTTACCTATATATCATTTACATTTTATTTATTTAATGAATTTTATTTGTTTTTATCATGGATTTGTATTTTTAATAAGTTATAATTAATATATACATTATTATAAAAATATGAATGAATGAAATAATTAAAGAATGTTTTCCCCTTTTTATTTATGTACATTCTTAACATAGGTATTTTGCCTATGTGATACATAGACTTATTTTATTTCACAAATTCTTTTTTTAGTTTTCTTTTAATCTTAATATGTACATGTAGTATATACATTATTTACAAAATTCTAAAAATATGAATTTATAAAAATAATGATTATTGAATAAAATGAATATTTTAATCAGGTATTATGTACAAGAAGGGCTAAAAACCTAACTTCCACAGATGGACTCCAAAGATTATGAAACCAATTTTATAAAATAGTTCTTGGAATGCTATATACAATTAAAGGTGAGTTTGGGTGATTTGGAGTTTTTATTTGCAAGATATGGGTCTGTGAAGTTGAGATTTTGGCTTTTTATTCTGTGTATAAAATATACACTGAGTCTTATTTTTACACAAACTCAATTTTGTATTTTTATTTACATTATTATCTACAACTTTCATGAACAAAGTTTCTTTATTTGATGAGTAAATAATTATATACAAAATAGGTGTCAAAAATGCATAAATGGATGAATAAATAAATGAAGTATTTATTGTACTCTTGGCCCTTATCTCCCCCTACTTTATTCCTTGTCGACCAATTCCATGCTGGCCTTGGTCTCGGGGTTAGGGTCGTAAAATATTTGCAATATTTTATTCCTTTTTCTTTTCTTCTCTTTATTCTATAATTTTGGCATTAAAAACCTTATTTTCTGTACACTAGATATAATGAATAATGAATGCTATTATATACAAATTAATGCCATTTACATGCATTTGCTGGGGGTTTTAAGGCCAAAATGATAGAATAAAGGTGATGAAATGGAGATTCATCACCCCCCTATACTTGCCTTTGCTAGTCCCTAGCAAACAGTTATGCAATAAGTACAAAAAGAATGAAGAATAAGAAGAAAGGAAAAAGCAAAAATAAAAAATTCAAAGAATAAATTGAATTGATCATGATTTATTGAACTCATCTTGTACAAAATCAAAGTTTGGAGCTCATGTTTGACCTTGATGTGAAAATGTGTGTAGAACCTAGTCGGGAACCAAATTTAAAACACAACAGCCTCTGAGAGTCACAGAACTCGGTTCAAATCACCTCAATAGCCAGGTCAGAACTAGCCTACATCATACGCAAACCCTTATGACTATGAAGCTGACTTGTACGGTGTAAGTGATAGTGGCTCTTCCCAACTGAAATGACAAAGAGACTAGCTTCTCCAGAATGACAACCCAATGATTCCCTAATCCAACAGCTCTTTCCTCGAGGAGCAGGGTATTCCCTTCTAAGTTCAAGTGGCAACCAGTTCAAGAGGAGGGGGTGAAGAGAAGAATGGACGGTAGCCAGTGTAGCTACCTATCCCGGGATGCAATACCAGTGTAGTCAAGTCATCCAGCTGCAGGCTCACATGGTATAACTTTGATACTCAAGCTTGCTTATTTTCTGAATACATACTTCGCAGGCATTTTATTTTTTTACAGGCCTGACCATATTTTTTTTTCAACATACTATTTACAGCAGCATTTACATAAGGACTTTTTCCTCTTGAGCCAGAAGACTATCCCTCTTTTGAAGCTTTATCGCAACCCACAATCTCCTGTCTTTAGACCTCATGGCTACTGGACCAGGTTGGGGTGCACTTCCCTCCCTAGACGAGGACGAATTTTTCCACCCGTGTGCGTCTCAGACTGGCAAATCCAACCCCCTCACTACTCCAACTGAGTTGAGCCAAGTGAAAGGTGCAAGTGTCCAAGTTAGGTCACGGTCGGTAAGAGTCATACGTGTGTCTCGAAAAGTTCTAGTTAGTCCACTGAGGTGACTTGAACCTAGCCCTGATTTCTCAAAGAATTAAGTCTGAATAGACCTGAAGTACCTTAAACCTAGTTCCCATGAGGTTCCAGTGCAATTAGGTGCAGTAAGGTCCAACCAAGCTCCAACCTTCGACTTTATTGGACTAGTTCAAACATCAAGCTCAATCAAAGAATATAAATGCTATGCAAATGCATATTTACAAATATGCAAAGAATAATGCAATTTTTTCAAAGAATTTGAAAACAAAGAGAAGAATTTTTACACAAAGAATTTTTTTACAAATAACGTATAAAATATGTATAACTATTTACACGGGCGTGCCGCTTTATTTTACAAGAATTAAGAATTTACAATTTAGTTTTCATTTATAGGTATATATGTACACTTATTAAAGAATTTTGTTTATTTTTATTTTTATTTATAATAATTATTTTATTTTATTTTATTATTTTTATTTATTAGATGTATCTATTCCTCGAACTTATTTGATACAAATTTTTCAAACAATTTTTGAAAACTATAGTCCAAAATAATTTTTACAAACATGTACACACATTTGAAAATCATTTTGCAAAGGTTTTTCAAAACAGTATATATAGATTTTCAAAATGTTTTTACAGCCATTTTTCAATCCATTTGCAAATCATTTTTCAAACATTTTATTTCACGCAAAGAAAATAAATTTTACAAACCACACATTTTTACACAAGTTGAAAACATGTAACAAAACGTTTTCAAAATAGTGTTCAATAAATGTTCACGAAGATTTTCACACTATTTTTCAAACATTTTGCAAGAAACATTTTCACCTGATTTATTAATCAGTATATACAAACGAATTTGAGGAATAATCACATCTCTTTTTATTAAGGGTTTTTAATGAATTATTAGCCATATTATTAAGAGAATACGAAAGTACGAGTTATGGCTAAAGTATATACATAGTATATACGACCCCCCTATACTTAGCTTGAGCTATGTCCTCATAGATCGAAAAGAAAAGAAAAGACATAACTCGTACTGAGTATAGACAAGTCTAGAGAATATACGAATAAGAGATGAAGGAAATGGAAGTTGACCGCTCCCCCCTATACTTAGGATCAAGTAATCCTAAGTATAGCAGACTGTACACAAAGCAGGGAGGGTCAAGGGTGGGAATAGACAGATGAACAAATCAGGGTGCACCCCCCTATACTTAGGACAAAGTACGTCCTAAGTACAGAAAACTGACACAAAGGGGCGACATCCTTTATTTAGATAAAGAAATATGAAAAGGAAAAGAAGAAAAGAAGAAAAGAAGAAAAGAGAGATATATACAGATTGATGAAAAGATCGTGGAGAATATATGCATCACTCCCCCTATAGTTAGGGTGAGATAGCCCTAAGTATAGGCAAGAACAGGAGTGACGAAAATGTGCAAGGAAAGAACAACTCAGTGCGTGCCCCCTATACTTAGGACAAGGTACGTCCTAAGTGTAGACACAAAGATGTGGCCATAGATCTGGGGTACACATAACATACGGGAGAAAGAAGGAATAGACAAAACACATATATACAACTGGTGAAAAACGAGTGAAGTACAGGACGGTGTCTGGTAAGCGACTATCGTACTAACGTCGTCGTCTCCCTGTGAGAACGAGGACGCAACCAGAAGGTGAAAAGACACCCTGATATGCAGTCAGGTGGGTGTCGGCTACCGGGGATAATCAGATCGGAAACTTGGATATCGGGTCCGGTAGCATGAAGCAGATGAACGGCTCATATGGTCATCATGGGGGAATATAGCCGATACCGTAAGACCGGGAGGAAGAAAGAGCAGTACAAACTCCTCCGATCAATCAGAGTCTCAGATAGATATGAAATAAAGCGTATGAGACTGTGTGATGCACGGTGGTGATATAATCTGAAAGTCACAAGAATACACCGAACAACACAATATGTGGCTCACTCCTACGAGGGTCCTCAAGGTGAGCAAAATCAGAAAATAATCAGCGTACTCGGCTCCGTGCTCCATCAGATAGGAGACACAACCAGGGAGGAGACCAGGTAAAAAGCTCAGAAGACTCGGCTTTGTGCTCCCACAGATAGGAGACACCAGAAATGAAGCCGAGTACCTACAAGGTGATGTACCCTCCCGCAGATAACCCTTGGGGAGTGGTACATACTAGTCAATGAATAATCAGAACAGAAGCTCACCCTTCCGAGGGTCGTCAAGGAGAGCGGGCTGCAAGGAGCCTGATCCATCAGACGGATCATAGAGACGGTCTCGGTAGGCGACAGATCGGCTACCAGCAGAAGAGATCGTCAAATCAAGAAAGTGTGGCAGCGTCCCACAGATAACCCTCGAGGAATGCGCTGCCAGCTAGGCATGAAAATAGCAGATATCAGAAGATCAACCTTGCGAGGACCGTCAAGGAGAGCAGACTCAGATGAGTCTAGTATATTGGCCTCGTGTACTGACAGGTCAAGTACACAATCACAGGGGGAGGCCAATCAAACATATTATCTGACTCGGTTTCAGGTCCCATCACAATGGCGACCCAAGCAGTGAATGAAACCGCAGTCCTAGAGATTATCGCATTCTCCCGCAGATAGTCCTCGGGGAGGAATGCGAGCTATATCAATGTAGGTTTTGGGAATGCTGCAAGTCATCTCAGGTCCTCAAAATCAATAAATTACTCAATCATCCGGAGGGCATAAGATCATGCAAGGGAGAAAATAATCATGTCATTCACCAAACAACCCTTGGATCAATCCAATCTGCTGAGATGGCACGAAAAATAGTCAGGAATCCTCTAAGTGCCAGGGTGGATCAGAGAGTCAGGAGATCAAGGATGGGTCAATCCAGAAGATGAGAGATCATGTCGGTTCCACACACCTTTACTAGGCAATCCATATCAGAATAATCAGTCAATCCTCAAAAATCAAGATGGGTGGAACCTCAAGATGGATAGATCAATCAATACTCATGAAATCTTCATCGAATTATCGCATCATATCACATCCTTAATCCGGTGTGCGAGAACTAAAATTCCTCAATAATGCACCACACCTATGCTCTATGCATCAGCAAAAATCCTCAATAAGCTTGTATGCATGTATCAAAGACAAATCATATCAATCTCAGCAACCTCAACATCATCGGCCCGACTTACACCAATAATCTGTATAAATAATCCTTGATGCGGGCCTCATCATTATGCACAGCATTCCTGGGTAAAGGGAGAGATGACACGGGGTACACGAGGAAGATGGGTAAGAAGGGTACACAATGGGGTGGAGAAGCTGATTGAGCGGGCGTGCCAATATCATGGGTGGTAGAAAGGTGATACAGAGGGAACGAGGAGGGCGGGTGAGAAGATCGGTACATAGACAAAATTGGGTGTTCCACACAAGGCGGGAACACCGTCAAAATTGCGGTCCGAAGAGCGGTCTCTCCTCGAACCAAAGAAGATGGTACGATGGGTACGTAGAAGATGGTGAAGAAGCGGGAAACAAAGGACTTGGCGAAGAATGATTGAGCTTAAGCGCCAATATCACGACTCGATGCAACATGAAGAGATATATGTATAAGAGAGGTAGAGAGACTCAAAGATAAAAAATGCATGACTCACACGGTGGAACCGACTACTCTAGGAATGAAAGAATAACACAATGGATTCCAAGTCACAATCAAGACACAAGGCAAACCCCCAATTCACATACTCAACACAGTGAAGACCATCAGGTGACGGTCATTTATTTTTTCGATTTTAGAGTTAGGTGAGATCACAAAAATTGTACAATCACTTAGGAGGCTCTGATGGGATTTGGGCTCTACTCCTTAGTGTGTACATGAGCACTTAAAACGCATCCAATGAGGCGGTTGCTATCCCCAAGACAAGGAATTCATTATATTTTATTTTTAAGTCCAATAGAGTTAGCAGTCCCGATTTTATTTAAGTTATCACTTTTTTGGGTATTTTCAATGCACGTGTCTATCGAGGTTCCAATTTCCATTAAGCATCCTAGGTTGGCAAAAAACAGAGGGAGAAGATCGGAAAAGCCATGCAAGTCGGAAAACGATGATGCATGCCAAGTAAGAAGACTTACAGTGCCTCCCATCTCTCTCCATGCGGGATGCATAACAGAATTTGAAACCTATGCTATATGCAAATGCAAACCGAAGAAATCACCCTAGGTTCAGAAATTGCTATTATCGTGAAGCACCACAAGTCGCTCATTCACCTTTAGCCTCAAAAAGTCCGGTCTTGGCTCACCCCTCCTCTGTGCTCAACACACTTGAGCTTAGGAGAAAGCGCTTTGCGGGGCTCGCTGTGGCACAAAGGCTAAGAGATAAATGAGCGGCTGTTTAGAGTTTGATCTAGGTCCAAAGCGAACTATAGGTACATGTAAATATTAGGGTGTTTGGACCTAACTCTACGAGCAATCAACTCCTAAGCTAAGGCTTATTCACACACAAAATAATAAAAATAAAAGAAAAGAAAAGCGTCAAAAATCATCGAGGCCCCCAAGGGAACAATCCCTCGGGCACTGGACCTCGGGAGTCTTCGTGTACCTGTGAGAGTCCTGTATTATTACATGTTTCTAAGTGCCACTCTCTCACATGAATATACATAATAAAATGAAATAAAATAAAATGCCTAAAAATAGTGACTGTCTTCAAAAATTCTCCTTCTTCTGTCATGGATGCTCTCTCCTGTTGGCTGGCATAGAAGAGCCAACTCCACCTCGCTTGGGTGCTTAGGTCCTCCTAGGAGGTCCTCCTTCGCTCGGCGGTCCCTCGCATCACAGACAAAGAAAGGAGATGGTCAGAACAATCAATCAAATAGTGTTAAATAAAAATAAAAATCACACAAATAAATAAATGAAGGACATGAGCAAACAATTGAATAAATAGACAAATACGCTTACAAAATCATACAAAATCCGTTGCCTCCCCGGCAACGGCGCCATTTGATGACTGGGATCTTCTATCGGTCTAGAGTGATCCGCACAAGGCGGGATCACAATGTCGCTGAGGCGACCAACAAAAGATCCCAAGATCGATCAACGATTAACCCACAATAAATATATGCAATGAATATCCAAAAATGTGGAGTTAAAATTTATTATAACTCTACATGTAAATGTGTATAGGTGTAAGCACAGGTAGAGGTCGAACACTGGGAGGCGAATGGTTGTATGTCATGTATCATTCAATTATTCAATCATTGGTTCATGTCCTTTTATTGTTTTAGTGGGTTTTGGGTTTTTGTAATTTTTTATATATTTTTGTTTTTATAATTTTTATTTTGTTTTATATTTTATATTTTTTTTATATTTTCTTTTAATATTTTTAATTATATAATATAAATAGATAGATATATATATAAGACATATATATATATAAAGAGATATATATATATAAGAAGAGGGAGAGAGGAGTAATATGGTATATATATATAGACATAAATACTTGAAATATATATAGATATAATTTTTTTAGCTTTTTTAATATTTTTCTAATTTTTTTCTGAAATATTTCTAATTTTTATGTATTTTTAAATTCAAAAATGTCCACAATATAGGACTAAATAATTGGCCGAATATAATTTGGGTTTTAAAATTATAAAATAAACTCCAAAAATTCCCAAATTAATTTTAATATATTAAGACTAATATATAGATAATTATAAAAGAGAAAAAACATATTTTTGGGCTTTTTAAGGATTTTTCTATTTTTTGTTGGATTTTGGGGCTTTCTGATTTTTTTAATTTTCTTTTTCATATTTTTAGGGTTTTTCAATTTCTGGACTCAATATACATATAATTATACCATATATAATTTTTTTGGAATTTTTCAAAAACATTTTCTAATTTTTTTTATTTTTCAATTTAAACAGTACAAAATAGGCTTCTATTTCATTTTTAATAATTAGGAAAAATGTAAAAAATGCGAAATAAATTGTAGGCGTGAACAAGCATGGCAAGGAGCATCTATCCTAATTTTTGTGGATTTTTAGAAGCCATCTAGATATTTTTAAATAAATAGATAAAAACAACAAAAATAATACTGCCTGGCAGGGGTATTTTTGCAAATAAAATAAACTCCAGGGGCAGCAGTGCAAAAATTCCAATAGAAATAAACATTTATTTAAACTTTTAGAACTATTTTACAATATTCAAATACCGCCAGGGGTTACATGCAATTTTCACGCGCCTCACGTGGGACTGCACGTGAGGCGCGGAAGGACCTAAACGCAATTTCAAGAAACACAGGGGTCTTACTGCAAAATTTACAATTATTTTAAAACGTGCAAATTTATTTACAGCATTAAATATTAAATACAAAAAAGACGGGGGCTGGATATGCAAATTACCCCCAATAGGCGCTGAATCGAACGGCTGGTCTTCATTCACTAACCCACGTGACGCCTCCACGTGCGCCGATGACGCTTCGCCGATGAGCGGTTGGGATTAGATCACTCACGTGATCTGACGGTCGTAGCATCGCTCCATCGGACGGCTGCTGCTCGATCTGGGCCTTCGTCTTCATCCAACGGCAGAGAGCTGGCGAGGAAGAACAAGGAAGAACACTCGCCTGGGCGAGTTTCCTCCGTCCAAATCTCACTCTCCGGCCGACCATCGTTGCTCCTGAAGGTCCAAGAAGCTTCCTGGCAGGGTCCTCTTCCGTCTGGAGGTGTCGGATCGGCAGGAGGCACACCGTAGCGCCGCCACGAGCTCGAAGAAGAAGCGGCACTCCAGGTACCTCCACCCACGTTGGAAACGTCTCCTGGTGCCTGGTTGCGCACCTAACCTGCACAGAAAGGTAGAGGGGCTCGAGGGTGTCACCCTCGACCTGGGGTTTGAAGCTGGTAGCAAGCGGGCGGTGGTGGGTGGCGAAGCTCCGGCGAAGGGTGATGGAGGAGCTTCGATTCACGGATCCAGATGCGAATCTGGTTGGACAAGATGGCTGGAAGGTGGAGAAGATGGTGGGGAACAGAATGAAGGCGAAAGCGAGTCGGGAAAACAACGAGGGCACGGTGGAGAAGTCGCTGGAGCGGAGCTCCGACGAACTTCGAAGAACCTAAATTACGCTAATCTACTAACCTAAATGCGAAAAAAAAACGGAAATAAAATGCTGGAATCAAAATCTACCTAGAAATGATAAATGCGCAGCTCTTATACCTGGGGGCCGCCAGGGAGCATGGTGGCCGCTGGAGCGCCACCGCGACAAAATTTCCACCATCTCCGGCCGAATCGAGGTGTTGGGAGGCGCCTCCTGTCACGAGGGCTTCGCCAGGAACTCATTCAAGCACAAAGAAGGGGGTGAAATTGGCCAAAATTCGGCAGAGGAGGTGGAAGCTTTTATTTATACACATTCCAAGGGACCCCCAAGGACCGGTGATTATTAAAGAATCGGTGGTATGTACAAGGGATCCAATAGGACGTCGAGAATCTTGGATAATCAGAGAACAAAATCCGTGAAGGATTCGAGGGCGATGGATGAAAGGGACGTCCAGGAAAAAGGCATGAAATAGGGGAAAAGACAGTTCACGTCAGGTCAGACGCCTGGGGGCGCAGTTGACCGAGCGGTCAACAAACGCAGGCGTCTGATTGGTCCACGTCAACAAGAAGTTGACCGATTTATTTAACATAATAAATGAATTAATTAGATTTTTCTTATAAAATAAAAAATGTTTATAAATTAATATAGTATTTATTTATGATTTTTATTTATTTTTTTGAAATATTTTATTACGGTTTTATTAAAATATGGTATTTATAAGTATATTTATATACATTTATTTTTATTTTGTTTATTTTATTTTATTATTTTATTTTCTTATTTTATAAATTTATAACTTATTTTTATGAATATAAATATATTTTTATTTCATTTTTATGAGTTTATTTATATTTTTTAAATAAATGTGTTTATGTATATATAGGTATACTTATAGGTAGTTTACCTATATATCATTTACATTTTATTTATTTAATGAATTTTATTTGTTTTTATCATGGATTTGTATTTTTAATAAGTTATATTTAATATATACATTATTATAAAAATATGAATGAATGAAATAATTAAAGAATGTTTTCCCCTTTTATTTATGTACATTCTTAACATAGGTATTTTGCCTATGTGATACATAGACTTATTTTACTCCACAAATTCTTTTTTTAGTTTTCTTTTAATCTTAATATGTACATGTAGTATATAAATTATTTACAAAATTCTAAAAATATGAATTTATAAAAATAATGATTATTGAATAAAATGAATATTTTAATCAGGTATTATGTACAAGAAGGGCTAAAAACCTAACTTCCACAGATGGACTCCAAAGATTATGAAACCAATTTTATAAAATAGTTCTTGGAATGCTATATACAATTAAAGTGAGTTTGGGTGATTTGGAGTTTTTATTTGCAAGATATGGGTCTGTGAAGTTGAGATTTTGGCTTTTTATTCTGTGTATAAAATGTACACTGAGTCTTATTTTTACACAAACTCAATTTTGTATTTTTATTTACATTATTATCTACAACTTTCATGAACAAAGTTTCTTTATTTGATGAGTAAATAATTATATACAAAATAGGTGTCAAAAATGCATAAATGGATGAATAAATAAATGAGGTATTTATTGTACTCTTGGCCCTTATCTCCCCCTACTTTATTCCTTGTCGACCAATTCCATGCTGGCCTTGGTCTCGGGGTTAGGGTCATAAAATATTTGCAATATTTTATTCCTTTTTCTTTTCTTCTCTTTATTCTATAATTTTGGCATTAAAAACCTTATTTTCTGTAACTAGATGCAATGAATAATGAATGCTATTATATACAAATTAATGCCATTTACATGCATTTGCTGGGGTTTTTAAGGCCAAAATGATAGAATAAAGGTGATGAAATGGAGATTCATCAGCAACCCCATGCCAAGCAGGGCCAGTACTCTTCCTCTTCCTTCTCGGTAGAACTTCAGAGGATTCTTCACAAGCTTCATGACATTAGAGTCGTTGTGAATCGGCTCTCATGATGGAGAGATGAGTTTACCACACCACATATTGTTATTTTCCCCCAGGTCCAGGCTAACCCTAATAGCATGAACCAAGGACAACATATGTACATGGATCAAATATTTATTTCAGAAAATCTTAATCCGAATACGAGATCTTTTCGCATAATGATACTTATCATATTTCCCTCAAGAGGTGAAAGATCGTAATAATGCCTGATCAGACATGGGAGCGTGAAGAGAAGACCCCAGAGATTTCAACCGAGCACCACTATGGGGATGATGAGAAAGAGAGGCATCGACCACCATCAAAGCATCATCAACTTCTTGGAGGGGATCTGAATACCCAAAAATTATAAAAAAATCAAAAAAATGAAAAATCCAAAAAGAGGAGAATCACACCAATTGAATCAAGAGAGTTTGAGTCAGAGGACACCTCAACTTGAGGGGGACGCATACCAGCAGAAGCCCCCACATCAACAACATACTTTTGATTTTATTTCGCATCCTAGCCCGAGTCAGAGTCCATGTACACAACATAGTCCTAATCAATGTTAGAGTCTTGTACATACACATGATGTTAGTTTGAATAATAATGACAAACTTTTGGTTTCTGATTCCAATCATTCTCAAACAATCCCTTCCCTGTGCTCTAACGATTGGAAAGAAGAAAAATCTTAAAATCTAAAAAAATGATGAAGAGATGGCCCAGAGTTGTAAAGAGAATATCAAGGTCACTTTATCCTTAGACGAGATGATAAAGAGAGATCCTGCTTTCAAAAAATATCTCAAGGTGAGATGCATACCCTTCAGAATTCACAGAAAGAATAACAACCATATTGAGAAACACATCCTGGACACTTTTTGAAGAAGAGAGACATGGGTGAGCTCAATGACATTGTGTTGAGGATATGTTTCTCAACCATAGGTGAGCTACCCATGAAGAAGAGAGACATGGGTGCACACTTTTTGACAAGTCAGCTCAATGACATTGTGTTTGCACGAACTCTCCTGGACAACGGTTCCTCTATCAACCTGCTACCTACATTCCTGTATGAGCATATACATCTGGGACCTCTTAGGAAGTCTAGAGCAGTACTCCAGTTCACAGACACTTCTACTAAGAGACCCAAGGACGAGTTGAGGAACGTTGTGATCAATGTTGAGGGACATGACTACCAGGTGGACTTTATGGTCCTTTACATGGATGTCCCTAGGAACTGAAGAGTTTCTTAGATCATTATAGGGCAACCTTTCCTTAGGACCATAAGGGCAATATTTGACTACAATTCTAAGAAGATACAGTTTCGATCTCCAAGCAGATATGTGAAACTTGAGATGAAGTGGACACTCTTTCAAAGACTAGACTTAGAGTCTAGCACATAGTCTGCTTCTTCCAAGTCAGAGGTAGAGTGCAAAGTCATTGGGAAAGTTGGGCTATGATGACAGAAGCTGACAATGTTTGATGAGCCCCTCTCATAATGGAGAGGTTAGTGTCAATGATGCAGTTTATCAATTCATGTGAGATCACTTATTCAATGCATCTCCCTACATCCTTAGTGACTTAGAGGTCACTTCTGACCTGTCTATCCCGCTTCTCTCAGGACAATCTAAGGGTGAGGATTATGAGTCGGACACAGCTTTTGCTGAATTCATGACCATCTTTGGCGATCTGACTCCTGAGATAGTGCAGTTGGTGACAGCAGATACAACAAGTGATTTAGCCACATCCTTGATAGTTCTAGGTTCTACAATGGTAGAGTCAGATCTATTGGATGATATAGAGTTACTTGAGCTCAAACCACTTCATCCTACTATCAAGTATGCCTTTCTTATGGGTTCTAATGGTAAGTTTTTGGTCATTATCAGTTCACAATTGACTGAAGAGCAGAAGCTCTACTTACTAGATATTTTAGAGAAAAGCCACAAGGACATAGTCTCGAGATTGTCGGATTTCAAGGGATCAACCCTGCTCTTTTCTCACACCACATCTATCTTGAGGATAATGCTAAGCCCTCCAGTGAATTCTGACGTATGTTGAATCCAAATTTATGGGATATTGTGAAGAAAGAAATTGAGAAATAGTGTAGAGAAGGATTTATCTATGCCATCTTTGGCTCCAAGTGGGTGGCTCCCCTACACGTCATTCTAAAGAAGTTGAGACTAATATATTCACCAACAAAGAGGGAGAGGAGATCATGACATGAGTACCCATGTTGTAGTATGTATGTGTGGATTACATATGCATGAATATCACGACGAAGAACCACCTCCCTTTGCCATTTATTGATCATATTTTGGAGATATTGGCAGTGAGAGAATATTTCTATTTTTTGGATGGGTACTTAGGCTACAATCAAGTGGCCATCGCACTTGGAGATCATGAAAAGACTACTTTCACTTGTCCCTTCGGTACATATGTATTCATGCGCAAGCCTTTTTGACTGTGCAACACCCCAAGCACTTTTCAGCAGTACATGATTGTCGTATTTTTTGAAATGGTTGAGGATTTCCTGGAGGTCTTTATGGATGACTTCTATGTCCATAGTGATTCATTTGATGATTTTCTCGCACACCTAGACCGAGTCCTCGAGAGATGTAGAGAGGTGAATTTGTTGTTCTCCTGTGAGAAAAGTCACTTCATGGTGATAGAGGGCATTGTGTTACGCCATCTTCAAGAAGGAAAGGGAGGTTAACCCTGTAAAGGTGGATGCAATTAGAAAACTCGATCCACCAACCAATGTAAAACATGTGCGCTCATTTCTGGGGCACATCAGATTTTACAGAAGATATGTAAAGGATTTTTCTAAAATTGCTTGACCACTTACTAAGATTTTAGGGAAAGACATCAAGTTCTTTGTGGGTCACAAGTGATTTGAGGCCTTTGAGCTTCTCAAAGGAAAGATCGTGGAAGCTCCAGTCCTACAAGCTCCCGACTAGTCTCTTCCCTTCGATATCATGGCCGATTCTTTGGATTTTACGATCGCGTATGTATTGGGATATATGAGAGAGAAATCCCTTATGCTATTCATTATGCAAGAAAAGTGTTGGATTCAGCTCAGAAGATTACACAGTGGAAGAAAAAGAGATGCTTGCCGTAGTATTTACCTTGAAAAAATTATATCTCTACTTCTTTGTTGTAAGGTGACAATTTACACTGATCATTCAGCCGTACGGTATTTGATGACAAAGAAGTACATGGAGGTACGTCTTCTTAGATAAATTCTCTTACTACAGGGAATTTTATTTGGAGATTAAGGACAAGACCGAAGAGAAATATGTTGTGGTTGACCATCTTTCCTGGATCGAGCAGAACCAATCTCCTGAGAGAACATATCTGAGAATTTTTTCCGGATGAGTCAATTTGTGTTATTGACTCTCTTTCATGGTATGTCTACATGATGAACTACCATATCTCCAATAAAGTTCCCCAGGGTTGGCCCATGAGAAGAATTGACCGACTAAAGACGGAATCCAAACACTACCATTGTGAGGATCCGTTCTGTTTCTTCAAAAAACTGAATCACATTTTGAAGGAGGTGTATTCCTCGGGATGGATACTAGAGTGTACTCACTCTTTTACATACTTTGGAGGCAGGAGGACACCATTACAGGAAGATGACCACATAGAATATATTTCAGTGTGGTTTCTACTAGACGACCTTATTTAAGGATGATTATAACTTTAGCAGGCCATGTCCAGTCTGCTAGAGAATGGGAGGGACCCTTGGTCCAAAGATGTCATGCCTACACAATCCATGATCATATGTGATGTTTTTCTATGTATGAGATATTAACTTTATGGGCCCATTCCCTAACAGTTAAAGATTTGAGTACATTCTTCTCGTGGTTGATTACCTATCCGGGTGGGTGGAAGCTATCCCAACCTGAGCTACAGAGAGCAAGATTGTTTGTAAGTTCTTGAAGGGTAACATAATTTCAAGATTCGGGATCCCAAAGGTGTTGATTTCTGATAAGAGTAGCCACTTTCTCAACACAAATGTGAAGAAGTTGACTAAGGATTACTTCGTCGATCATTGTATCTCTAGTCCTTACCACCAACGATATAATGGTTTGGTTGAGGCGTCAAACTGGGAGGTCAAAGGTATTTTGTAGAAGCTAGTCCGCCTTGACATGAAGAACCGGTCCCATCTCTTGGACCAAGTTCTATGAGCATATAGGACTTCTTCCAAGACTCCATTTGTTACCTCCCCATTCTGAATGGTATTTGGAAAGCCATGCCATTTTCCCGCTGATTTAGTTCGCAAGTCAGAATGGGCAATCAAAAAAGTGAATTGGAACAGTCACCAAGGAAAGAATAACATGGAGTTGGAACTTAATGAGATTATTGAGATTAGAAACCACACATATGATAACAACACGATCTATAAGGACAAAGTGAAGAGGTGAAATGATAGTCATATCAGAACCAAGACCTTTATTCCATGACAAAAGTGTGATTGGTTAATGCAAGATTGAAGATTTTCTAGAGTAAATTGAAATCTAAGTGGACGGGTCCCTTCATTGTCCATGAGGTGCACAACGATGACAGCATTGATATATCTAAGTCGACTACTAGTGCATGATCTTTCCTCGTGAACGGGAAGCTGTTAAAACACTTCATATAATCAAATGAGTAATTAGTCCAAGTGGAGTAGATTTTATTCACACATGCTACGGATTTAGATGACAGTTCATCTACCTCGTTTGAAGCCTTGATACTAGTGGCCATCCCTTCATTTTCATCTAGAAGATTCATTCACTCATTTGTACATCCATCTCCAAATCTATTTGTTCTTCCAACTGTGACTACTCTCCCATACTTAAACTGATACGAGCCTAAGTATAGGAGGATCGACATCATTGTGTACATCTCATTTCTATTCTTTTCTTATACCTTCCCCTCAACCGCCTCATTACTTGATCCTCAACTATGCTAATCCCTCAAAAGCTTAAGTATAGTGGGCGAGTCGGCTCTGTATTCTTTTTACTCACCTATGCTCGGTACAAGATATGTCTCCATTCCACTTTGTGTTGTGAGGACATAACACAAGTTATGTATAGGGGTGTGTATATATATGCTATATACTTTACCCATAACTTGTACTTTAACTAATCTGAAACTGGATATAGTAGGTTTTGTGTAAAATATGTATATTATACAAGAGTACACATGTATACAATACCTATTTTGAAAAGTTTTGTCAAAATTAGGGAGTATAAAAAGCTTTTTGAAAAAATAAAAACTTTTTTATTTAAAAAAATCATTAACAAGAGATTTTATCATTGGTACCTTCACTTCACACAAGACTTAGGTACTCCATTCTACTTGGCTTAGAGTGACACTTGAGTAGAAGTCTCACCACTCTTGTTCATTATGGTTTTAGAGCTTGATTACTCAAAATCACTAGTTTGAAGATGTACGTGCTATATGAAGGATATGGAGAAAATCCTCAAGCGCATCACGGAAGCATGAGGATCGCATCATATGCGATTGGGAGCGACTAGTCGCACTAGTAGCTCGATGCAGCGGAAATTAAAATTTTCTATGTGACGAAACCACATGATCCAAGAACACTTCTCGGATCATTTCATATAAACCACAAACAAGTAATAGGATTACCTCTTGAAGCGTGGTTGCGATCGAGTCTCTAAACAATGAGACCTCATGTCTCAAGTCTGATCCGATGGAGGAGACGCTTGCGAGCGCGTGGATGAGACGCGTGCTTCTCGCAATCCATGTTGATGATCCAAGCCACGGATCTCCTGATCTCGACAAATGAGATACGACGACTTCTTCACGAGTAAGGCACACTGAAGTAGACGGAGATCCACGAGCAAACGATCGGGCAGTATAACGACGATGCTGCGACGATGGTGGATCTCTCTAGGGCATCCATGGTGGACGACCACATGAGAGATAGAGAGAATGGGCGTGTATAGAGAAAAAGAGAGAGAGGGAGAGAGAGAGAGCATTCATTAATCTGTCTCTGGAAAAGCAAGGGATGCCTCTTCTTATATAGGATTTTGGGAGTCCATGGATCCCAATCCATGGACAACACACAATCAATGATTGAGATTGATTTGTGTTTCTTTCAATGGCTAAGATGTTGTTGTAAAAACACAACAGCTAATGATTTAATTTAAATTAATTTTCATTGATAAATCAACAAAATTAATCTCAAATTAAATCACCTTTGATAAGAGAAAAGATAATGAAGAGAATAAACCAAACTCCTCAAAAGAGGGGACGGCTACTCTTCTCCTCATGGAGAGTTGTAGCCGTCCACTCCTCTTTGGTGGACTTGGTCTATCTCTTCAAAGTATCATGAGATCTCATTATCTCATGATATATGTCATCATCTCTTGTTGACAATATTTTCACAAAAAAATATTTCAAATTATCTTATTGAAAATATCAACCATGCCATTGAAAATATATGAATCTCATTCACAACCCAAAACTAAATATAATTATATTTTCAATTAATCATTCAATGTGAATAAAATTCACACTAACAATTAACCAACAAATATAAATAACAATATGCTCTCTTTGATATAGTATTATAGATCACATTTATAATATATATATATGATTAATATGGATAGTACTATCCACATTATTCATATCCATGATAATTAAATCGTATTTAATTATCTTTGATCTCTATTCTCATGTGCTAAAATAATATGAATCACATTCACATTATTCACATCTTTGATAATTAAATCATATTTAACTATCTTAGATATCTCTCCATATAATATGAATCAAATTCATCAATTTTCTCGATGCTTGGATACATATATCAACAATGAAATTATCCCTGAACTCTTTCAAGGATAATGTGCTTTCTCCGCGGATACTTGGAGATAAGAACAGAGCGATTGTATTGTTCCACGTATAGTGACTTGGATATTGAGATCACATCTCAAATCAAGATCTCGGGAACCTCCCATATATGCTTGATTAAACCAAGACCGTAGATCTAAACTTCTCATTGTATCTGAATTACATTCAGATCAATGTCCAACATTTGGACTAAGATTAGATAACTTCTCTACGAGAGGAGTCACTAAAATCTAGACCCGTTTCATCACTCCCTAGGAATGGAAGCATCATGGTTATACAATCATTTATGATCACATCACCCTCAGGTATTTCCAATACTTGTACATACTGCATACTGGAAGACTCAGAATAAACCCAAAGTATTAGATCAACTTTATACCGTCTACTTCAGGGTTTTATCAGTAAGTTTCTCATTTTATCATTGGGAGTTGGTATCGATCATATACTTTCCAAAAGCATATATCATACCTAGGTCTTGATCATATACTTTCCAAAAGTATATATCAAACCTACAAATTCAGTCTAGCTTCCAAAGCGAGACGATCGTGCACGGAATTTGATCCTTCCCAATATCTCATGAGTGAGCTCATGTCTTCTGGTTCAGTAATGAACCTGTATGATTCCTTTGAGAGATCGTATTAATCATATTCCCTTGCATGCACACCAGCGCGTCGGTGTATAGACCTTGGTTAGGTCATCAACCTATTGGTCTGCGAAATGTACATACTCAGACATATAGTAACACATCTATCTCCGGTCAGAGGATGCGTGCCTGCATCGTGATAGAATACGATATAGGACTTTGGTTATCTCGATCTCGTTAAGTCAACTCTTTGACCTAACTAATCTGACACCTCCAAATCTCTATTACTATGCAGAGGACCTGCATCAAGAGGTCGGTCAGATATCAGCCTATGTAAGAAAGGATTGCCATCTCCTACTCAGGCTGGAGATCACATCTTAACAATCATTTGACGGTGCTTGATGAGGCCTCACTCTAACCCTTTAGATATTCATCCAAGCACCAGCCTCTATGATTCAATTATTGAATCAACAGCTGTATGATTATTAAGATGGCCATGGTACATAACCCTAATTATACTAAAGGACCTATTATTCAAAATAACATTTATTGCATAATGGCTCGCCGTGGGCTCGCATGTCCAACAATCTCCCACTAGCCCAAAGAGCCATTAATGGGCTAATCATTTAAATCCACACTCATGTGACAATCATAGGCTATTTAGAAAATAGCTAAGTAAGCTGATCAGTCATTCTGTTCCTGCGAGACTACGCCAAGTCCTTTTACGGTACTTGCATATCCCCATTGACAGTGCTCGCATGTAATGTGAATGTTGCATCTCATGCAACCAATACTCAATCTTGTTAGTTATAGTGTCCTTAACACTACAGCTTAATAATTATCATAACCAGTATTTCCATAATCCTTATCAGAATACCCTTATTCCTGGAGATCACTATCTCTTAAGGTATCCACAGTTAAGACCTTTTAGATCTCTATCTATAAAGTCTTAAGTTTTTGAAGATAAGACTTTGAGATTACTATCTTAAAAAATCTTGTCATCTTTGAAGATTTTGTCATTACTGCAATCAAGTGTTTTATCTCCATAGTAGGATTAGCAACACTTTACTACTCCCACTGCATGGCAGATATCTGGCTTTTGTACACATCTAGCATACACTCTGCTTCTCATAACGGATGCACAAGTGCAAGTAGTTCTAGCATTCACTTCCTCAACTCTTTGAGGTGATATCCCTTTAGATAGGTCAGTATCATATCTTAAGGGATGGAAGCCTATGGAATATGTCCAAGGTGTATTACAAATGTGACAGTCCTAATATACTCCTCTCTTTGCTTCTGAACAACTTCAGAATTAAGATCCAAGAGGTGTCATTGAGATTATATCTCAAGGTATGGAACAACCAGATTATAAAACACTTATTATTGTCCTTATATCATTTTAAAATGATTAGGATATTATCTACATTTAGCATGATGAACATAATGGCACTCCCACTAAGCTTCACACGGTTCATCAAGATTCTATCTGAAATCTACATTTATAATTTCATCAAATCTGATGTTCCAACTACAAGAAGCTTATTCGAGCCCATAGATGGAGTCCTTCAGCTTGTACACCTTGCTTTCCTCAATCATCAAGCCCTGGGGCTACTTCATGTGAATATCCTCAAAGAGGTATTCATAGAGGAATGCAATCTTGACTTACATCTTCAAGATGCCATAGTCAAGTTATATATGTAGCTATAGTTAGCAATATTCCGATGGGTATCAACATGGTCACTGAAGAGCAAGTCTCATCGCAAGTGATGTCTTCTCTTCGGTGTGTAGCTCATGGCTACGAGACGTGCTTTGAAGGTCCATACCTTCTCATCAGATCCCCTCTTTCTCTTAAAGATCCATTTGCACCTTAATGGGTATAACCCTTATAGGTGGATCCTCGAGGGTCCATATACAACACTTGTATATGAAGTCTACTTTAGAATTTTATTGCTAAAATCCATCTTTCCATGTCATGATCCTCAGGAGCTTCATCACATGAAGTCCGATCATTGTCAGACTTAACCGACGCATGGAATACATCCTCAAACTCATTTGAAGAGGTATTAGTGTTTCATCTTTAATTGTCCTTTTAGTTTCCGATTTCAGGAGCCTCATTATCTTCTCTGTGTTCCTATACTTCATTTTCATCTTGATTCTCAATAGTCTCAATCCTCTAAGAATCACATTCTCAGAGATGGGATCTTTTAAGAATCTCAAGTTCATAAAGTAGGTATCCAATACCATCCTTTATTTTCCTAATGAAGTAGCACTCTCTGGTGCTAGATTCCAGTTTACCAGCATGGAACCTTATGAGGATATATATTGTAGTCTCTACTACATATATACCATGGAAACTAAGAGGTAATTATGCTAATATTAATCATTGATCAAATCATGTCACACATGATCAATTGTATCTTCCTATAACTCTATTGAGTTTAGGTGCATTAGGAGGATTGAGATAGGAATGAAATTCATATCTTCATAAGGTATTATTTGAATTCATCTAACATGTACTTGCTACCTAAGTTAGATCAAATTCATTCCATCTTCCTTCAAACTTTGGTTGTAACCAAAATTGTGAAATCCTTGAACATTTCAAATCTTTCTAAGGTGAAGAGGAGAAATATCATATCACAAATAATCATTAACTGATATTACATATCAGAATGTTCATTATGATATAGATGATCCATATACATCAATATGTATGAGATCCTGAATACCTTGACATCTAACACCATTCCCAGAGAAGGGTGTATTGGACATTTTACTTTGAATACTATATTCACAAGTATTTAAGATTTGAGATTTTAGACATTCTAAAGTTTCATATCTTACTAGTCCACTGATCTCATCAATAGAAATATGTCCAAAACTTGATGCAGATCATTGTCAAATGATCTTCATCCTCCTATTGATCTTTTAAAGGTTTAATTTTCAGTTTTAGAAATCTCAATGAACCATTCATTAATTTTCTAATTTTATGGAGTCCACTAGATGTTAGATTACTATATGAAATATATCCATCATAACTCTTTATGATAGGTTTATTCAAGAATTCATGTTTATTTCTAACACTTAGAAACAAACAATGAATGTATTCTAACATCTATGTCATAGAGACATTCTCTAAGACTAAGGGCTCTCCCACTGAGAATATGAAGTCCATCTATCCAATAGAGATTGCTGCAACAATTGCATCAAAATCCATGTAGATGACTATTAAACCTGAAAATCAAATTCTCCAGTCTTATAAAACATATGCAACCCATTGCAAGTGTTGTTAGAAGATTGAGATACAATTATAAGACTTTATCTTATGAAATAAGTAAGTCAAAGTCAATGATTATATGTAGATTATTATGATGCTCTATCTGAGTCCTTCACTAAGGATTTTAGACAGACTTGATAGTCATACTATCAACACGTCAACTTATTACAGTATTGGCATTCATCCAACTCTTTGGATGTCATATGGAAGTCATAGAAGTACAGTCAACTCTTTGACTATCCTTCTCATCTTGGGTCTGATCCATGCTTCCACTGCGCTCCCTTTATCTATAAACAGCCATTGCTTAAGACTAAGGATCTCTTATGTTAAATTCAGAAGAATTCAATGTAAGAGCATTTCAACATTTATACACGCTTCATTAAATTCATACAATATGAATATTATGAAGCTTCATGAATGACTAGGGTATAGACAGTAGAATGATGCCACTCATCATGTCTACATCCATCTAGACTCTTAAAACATTGGTTCAGGTAGGTATTCAAACATTTTGAATACATCATCTCTTTTGAGCTACCATTCTGCATAATGCAGTAAACCATGCCATTCATGATTAAATGTCTAAAGCATATATGTATGCCAAAACATCTTCTTTGATTTTATAAGGATTATTCGACAATTACGATCACCATCGACATATCACTTCCAAAGTACACTCGATGAAAGATCAAAACTATAGAGACATACAAACCCTAGGCTTGTAGATCTATTGTCTATTTAATTGTCATTCCTCATTACTATGAGGAAACTTGCACATTGCAACCACATACATCATGTGTCCAACTGCAAGTACAATATCTGGATCATGAGTCCAATCCATGATATTTTACTCGTTATTATTGAGTATACATTGAGTGGGTTTAATGAAGGATTATCTGAAATAAGAAATTTGCCTAAGTGTATATATATACATATTTCACTTTGATTTAGGAGTTTTTATATCAAAGTTGTCCTGCCTTGTCAACACTGAAAGTTCATTCCCTTAATCACTTTCAGTGTAAGAGATATACTTACCATTATATCTCAAGCAAGATCTTGGATCTCCTTCCTTATCTTTGTTACATCCCAATAATATGAGAACTTGTAGCTCGGATAAAAAGAAGCAGAAACGCATTCCGCCTTGCAAGTCCAACTTGCATCTCCCAATTCGGTCTTTAACACCCGGGCCCACCACCCCTAAGGTGATGTTGACCCGTCATTAATTGAACCAACTATCAACGAGCTTAATACTCGCTATACGTAATCCAATATCGCCCCAATAATATGAGAAGTCAATATTGGGGTCACTACGTATACGACCTTACTCTTTCGAGAAGCGAAGATCCCAATCCAAATAAATTGTATGCAGGAGCTGTTACTTCGGACAAGCATCTCCTGCATACAATATCTGGCGACGGAACCCTTCGCCTTGACGGGAGACCATGGATGTCACTTATGTGATCCTCCATATCATATTCAAATTTTAATTAATCATTATGAATCATATTCATTACGATTAATTCTTCCAAGGGAGATACACATCTATTCATAATAGAGTGTTTTTAATTGGATATAATTAAATTAATCACATGAAATTAATTATCAATCCGATTCAATCAACAAACTTGATTTTGCTTGAATATATGGTATTATCTCAAAGTACATATTAATTTGAATTTTAATAATTAGAAAAATACATCATGATCTCTCAGGAATCATTCGTTCCCTACCCGTTGTCATGGCCAATACCGAAGGGAGTGGGACAGATCGTAATCGGTGCGACCCGCTACCCCAACGCTCCTCGACTAGACACCATATCTGCCTCGGGAAAAAACAATACCGAGTTAATCACTTTGTACTTGAGATGATCATCGATTTTTCAATCGAAATTATATCATATAGTAATAATCAAAACCATTTTGATTATAAGGAAATTTGCTAGACAAAGTCCCAAAGCCTATTCAAATAACAAGTTTGTTGAAAGTGTATCAAGCAACCAATTGGTAATCTAGATCTAATCTAATCATTCATTGGTTGAGGCAATATCATTTAAGGGAATAATTATTGTTCTAATATTTCCCAAATATTATCCACAATTATTCCAGGAAATTAACTATTAATTTCACAAATTTCTTAAACGACAATCATGAGGTTTCTAGATAAACATGCAATTTTCAGTAGTGACCCTCACTAACTAAAAATAGTATATCTCATTCATTTTAAATCCAAATTAAGCAAAATCAATTTCCAGAGATTGATAACTTGATTTAAAAACGAAACCATGTGATAAACATGTATTTCCAGACATTTTAAAACCGTAATTAACATCTTAATTACGTCTCTAATTGCCATCCCCGAAATAGTGAACATATGGTCAATAAAACGATCATATCTTGAGCAAACGGAATCCAAATTACGCAAACTCAAATCCTACTATTTCCTTAATTAATAGGAAACATTTTTCAATTTAAAATTTCGTGTTTAAACATTTTAAACAAGGTCGAAATTTTATCACAAGATAGGGCTGCGAAAATTGAAATGCTAAAATCTTCACGAACCCAAACGAGCCCGAATCTTCGTAGGTTCATGGATCTAATCCAAAACCTTCGACAACATGGCTTTGATACCACTTGAAGGATATGGAGAAAATCCTCAAGCGCATCACGGAAGTGTGAGGATCGCATCGTATGCGATCGGGAGCGACTAGTCACACTAGTTACTCGATGCAGTGGAAATTAAAATTCTCTATGTGACGAAACCACATGATCCAAGAACACTTCTCGGATCGTTTCGTCTAAACCACAAACAAATAATAGGATTATCTCTTAAAACGTGGTTGTGATCGAGTCTCTAAACAAAGAGACCTCCTGTCTCAAGTCCGATCCGACTGAGGAGACGCTTGCGAGCGTGTGGATGAGACATGTGCTTCTCGCAATCCATGTTGATGATCCAAGCCACAGATCTCCTGATCTCGACAAATGAGATACGACGTCTTCTTCACGAGCAAGGCACGTCGAAGTAGACGGAGATCCACGAGCAAACGATCGGGCAGCATAACGACGACGCTGCGATGATGGTGGATCTCTTTAGGGCATCCATGGTGGATGGCCACATGAGAGATAAAGAGAGTGGGCGTGTAGAGAGAGAGAGAGATAGAGAGAGAGAGAGAGCATTCATTGATCTGTCTCTGGAAGATCAAGGGGTGCCTCTTCTTATATAGGGTTTTGGGAGTCCATGGATCCCAATCCATGGACAACACACAATCAATGGTTGAGATTGATTTGTGTTTCTTTCAATGGCTAAGATGTTGTTGTAAAAATACAACAACTAATGATTTAATTTAAATTAATCTTCATTGATAAATCAATAAAATTAATCTCAAATTAAATCATCTTTGATAAGAGAAAAGATAATAAAGAGAATAAACCAATCTCCTCAAAAGAGAGGAGGGCTACTCTTCTCCTCATGGAGAGTTGTAGCTGTCCACTCCTCTTTGGTGGACTTGGTCTATCTCTTCAAATTATCATGAGATCTCATTATCTCATGATATATATATATCATCATCTCTTGTTGACAATATTTTCACAAAAAATAATTCCAAATTATCTTATGGAAAATATCAACCATGCCATTGAAAATATGTGAATCTCATTCACAACCCAAAACTAAATATAATTATATTTTCAATTAATCATTCAATGTGAATCCAATTCACATTAACATTTAATCAACAAATATAAATCACAATATGCTCTCCTTAATATATTATAAATCACATTTATAATATATATGATTAATATGGATAGTGCTATCCACATTATTCATATCTATAATAATTAAATCGTATTTAATCATCTTTGATCTCTATTCTCATGTGCCAAAATAATATGAATCACATTCACATTATTCACATCTTTGATAACTAAATCATATTTAATTATCTTAAATATCTCTCCTTCTAATATGAATCAAATTCATATTATCTATGATAATTAAATGTCATTTATTTATCAATTTTCTCGATGCTTGGATACATATATCAACAATGAAATTATCCTTGAACTCTTTCAAGGATAATGCACTTTCTCCGCAGATACTTGGAGATAAGGACATGGTGATTGTATTGTTCCACGTATAGTGACTTGGATATTGAGATCACATCTCAAATCCAGATCTTCGGAACCTCCCATAGATGCTTGATTAATTCAAGACCGTAGATCTAATTTTCTCATTGTATCTGAATCACATTCAGATCAATGTCCAACATTTGGACTAAGATTAGATCACTTCTCTACGAGAGGAGTCACTAAAATCCAGACCTGTTTCATCACTCCCTAGGAATGGAAGCATCATGGTTATACAATCGTTTATGATCACATCACCCTCAGGTATTCCCAATACTTGTACATCCTGCATACTGGAAGACTCAGAATAAACCCAAAGTATTAGATCAATTTTATACCGTCTACTTCAGGGTTTTATCAGTATGTTTCTCATTTGATCATTGGGAGTTGGTATCGATCATATACTTTCCAAAAGCATATATCATACCTAGGTCTTGATCATATACTTTCCAAAAGTATATATCAAACCTACAAATTCAGTCAAGCTTCCAAAGCGAGACGACCGTGCACGGAATTTGATCCTTCCCAATATCTCATGAGTGAGCTCATGTCTTCCGGTTCAGTAATGAACCTGTATGATCCCTTTGAGAGATCGTATTACTCATATTCCCTTGCATGCACACCAGCACGTCGGTGTATAGACCTTGGTTAGGTCATCAACCTATTGTTCTGCCAAATGTACATACTCAAACATATAGTAATATATCTATCTCCGGTCAGAGGATGCGTTCCTGTATCGTGACAACATATGATATAGGACTTTGGTTATCTCGATCTCGTTAAGTCAACTCTTTGACCTAACTAATCTGACACCTCCGAATCTCTATTCCTATGTAGAGGACCTGCATCAAGAGGTCGGTCAGATATCAGCCTATGTGAGAAAGGATTGCCATCTCCTACTCAGGTTGGAGATCACATCTTAACAATCATTTGACGGTGCTTGATGAGTCCTCAATATAACCCTTTAGATATTCATCCAAGCACCAACCTCTATGATTCAATTATTGAATCAACATCTGTATGATTATTAAGATGGCCATGGTACATAACCCTAATTGTACTAAGGGACCTATTATGAAAATTATTTATTCTTCATTTCAGATCATGGAATGATATTCGCAATAACATTTATTGCATAATGGCTCATCGTGGGCTCGCATGTCCAACACTATATTGCATGTAGAATCTCAAGATTTAAATGAATTTGACTTGCACATCACTTGCACTATTGCATACTTTTTGTGATGAGTCAATGTTTCGCCCGAAGAACTAGGATAATAGTGTTTTGGACCTGATTTTAGGATACTCGAGGATGGGATGTGATTAAGGATTACTTCATGAAACATGAGTGTCAACACATAAGCCAGTATGGGGACAAGGTCCTACGCTATCTTGTTATGACCTAGGTGCTAGTGTGTGTTAAAATCTAAAGAAGTGTGGATCATTATGCACCACCTTGGTAAAATAGTGGAGCTATCCAGATCATGTTATCATTTAAAAATCAAAGAAAAGAAAATAAAGAGATCAAAAAGTTCAAAGAAAATTTCTACAAAATAGCTGAATAACTGCAGAGCGCTCCCAACCTTTTCAAGTGTCCACTTAGACCAGAGCTATTAGGCCATAATGAGTCATGCGAGAACGATAAAAGAGCAATTCATTGTAAATGCTACAAGCCTGGGTGTAGATAGTATAATAGATACTCAGAAAAGGCACCCCGCGGTGCACCCCAGAAAAACAAGTGTAGAAGACTCAAACATATTGACGGACATGATGATCCACAACCAAAAATAAATACAAATGTGTATAATAAGGCACTAAAGAGACCCTTGTTCCAATGAGAGGAGAAATAAAATGACGCAATCCTACTTCCTCTATATACGTCCTATCCACTCTTATACTTTAAAGACTGATGACTAAAGAGATGGTGGAGTGAAGTGAGACTTAGCTATTGAACTAGAGTTAAGGATTGGATCTTTAGGAGAGCCTCTTAGACTAGAACTTTGGGCAAAGTAGAGACTCCCCACAAGATAATGAGATCAACACATAAAGTCTTACTTACACACACACATAATGAGAGTATGATAATTAGAGAAGTTGAGTTCCTTTTGAGAAAGACTTGGTTAGACTTTGAGTTGTGGAGTCTTCTGAAACTCATAGCCTGCTTTTCGATATTTTCACATGCACAGTTAGGGATTCAACCTTCAAGTTCACTATATAATTGCTCGATAATGAGCAAAGGTCTAAGCATGGGGGGTGAAGAATAACTTATTTATCTACTCTATATGGAGATATTAGCAAAATTCAGTAGGAATTCACTTAATAAACCCTCTAATTTGGGCTAATTAACTTTAGTAATAGTGTAATACATTAGGACTAAATATTGTAAATCAATAAACCACAATTATCACTAAACTTGTGCTTATTATTTTATGTACCAATACTAATTATCTTGTCACATTTCTTTCTATATTATCTTCCTTAAGTTGTTTACTACCTTGGCATAAAGAAACAAAAAAACCAAAACAAAAGTAGCAAAACAAAAGAAAACAAAAGTTTGTGAACACATATATACCGTATATACAACGCCTTATTTGTCTTTGTTTTACCTTTTTCTAACCTTAAAAAATTCATAAAAATGAGATTAATAATCTATATATTGTATATAACTAAAGTTTTAATTATGAATCAATTGAAAAGGCAAAAACACAAAACATAAAAAATAGGAAATTAATTGCAATCAAAATTGTAGTTTATACATATGTTAGAATTTGGCTTTGAATTATACATGAAACTTGTAGATCTCAATAAGATATACAGCTTTCATGTTAAATATTTTTTATTTTAATATCTTTTACTATTTTATTTTTAATTTTCTTTGATTTTTTTAATTATCCTATTGGGCCATGTGGCTGCACCAGAAGCAGCCACGTGACCTGACCCTTTTTGTATCACCCGCCTTCACCTTAATCGTCTGATCTTTTGAGATGGCTTGCTTCTCTCCACGCATGCCCATCCAGGCACCATTGGATCCTTAGATCTAGTGGCCATGTGGTCTTCTTCTTCCTTTGATTCTCCTCCTCTTTCTCTCTCTCTCTCTCTCTCGGTCATTACGCCTCTCGTTAAAGCCACTTCTGCAATTTATGTTGACCATTACCTACATCACCTCGGCCTATCACGATGCCCACTTGATGGTCGTTACTACCTTCTTCACCAATGAACAACCACCATGCACCATTACCCCCTCAACCACTCGTCATCAAGCTTAGAAACCCCCTTCGCATTCATCTCCTCCTCTGCTAAAAATCGCCCCCATCTCATGTCATTCAATCCTTCCACTACCCTCAAGAGATATGACTGAGCTCCTACATCCTCCAGGTGACAACATAGAGGTCATTAATAGTACGACGGAGGGTTCCACCTCCGGTGTGATCTGCGACCACCTCCATCGTATAGTAGCCACTCTGATGGCTGCCCGAGATCGATAGAGTCGCCACCTACCTCGAGCAAAAACCAAGGGACTCACTTCAAGCTCGGCATAGGCCAAGTCCCTTCGCTCCGTTACCGACGCTCATTTCTAGTCCAAGTACCCTCCGACCACCCTGCCCCTTTCTTTTTATTCGCTCAGTACACCACTCACTTCACAACTATGACTTGAGTTAGAGTTTCATCACACTCCACAGAACTTGGCGACCATCTGGACTCTACCCTCCCCTTCTCTAGAGCCTCCTCCACTCAGCTACACCCTTCCTTGCAAAGGAGGAGGAACCACCTACCATTGAGCCTCCATCTCACCCCAAAACATCCCTAGACGGCTCCCTGTTGCTTCAGCTATCCACTAACATTTGTAGGTCCTCACTTCACTTTACTTCACTGATATTGTTAAGCCACACCAACCATTGCAGGAGCTTCAAATCTGCTCCATCTTCTTCAATAGGCATTCGTGAAACTTTTCTGACCACCCAGACACTCACAACACTTTGGTGGATCTCTTGGGAGTTAACCGAAGCTCCACATGTTGCCACCACTCACGAAGGAAGGGGAAGTAGCATGCATCGTTGGATTAACATCCAACTATTTCTGCTACAACTGACTATGAGCCATCTGATCGCCTTGTAGGTGTACATCAACCATCCTCTTCCACTCGTACCTGGGTCGTGCGATCATCTCTGATCAGATGGCCTAGGTCCCATCCGAGGCAACCGTGTCACCCATGTAGCTTTCGGGCGACCGACTCTACCTCCAGCAACCACGTAAAGGTACGTCCCCACCCCTTGTACCAAGCCTTCAGGAGTCACGTGCCCTTTGCATGTTATGAGAATATTGCTGGAAGGCCCCTCCAGATACAACTAATTCCACTTTAGTTCCCACCCGTGACATTTACAGAGGACCCATCATTTTTTTGGAAATTACAGACAATCTTTCTGAAGGACATGAATTGAATAATAAGTTTATTTTATTGGTATTTTAGTCCTTGAATCTTGATTATTGCATAACTTTCTCATTTTTCATCCAACAATTGCGAACTTTATGTCATTTTGAAGCTTATTTTATGCTCTTTCACTTATACCTATGGACATATCAGAGGATGACAGAATTAAGTTATTATTGTTAGATTAAATTGATATATGTAGGTTGTTTAGTGATAATTTTTGTAATTATATTTTGAGACAATTAGTTATTAACCCACACAGACAATATTAAGATGGGTTGGAAATTATTCCATGATTTATTGTGATTGAAAAAATATTCCTTAAGGAATCAAATTGTGCATGAAACTTGGAGCTATACATTCTGAAATCTAATTGGATTTAAATCTGTGTCAGGGATCATATTGGTTGATTGTTAATATTTTAACCTGTAATAGAAGCTTAATTGATAAATATTTCAACTTGATTAGGATATGTGAAATCATTTATGGGATCAATGATCATTTTATTGGAAGTTAATATATAAATTCATAGGTCTATCTATCTTTCTCTTTCTCTCTTATTATTTTTTTGATCATATTTAATTTTCTTACATACTCTCCTCGCATTCAATCACTTATAAAATAATGACAATAAGAAATTCATTCTGCATTGCATCTTATTTACTTTTTTGCATTTACGTTTACATTTATTGTTGCATAACATTTTTTTAAAATACATTGATTTAAAAAATACAATGTACATCTAATTAATATACGAGTACTCCTTCTCCATAATTCGATAACTAGACTTAGAAAAAATCAATCTAGCTCGTGTCCCTGAGTCTATCCCGGAACTTGCCCATGCTAAATAAATACTAACTATACATTGTTATTCAGATAAAATTTATTAAGTACAATTGTATATAGTCTGTCTATTCGCTTATACTACAATGAGACATGAATTAATTAAGGAAATTTGGCGATTATCAGGAGGTTGTGCTATCTTGGGGTTAAAGTAACGCTAGAATAGTGGAAACATGCTTTGTCGATAGAGCGAAGGGGAAATCCTAAAACAGGGTTGTGGATTGTTGTTTTCACCCACTTGGGTTTCCACTTCAAAATCACTGTGCAATTGTGGTTTGATATTCTTCTATCTATGTGGTTTGTGAATTATTTTTTAGTTAGATATTATTAATGCGATAATTGTATATTGCACAATTCATCTCTCTTGTGTCAGACTCACATTTGATATCAGAGTGGGATCAGGTTTCGTCAGTGTAACAACCTACTTACATGTCCTAGATAACACAAGGAAGCATATCCGCCCATTCAAGAGAAGCCGCCTACTCAATTACGAAGCCGCACTACTTCAATGTCACAACTACTCCTACTGGGAAACCACACAGAGATTTACATGCAATCTATCAATTTTAGGATGTGGACTTGCACAACAAAGACCTTCGTGAAGCCAACACTAAAGGAAGGTGTGGAGGAATTCACTGATGTTGAGATCAAAGATATGGAGAGAAATGCCAAAGCAACGAATATGTTGTATGTGCTCTTTTTATAGGCAAGTACAATCGTGTCTATCAGTCAAAGATAGCTCACGAGATATAGAAGACACTCCTAATCACGTGCGAAGGTAAACATAAAGTAAAGAGTTCCAAGGTCACAATGCTAACCATGGAGTATGAAAACTTTAAGATGAAGGACTGAGAGACTATCAAAATGATGTATACATGGTTCACAACCATTATGAATAATCTCAAGGCTCTAGAGAAGAACTTTATCAAATATAAAATGGAAAAGAAAGTCACCGATTCACTCTCAAGTGATTGGGAATAAAAGTTGACGATGATAGAAGAAGCGAATGTAATAGAATACATAGAGATGAATGACCCCATAGGAAACCTGATGGCCTATCAATTCAAAAAGAAGACCAAGAAGCTGATCGATGAGGCAAAGAAGAAATCTCTAGCCTTCAGGGTCAGCAACCAAGACTCGTCTAATGAAGAGATGAATGACAAAGATCTTCTTCTACTCGTAAGAAAGTTCAAGAAGTTTATGAGAAATAAAAGATCTTCAAATCAAAGAGAGAAGATGACGAATATGCACCAACCTGCTACGAGTGCAAAAAAAGATGCATTTGAGAAGAGATTGTCCTCTATTAAAGCAAGAAAAGTAAAACAATGAGGAATGATCCAACAAGAAGTTCAAGAAGGTTCATAATAAGAGAGCATTGCCATCCACAGAGAGTGACTCAGACTCAAGCGACGAGAAATCAACATGCCTCGGATTGATGGCGAAGGATGAGACAACTTAAGAAACTTATGCTTGTAAATTTTAGATGCTTTCATGAAGTCTTTGCAGAGTTAGAAAAGTTTAAATTAGAAAATCAAAAGTTAGTTAAAAATATAATAAGTTAGTTCCTGAAAAAGAAACATTTAGTGAAGAATCGTCCCACTTAAAAGAAAATGTTACTTTTCTTGAAAAAGAAATTAGCAATCTTAACTTAAACATGGATAAGATTGTAAATGATCTTGCTTGGTGCACTAAGGGAAAAGAGATTTTGATAAAGTACCTGGTTCTAAAAGAAAATCTGGTGATAAAATGGCATAGGATTTGCTGGTAGTTCAACTCCTCTTAACAACTACTTAGTCAAATTAGAGAGAGAAAGGCTAACCCCTGTGGACCCAAAAGATGGGTACCAAAATATCTTCTCAAAACTTATTTTGCAGGTGGAGAAAATGTAGATCACAAGAAGTGGATGCACACACTATCTCAAACTGGATTAAAATCCACAAAGCCTATTGGATTAAGAATGATGCCAACCTCACTTTATGGAAAAAATTGAGGAAGTCGATGGATCACGGATTCAGGATGTTCCAAGCATATGATAGGAAGTAAGAAGTTGTTTATCCTCCTAGAATGCAAAGACGGAGGTTCAATCACATTTGGGAACAACCACAAGGATCGTATCATAGGTATTGGTCAAGTTGGTAAGGGTAAAGCTACTTTTGATAATGTCTGTTTGGTTAATGATTTAAAACATAACTTACTCAGTGTAAGTCAAGTTTGTGATAAAGATTTTAATGTCTTGTTTTCATCAAAATGCTTTAAAATTCTTGATGAATATAATAATGAACCGTTGCTAGTTGGGAAAAAAACTTTAAAGATATCATGTTGTAGAGTTTAACGAAGATAACCAGCAATAATGAGAAATCTTTGGAACATAAGATTAGGCTACTTACACCCTAAGTACTTAAACAAGTTAATTAAGAAGATTTTAGTAAGTGGACTGTCTATCAATAGGATACACCCCGAAACATCGTGTGATACTTGCTCATTAGGAAAACTTCACATAAGCTCGCTCAAGAGCCAAAACTTAGTTTCAACGTCTAGACCTCTAGAACTACTTCACTTATATTTGTTTGTACCAACAAGACTAGAAAGTCTTATTGGTTGTGGATGCTATTTTATAATAGTAGTTGACTACTCTAGGTTCACATGGACCATCACCTTAAAAACAAAATATCAAACTATAGAATATTTTATAAACTTTTCAAAATTAGTTCAAAAAGAAAAAAAATAAAGAAATCCTTATAATTCGTACACATCATGGAGGAGAGTTTGAAAATGAACAATTCACTAAGTTTTGTAAAAAAAATGGAATAAAACACTAATATTCATTTCCAAGAGTAACTCAACAAAATGTCTTATAGAAAGAAAGACTAGAACTTTCAAGAATCTGCTAAAACTTTATTAATAGAATTTGATCTACTTAAATACTTTTGAGTAGAAGCTACTAGTACTAACTTTACAAAGGTAAAATTTCCAAGATAAGCCACTTCAGGTGTTTGGAAGTAAATATTTTGCATTAAACACAAAAGATAACTTGAATAAGTATGATGCAAAAAATGAAGAATGCATATTCCTTAGATACTCAAATCGTAGTAAAGCTTATATAGTTATTAATAAAAACACACTAGTTGTGGAAGAATCAATGCACACAAAATCTGATGAAAATCTAAAAGAAATAAATAGTCAAGAAAATGTTATTGAAGATGAAAAAGATGAAGAAAAAACATTCATTAATATAATTAAGATAGAAGACACAAATACACAAAATATACCTAAAGAATGGATTTTTAACACAACACCCTAAAACACAAGTAATTGGAGAAATCTCAGACAAAGTTAAAACAAGATCTCAACTGCATATTAACTCTGTACTTGATGCATATGTATTACAAATAGAACCTAATAAGATAGAAGATGCACTAAAAGATGAATCATGGGTAATAACAATGTAAGAAGAACTTAATCAATTCACAAGAAATGAAGTTGGGGATCCTGTATCTAAACCAGAAGACATCTCAATAATTGAAACTAAATGATTTTATAGAAATAATTAAATGAGGAAGGTCGAGTGATTAGGATCAAAGCTAGACTAGTTGCACAAGGTTGCAACCAACAAGAAGGTATAGACTTTGATGAAACCTATACACCTGTAGCTAGGATAGAATCAATTAGGATGTTATTTGCTTTTGATGCACACTTAGATATAAAACTTTATAAAATGGATCTAAAAGTTTTTTTCTTAATGGTTATTTAAAAGAGGAAATTTTTGTTGAACAACCACCTGATTTTGTTGATAAAGATAAACATGAGTTTATCTATAATTTGAACAATGCTTTATATGGACTCAAACAAGAACCAAGAGTATGGTATGATATACAAAAATATTCTATGTTATCTGTCAATGTCAAATTATAAAAGTATACTCAAGTTTGTTTACTAGATATTCAAATGGTCTTCTAATAGTTCAAATATGTGTTGATGATATTATTTTCGGAGCTACTAATGAAGATTTGTGCAATAGACTTTGCTAAGTTGATGCAAGAGGAGTTTGAAATGAGCCTCATGGGAGAACTCAATTTCTTTCTAGGCCTGTCGATTCAACAAATGCCTTAAGGGATCTTCATAAGTCAAATGAAGTACACTCGGGATCTTCTTAAAAGATTGAGGATGGATAGTACAAAAAGGAAGACGACACTAATGGGAGCTCAATCTTGGCTTAATGCAGATGAAAAGGGTAAGGATATTGATGCGACTCAATATAGAGGTATGATTGGTTCATTGTTGTATCTTACTTCTAATAGTCCGGATATACTTTTTGTATTTGTTTGTGTGCTATGTTCCAATTGACCCCTAAAGAATGTACTTGAAATCTATAAAGAGGATCTATAAATACTTGAAAGATACTTAAAATTATGGTTTTTTACCTTATATCACCACACCTTGATTTAAAATCCTATAGTGATGCTTATTATGCTAGAAGTAGAATCGATAGGAAGAGTACTAGTGGGACGTGTCATTTCCTTGGAAATGCACTGGTCTTTTAGCTCTCTAAAAAGCAAAACTGTATAGCCCTATCAACAATAGAAGTTGAATACATATCCGCATCTCTTGCATGTTCACAAATTGTTGTGAATGAAGCAAACCTTAGATGACTTTACACAAGATAATACAAGTGTTATAAATCTTTTAAGAATGCCTTATTACACTCTAGGATGAAACACATTGATATTATACATCACTTCCTAAGAGAATGTGTTTTAAAAGGAGAAAATGCCTTAGACCTTGTAAATATAAAAGATAAACTTGTTGATATATTTACCAAATCCCTTAAACCTGATAGATTTTCCTATATCAAAAAGACACTTAGTTTATGCCAACCTAGAGATATTTTCTAGAACTTCCTTCTAAATAAATTTTTGCAAAAGGGGGAAAGAAAAAGGAGGAGCAAGGACTCTTTAAGATGGAGGGAGAAGTTACTGATAATTTTTTTAGATAATGACAAAAAGGAGGAGAAGCAGTGTGATTATTTTAGGGAGAAGTTTTACTATTTGAAGAAGATTAAAAGCAAAAACAAATGGGGAGTTAATACTTGGATCAGATAAAAACAACTATAGCTAAAAAGTTTTGAAAACAAATATAAGTTTTATCATTAACAAAAAAGGGGAGATTGTTAGCGACTTAGATTTTACTAATACTCATTTTGTATATTTGTTTTGTAGCTTGGTTAACTTCTTGTGCTGAAACTCATAGAATCTCTTTGATGAAAAGTAGAAAAGCTAGACGCTGATTCAAAGCTTAGTTGAAGGTTTAAGGATCGGATACAGATTGATGAAAGAACAAAAAAGACACAATTCCAAAAACTCAAATTTTAAGACCAGATGTTGATGTGACATTTTATATTATTTTTATTTTATGATGAAATGCAATCTTATAGTTTTTGCATGTTCTTGATTAGCAAGAAAACTTAAGCCATGATCATCAATTTCACATTTCTATTTTTGGACAAATGTTCGACCACCTTGACACCTCTAATTGATCACCTATGATCGACCATTTTGTTCTTCATGATCGATCAACCCTGATCGATCATCCTTTTAAATGTGATAGATCACTTTTTAAACCAGACCAATGGTCGAATATGATTGATCACTTTTGTGATGTGATTAATCACCCATGATTGGTCACCTTATTTGTATGATCGATTATTTCATGAATTTTAGAAATCAGAACGTTAGACTTTCCATTTTTGGATACCAATGACTATTTTGAGGCCAACCCTATATAAGGGATCCTATGGCTCATATCGCCTCGTAATTCCATGTTTTCCCATTGATCTACTACTTGCATGAGAGGAGTAAAAATATATTTTTAATGTGGGTGTTAGTAGGAAGAAGATAGTGAAATCATATCAACGATCCGAGAGGTTTCACAAGAAGTCATCAGAGTAGTTCCGACTAATGATCGGTCATTATTTTTAGACGATCAATCATGCATTGTCAATCATGCCATTTGGATGATCAATCATTTGTCGTCAAAATAATAGATCACATTTTCTTTGTTGATCAATCATTCTGGGAACTATGGATTAATGGACCTTAAAAATGATGAAAATTGACTCTAGAAAGATGTAGACCCAAGTAGGACATTATGATATATGATAAATGTCTGGATTAACTATTATGGATTTATAAGCGACTGAAACGGGTCCATTGTGAGTTTAATCAAATTAAAACTTGATGCGGTGAGTTTCGGCGAGTGAATGCATCATGATCATCATTCGAATAATCGTGGGGATCTCTGACTGTTCTGAGATATGTGGATAACTTATCCCACGAGGTCTTTACTTTGTGCATGGTTGTGCTCCTTTGTACATGGGCAGTGATAGTAGACATCCCATTTCTATTAATATAATTACTTAGATCAGTGGACGACTATTCCCGTATTGATATTATCAGGTCACGACGATCTTCTTTGAAGTGACATAGGGAAGAGTGGGAAAGGCACGCATAGCATACCTATGTATTTGATGGTGTGTTGGGACTTCTAAGTGAGTTACTATAAATCATGGTTGATAGTGGATAGATTATCCTCGTTAATATGTGCCTAAATATAGGTGAGATTAAAATAACTATTGGCATTAGGGTTTCAAAGAAAATATTAACCTAAATGTGGGCTAGGGTTCATTTAGTGAAGATGTAAGTAAGCCCATTTGAGGCTGGATGAGACTAGAAGTATAAGCCCTAAGATAATTATAAATAAGTATGTATAAGGGATTGTGGGAGTGTCGGGAACTTGTCCAGGATGCACACACTTCAAATGCATGCCTATAGAGGCACCCTACTTTAGAATGACAACGTGTGGTTTCTAACTTCACGAGGCCTAAGATCACCTAGACCATGAGGAGGGAACTCCACTCCATATCAATATATAAATATGGATTTTGTGGATTGATTTCTCACAAACTTTGAGCTTGGACGAGTTCCTCAACCTGCTACTCTTTGAGTGGGGCTAGTTCGGCCATTGAGATCAGGGAGAGGGTCCTAGATGAAGAGGTGTCAAATGCCGGAGCCACTGTTGTTGGCTTGCTAGACGATGCACACCTTTTCATGCCTTTTTTCTTGCCTTCCATTCATGCCCCTGGGCCCCCACCCATTCTGCCACACCGCCTGAAAATGAAAATGAATCCTACTCTGCTGACTTACTAAGAATCCCATTTCGGGAGGGGAAAGTAAGGTAGGATAGTGACTCATAGCGTGAGACTCGACATGGATCAATATTGCATACTTGTCACAATATTAAAATGGACAAATGGTGCACATGGAGTGTTCGAAACTTAGTTAGGATGCATGTATCCCAAAGCACACATACAGAGGCACCACAACCCTAAGGTACCTAGTACCTTGGAGTCATAGTATGAGGCCCGGTACGGGTCAAGACCGCGGACTACCATGTTGCTAAGGTTAGATAATTGAATGGATACACCATGAGAAGTCATGTGACAGTGTCCTAGATGGGCCAACTAGCAGGTTTGTAAAGTACCTTAATAAAGGGTGAGTTGATCTAAAGGGGCTAAGTTTGACTATATGGATTCTCCTACTATAATTTTTCGGGTGCATGGTTAAATAAGGGTGTATCCGGTGCAGTCCAGTTTATCTGTGACATACTCCTTTCTGGGTGTTAACCTTGTGGTAAGTAAACTGGGTTAAATGATTTGAGGTGTTGAACTCTAGTTCGAAAGAGTTGGTTTCTCCTTTTCATGATATGTGACTGTGGAGGTTGAATATATGGCTTTGAAAGTCAGAGAGTGGATGACCATTGTCATGTATGGTACTCTTATGTATATATACATGCATAATAATAAAAGGAGTTGGTGATATGACCAGTTATAAGGGAGATACATGGAGAATACAAGTGGGGGAAATGTTATAGAACATTGAACTATTAATCCTTGTAAATGGTTGTCTCTAGTAAAGGAAAGATGTATTAATAAATAGCATAGTATGATGAGAAAAAATGAGTGTAATCATTTCACTTGTTGTTCATTGAATGTGACTCAGTAAAAGATGATTGGGGAGATTAGGGATTAAAATAGATAGCCAGATCTTTTAAGATCTTGTGCCAGTGTGAACCCTAACCAAGGGTGACAGAGCTTGGGTTTGTGTTGGGGAGTAGATCTCTACACTCGGAATAAGATACATAGTTTCCGTCTGTCAATGTCGAGGTTTGGTGTGAGGTGGGTTACACTCGTTGAGAGTATTTGTCCATTGTGGGAATCTTATCTTTGTTACTTCTTGGCACACTTTACAATCTTTAACTCTCTTTATTTAGTTTTTTTCACACCGTACTGGGCAAATTTGCTCATAACATACCCTTTACGTTGGATTCGACAGGTGTTGCTAGTGTTGTCGCATCAAGGAGTGGTTTGGGACTAGACTTGGCTTGTGGTTGCTGCACTGTTCAGAGTACATGCTTACTGGTAGAGTTGTATAGTGTTGTTACTTGTAGATTACTTTTGTAGATTTCGCATCTCTAATTGTCAGACATGTATATAACTTAAAGTTGCTCACTCTATTTATAATTGTTTATGTATAAACTGTTGGGAACCATGAACAAAATGTGTTGTTGGAGCGTTTTTATTTCAATTGTTTCCTTCCTGGTTCACATTCCGAATGATAATCAAGATGTATGGATGTGACTATTGCTGAGTATTTGGGTCTCGTGGGACGGTCGCCACAGCTTGTGAGTTCAAATTTCATTGCTTAACTATATTATATTTACCATTTGCTGTATAGGTATCTGAGTTGTAGATTCCTTTCTCCGAGAGAGATAAAATCTTCTTTGGGAGTTGTCCAAAGAAGGGTACATGTACGAGAGGTTGTATTACCATCGGGTTAAAGCATCGCTAAAATAGTGGAAACAAGCACCATCGAGAGAGCAAAGGGGAAATCCTAGAACATGGTTCTAGATCATGATTTCACCTGCTCTATCTCTATGATTTGTGAATTATTTTTTAATTGGATATTGTCAATGCGACAAATGTATATGGCACAATTCACTCCCTCCTCTTGTGCTGGACTCACAACATATTCATTCGATGGAGGCTTTCCACGGGTTTCAATAGTGATATGTGATGGATTTAAATGGTTACATACCATATAGGCTTTAGAGTGACCTGCCACGGGCTCAAGTGGTGCCAAACCATGGGTATTATAATGAGTTCATGGGTTCCAACAGTTCCAAACCATGGGTAATAAAGCAACCAGATGATGAGTAAAATTCATCTACATTATACTTAAATTTGGCCTAAATTACCGAGCAAATACACACATCAAACACACAAAATAATGAAATAATACAAAACACAAGTCAAATAAAAATGTGCCAAATATACTAAGTCCTCATAGATATAAGTTAAAAGAAGAAAATATTCAATACAAGATGTCAAAAAGAGTACAATTGTATATAATCCTATACATACTTTAATTAAGGGGAGAATCTTCCTCATTTTCTACATGGTATAACTTAGTTTTAGCATTGGATTTGATATTTTAAGTCCATTTATATATCGTATTTATGGGCTTCAATTAGGCGTGCATTTCATTCTCCTTTTACCCTTGCATGTAAAATCAAAATACCAAAAAATGCATAACTGGGACCCCTAATTGCTTGCTTATTGATGTGTTCTTGAACCAATTTAGCCTCCTTGTGCCTAACCATAGGAGTGCCCGAGTAAATAAAACACCACATTTAACTCATAACATCTATGGTGGTTTTGAAACATCACTTTCACACATGTGCTACACCGATCGGACTTTATAGTAGTGTGAAACATGCTTTTTAACTGCCGTGGTTATTGGGGAGGCAGTTACCTTAGAAACCAACATTCGAATAATATTGTGATTAGGTTTTTCACCTCCTTAGGTAGTCTGATTCCTGAGGAGCCCACCTTCATCGATGTTGTTTATTTTATTAATTTTTGGTAATTTCATATGTATAACATCCATTTGCATTGGTATTTCTATTATGTACTAACAATTTCGTAGGGCTCGAGTAGTGTGATCGACTTTTAGAAGCCGAGTAGCCGTCAAGCTAGTGGCAGAAGAGTAACACCCAAAGTTGTAATAAGATACCAGTAGTGTAAAATTTCCATTTTAGCATCATATTTGTGTACTGTAATAACTTTGATTGGACATTACATGGTTTTGTTTGAGTGATTAGTCAAATAGGACTGCATGTTACTGTATGCGTAAGTTTGTAAAAACTTGGTATCTTTTCAAGACCATTAGGCATTGATATATTTAAAGAGTATGCAATATACATTGCTCCGTTAATAGAACTTATGCATAGGGACTTGGGTTTATGTGCATGCTTTTATATGAGATAGAATTAAAATTCTTGTCTTAGCATGTCAAATGGAGAGCATTGAAAAGTACTATAATCCTTTTACTGAGCATCCACCATCATTTTTCGCTTGCATTTCTGTGGTTCGTTTTCCCATGATATTTCATAAAGGAATCAAGATGACATAATTGCAATGAAAAAACTCACAAAAGTGAAAATCATAAAAGTAGAAATGAGCAACAATTGTAACCCTATAAACCTTGCAATTATACTTAAATTGTGTGCAAGTTATAAACTTGATTATTGTTTGTGAGTAGACTCCAGACAGAAGGAGGCACATAGCACTAAGAACTATAGCAAAAAATCCATGTACTTGTACTTATGATGTGTGTATCCTAACCCTCTGCATACACATATTGTTGGTGTCTGATCCTCTGAGATAAATGGTGATTTGAAGTATAAGTTGTTGGAGAAAGTTCATTGGTCTCAGAGGTAGACATATCTGAAACCTTGGAGACTTGGGAAGAAGTTGACCATCTGAAACAAGTGTATCTGAACACTTGTCGTCGTAGGGGATTGTATTTGTGGTGTATGTGTGCGTGCACATCATGCCATTCCCTTCGACTTTTTGTTTGACCTCTGTGATCATATTCACGTCTTTTGTGTCAAGAACGAAGGAGTAAGTTGAATTTTTCTCGGACTTTGGGAGCCTCTCACTAACCAACCCACATATAGGGCCTGTTTGGTTGCAGGGTTGGGCAGGAATAAGGTAAAAAAAAGATAACATGATACATGCATTGTTAGCTCAGATGACACAACAATAGCAGATAGGAAGACAAATTTGAGTTGAGATAGAACATCTGAGACGTAATGGGGTTGGAAATGGACAATAGCCGTATAATGAGACCGTGTGGGAGGATACAACCTTGGGGCTGCTGAGACTCGCCATTGGATTCGCCCAACAGTGATTAATGAAGCTTTTGAGCTGAAGCCTCATTTTATATAACTGCTACTGAAATTTTATGGCAATGGTAAAGAGAAACTATCCTATTTAATATAGTAATTTGAACTGGTATGGGAGAATATGAACCATGTTCGGATTAGACGAGTGTACATCAAAGTGTGAGCCCCATTTCCTTTCAGACGAGGGTACCTAATGGCTATGTACTTGGAAAGGGGGATCGCTATGTCGGAGATTTGAGCCATTTCAAAAAGTGGGGGATTGATTCAAGGATATGCTGAAGAAGCGCCCATGCTATAATATAAGCAAAAGCGATCCTTATCAAGACTTTCTTTGGGAGACAAAACCTTGATATGCAAGGACTTGTTAGTGCTGCATATGGTGGAAGTTACCTGAATAAAGATGTTGATACCATCTGCACGACAATGCAAAGAGATGGTCAAGAACAATCTTACACTTACTTCCACCTATGCATTTCAGAAGATTCCATCATAACCATCCAAGACGCATTAAGAAGCAGCGAGAGTTAGTGACTCTAATCAGGTCGAGAATGTGGTCCCCCACATGGTTATCATTTGCAACCAACTAACTAATTTAATTTGGTGGTGAAACATATGAATGAGTCGTAGAACCTCAAGGAGTTTGCGAGTCTCTCAAAGTTACTGTAGTAGATGGAAGACCTCGTGGTGAAGGCAGCCAACATCAAGTTCACCGCATATTCAACACCGCCTGCTCTAGTTTACCATGTCCACCATATTCAAGAGAACCCGAGTACGAAGACAATGAAGATAGGATGGCTATATGATTAGTCATTCAGCCAACAACGACGAAGTTGAGTTCCATCTATTGAATTATTCGTGGTAAACAACCCACCTGCTTTTAAGGTTAACGGGTTGTGTATAGCCAAGACCACATTGCATACAAGTTGGAGAGGAGAAATTATCTAGGGTTCTATTATTCCTCCGCTTACCATGCTACGTATCCCATTCTCGCACAACAACACGAGACTGTGTTGTATCAACCAAACTATCCCTACATCCAGTCTTTTCAACACCACCAACAACAACAACATGAGCAACAATAAAACCAATAGCATAGCTGCCACCCCCAGCAGAACAACCAGCATGACCAGTATCACCAGAACAGCTAGAATTTCCCCACTTCCTCTCATCAACCTCAACATTAGAGGCAGTTCTGGAGCAACCATGGGGCATCCAGATATGTCCTTGATGAGCTCCATACTATGACCAACATTTTGAATAATAGGCATGAGAGGTATCAAGCAGAGCAACAGGAACAAAAGACGATCGTCATCTAAGGTCACTCAATGTCTCGATGAGCTGACCATGCCAAATATCACCATCCCTGTACAGATGCAGATAAACTCGAATAATCTCAAGTGGCATGCCATAAATGATCCAGTAGGAGGAGACAGAAGAACTAATTTACTATATTTGGAGAAAAACAGATGCCCTCGAAGGACTTTTACTTGAGTGTGCTATATTGTGATTGATAATGATTGAGAGCCATGACTCTGCCCTATACCATTGAGGATTTTTGCAAATGGATAGTGGACTTGGTATGTTTTACGGTGATTCAGTATGGTAATGAAAAGTAAATAATCTTCAGACCATGTCGGATGTGATCTCAATGTAAACTCATCTCGTAGAGGCTTATTTTGTATAAGGTTGTGTAACCATGGGAGTCTATAGTACACCTCTTGCTACCTTGCACCAGTGGTTAGTGTTAGCCTCGTTTTTGGGCAATGGCTCATAAGTAACATTACCTTTGTATGGATCCAACAAGTGTATCGAGTAGCTATAGCAGTAATGGTTGTGTTGTTCGAGCATACACCTACTGATATGCACTAGACATGGTGAGTGACTTTTTATGCAGTTTATTTTTGCATCTACCTTTTATTTTTATTGAGAGACATTACGAAGAGTGCACTTTCGAGTGAAACTCTGATAAAATTTCATATTTATACATGATGTATCTATTGTGGACATGGAATATATTTTCACATATGATTAATGAGAATGAATGTGGCCTTTCGACTATTCATTCTGTGGCTATTTATCGTGTCATTTATATGTCTAACATTGATCTAATGTTGGTGACATGGGTTCTTGAGTATCAAAGATCTTGGGAGTGTCAGACAATAGTGTCTACGAAGACCCCAAAAGGGTGGGGCCGTACAAGACCCTGCACATGGCATTGCGGACCATTCATTCTGTAGGTTTGTTAAGAATTACGGTCATGAGTTAAAGAGGGCTACAAGTTTGTTCAAGACAAACTATTTATATACATAAATTCAGTCATTATTTAAATTTATTGGAACTGATTAAGTATAGTGTAGACCCCAAGAACCAGAATACTCATGCATAATTATGTTAAATTAGCTGTATTGGGATCTTCTTATTTAAGTATGAAAGTTGTAAAACCCCAAGCTTCGAATTCCTACAAGAAAGGATACAATAGAATGACAAACATGTTTTTGTTTTTTTAATCAAATAGTTTTGAATAATAACTTTTAATAAAGAATTGACTAAATTATACAAATGTACATGAACCATACATCTGATTTCAATGTCGTACATGAACTTTAAAAGATAACAACGAGATACCCGATCTTTAATATTTGTCTCAATGTAATCCTTGGCTATTGAAATTTAGTTGATTATTTGATCTTTCTGACCTTATCACAACATTTGAAAAAAAAAACTACATTGAGACAAATGTTAAAGATTGGGTGCCACATTGTTACCTTTTAAAATTCAGTTACGACATTGAAATCCTTCATATTTACGATTTTGGGGGTTTTGGTAAAACATAACAAAATATTCAGAGATTGTTGTAAATTTTTAAGCATGTTTTAATTTTCTATGGAATTTTGAAATATGAAATAAACAAATAAATACGTTCCGTCACCCTTTCAAGCTTAAAGGAATACGCAAGTGAAGATCAACGCTATAAATAGTTTATTTTGATGGTCATGATTTACAACAAATATTATATAAACATACAACCAATAATAGTAAAGGTATATCTATGTTGCACAATGTCACGTTCAAGGGTCAAACTCCGGGACTCACGGATATTACACAGATTTTTATTACCTTTTCTGTGGTATTTTAGGTTTTATTGAGCTCAAATTAAGACCTAATTTTGTTTTCGGTATATGGAGTGTCAAAACGTGGTGAAACCTACCTAAGTAGATTCTCGATACTTTAGGGGCCTGTTTGGTTGCTGGGTTGGACTGTGTTGGGTTGGACTGGGTTGGGTTGGGCTGGGTTGGGGTGGGTGAATAGTAATCTGTGAGGATGAAGTACCCTTGTGAATAGTAACCAGGGTTGGGCCAACCCTGCCCAACCCTGCAACCAAACAGGACTCCACGTGAAATTTAGGTATTTTTTTGGATGTTTCTGTTTTTATGAGTTTTTTTGTCTTGAGGACCTAAATATTATCTTTAGGAAGGCTTGGCGTCCTTTTGAATAAAACAAAAGATTAAGTACCTTTTTTATAATATTCACAAACCGTATAGACTCGAAGGCATATTTTCTTTTTCCATTTTTAATATGTTATCAAGTAAAACACAAAAATGGTGTTTAAATTTATTCTAATTGAAAAGAGGTCCTTAAATGATTCATGTTTCAATTGAAAAGTATATTTTTGTGAGAAATAAAAATGAAAATTGGGAAATCATAATAAAAATATCAAGTTTTTATTATACTACTCCCAAGTTCAACCTTTAAATTAATGCCAAGAGAAAACATGTTTGCGAAAATGCCCTTACCACGGGCACGTGGCAACATATCGTAGTGGCGAGGGACAAGGCCCATGGCCGCAGAGCGTGGTGTTCGACCACCACCACAATGTCACATGGGTAGCTTGGGGATGGCCCCTCGCGGTAAAGTAGGGCGACAAGTAATGACAACCTTGGTGGTGGGTGTCAACCACCACCATGGTGGGTTTTTCTCTGCTAAGGCTCTTAGCCCCCTTCTGCTCTGACAAGGTGATGGCGGTCACCATCGAAGTTAATAATCTATCTAAAATTTCAATCAATTTTAAAATACTAAGATCAAGTATAATTTGATGTAAAATGGGATTCAAGTTCATTTATCTCTCTTATTATTTCTCGAACTCTCGATAAATTATTTAATTTTATTTTTCTTTTTAATAGCGATTTTTTTAAGTTGAAATTTTCATTTAGTAATTTAGTTAGCCTTAAGGATGGATTTAGAAATGTTTTAAATTATTAGATTCACCAAAACTAAAAGCCATCATGGATGTTAATAGCCTATCTCAAAATTCAACTTGCTTGGAGATTTAAATTTTAAGTTTATCAAAATTGAAAAAATATCTGTTTTTACTATCGAGTCTATTTAAAAATATCAATTAAAATACAATATTATTTCATTTTTGAATATATGATATCTCATTTGAAACAAGTAATTTTAAAATATTAAAATAGTATGTATAATTGTATAAACAGGATTCAATCTCATTTATCTCTTCCATTATCTTTCGCACTCCTTGTAGATGAATTAAATTTCATTGTTCACTTTTAAAATTGAAATTACTTAAATATTTAAATTATTAGATGTATCAAAAATTCAAAACCACTATACAAATTAATCATACTTACTAATAGATTTAAATCATATTTAAAATTTAAGTTTATCATGATTGAAAAAAATAGTTTAAAAATATTAACTCTATTTTAAAAATATCATTAGAAATAAATTTTTCATATTTTTGAATATATGATAGGTAGTTTAAATCAATAAAATTAAAAATATTAAAAAATTTAAAGTATGTTTTGATGCTAAATGAGATTCAAACTCATTCATCACTTCCATTAGTTCTAGTACTCCATATAGTTGAATTATATATATATATATATTCATTTTAGCCATGAAATTTTTGTTTCAAAAACTTACTTGAATCATTAGAGAATGATTTAAAAAGGTTTAAATTATTAGATTGATCAAAAATTAAATATCATCATCGAAGTTCTTAATATTTTTGAAAATTCAACTTATTAATAGATTTAGATAAGATTTAAGTTTATCAAAATTAGAAAAAAGTGATAACTTTAGGATATTAATTCTATTTTAAAACTTCACTTGAAATAGAATGATTTTTTTCATTTTTTAACATACATGATAGTTGTATACTTGGCCCATCCTTAATAAAATTCATGATTTTGTCCCTGATGGCGGTTCATCCGCCATTATCGATCTTTGTGATGGCGGAGGAATATGGCAATATCCCCCAATGCTGGAGCCACATAAGCACGAGCAAAGCTCTCCACGACCAATTTTACCGGTGGTGGTGCACCTGGAGGTCGAATCCCGAGCCCCCTCTGATGGGTCCTTCTCCTTAGGTTGCGGTGGGGCACAATCACAAGGAGCAACATGCCGTTGATTGATGGTAGAGATGTCATGGAGAGTTCAATTCTTCGAGCACTCATCGATGATTTCCCCTCATCAGAGCAGTGGCGAGGATTTGATGATTGTGATGCCCACAACTTACCCGAGAGAAAAAATTGTTTAGGTCGTATGCTTACAATCTTATTCACCATGTACAACGAACTTTAATTTTTTAGTTAAATATCGTGAAAAAGTTACCTTTTCAAAAGGCGACTATTGTTTTAGTCAATGTCGCCTTTTTAAAAGGCAACACTTTTCTAATACCTTTAGGATGCCCAAAACCCCTCCCCCTCCCTCACCTCGCACTTTTTGTTTCTTCGTCGCCCACCTTCCTCTCCACACCCTCGCTCGCGCACACCTTCGTTCTTCTCTTCGTCGCCCATAGACTTCATCGTCGACTCCTCCTCCATCTGGGCCATCCTCCTCGGACCTTCGTCGATGCCTCCTCCACCTAGGCCATTCTCCTCCATCGATGCCTTCTTCAATAGTGACCTAAGGTGTTTTGCATCTATTCTCCCATGGCATTTTGCTTAGTTTATGGTTGTGTTATATGTTTTTGCAGCTCTTCACCAATGGCATCCGCCCTAGTTTTTGGTTGTTGTACATGATGTGATTGTCTCTCGATACATAAAAGATGTTCGTGAAAATACAGTGCTTTTATCACTTTGGAGGGACGATCCTAAAGTTTGGGAATAGCACCACTTATCTGGATGGTCATATGAAATTGTTGAAGCTAGTTCTGGACACGAAGTTTGCTGTCTTGGTTGAGAAGATCATGTCGTTATTCTTCCTCAATCCTGCACATACGGTAGGTTACAATTGCATCATAAACTAGAGGGGAACATAAATAGTTATCTGGCAAATATAGAGTACGATAATGACGTACAAGATGTTGTTGAATATGCAAAAATGATGGGTTCAACATAACGTCCAGTTATGTATGTAACCCTCCAAGAGGTTATATCATCGAATGTCACCCGAGACTCTTCACTTGTAGCTCGAGCTCCTATTATTGCTAGTTTTGATATGAATGATGCAATTGCTTGTGAAGTTGATCAAGTGAGCATTAATGAAAACATGGAGATAAATGACGCGGAATATGAAATGGATAATGATGAAGAATCCGAGATATACATTGTGTATGATATAGGATTTTACAATGCCTGCGATGATGATGGCTGTATAGGAAATGAGGAGGACGCATTCCGTGATGGAGATGGACTTAGTATTGCAGATGAGCTGAGGAACATAATGACATTTAACTTGAAGGTTGACTTAGTTTACTCAGTGAAGATGTCTGACATAAAGCGACATTACAATTTTCATGTGCATGAGTCAGATAGGTCGGTTTGGGTTGTCTATTGCAGCGAGAAAGAGAGAGGTTGTAAGTGTCATTTGCGAGGTCATAGACGAGCACTTTGTTATTTCTAAGATGGATGCAACCCACACTTGCTTGCATCGAGTAGCTAATCAAGATCATCCACAACTTAATTGCAATTTCATGGCCCAGAAGTTTCTCAACCAGATAAAGATTTCCCCATTTGTAAGAGTTGCAGTTTTGCAGGGCATGATTTTATAGGATTATGGCTACACGGTTAGTCAAAGAAGGGCCTGGGACACTAGCTGCAAAGGAATTGATATTGTCTACGGGGACTGGGCCAAATTGTATAATGAATTGCAATACTTGTTTTAAAGTATTTGGAATTTCCATTCCAGGTACTGTTACATATTTGGATACAACTGTTGTCCAGATTGGTATAGTGTTCGAGCAGGCCTTCTGGGCCTTTGGACCATGTGTCAATGCTATCAGGCACTGTAAGCATGTAGTTAGCGTTGATGGGGCCCACATGTACGAAGGCACAAGAAAAGATTCTTATTGCACGTGGTTGTGATGCTGCCAATCACATTGTTTCCTTGTCTTTTGCATTTGTGAACGAGGAGAATGGACCCAGTTGGGTTTGGTTCTTGAGAAGGTGTGCCTTCACGTTTTTAGGGATCGTACGAGGCCAATATGTATATATCTTATTGTGCATCTGGTATTCATGCAGCCCTATGTAATGATGTTGTACAATTCCATCCTCCATATGTGTACTGGAGGTTTTGCCTACGTGTTCACAAGAATCAAATGATGAGGAAAATGGTCAAGAGGGCTGGTAAGGTGTACTCTCAATCCAAGTGGCAGATTTACGTGGACAAGTTAAAAGAATGGAATGAGTATGCTCCAAAATGGTTTCATACCGACGATTTCCCTAAGGAGCAATGGACCATGGCGTTCAATGGGGGTTACCACTCTGGTTATACTACTACTAACTTTTATGAGAACTACAATGATGTGTTGAAAGATGCAAGGTGTTTTCCAGTTGTTGTTTAGTGTTGAAAACCTGCTATAATTGTATTGGTTACTTCCCTGAAAAACATGTCGGGGCATTGGCTATGATTGGACGAGGGGATCATTTCACAAATTTTTCCATGGATAAGTTAAAAGTATGGTGGATCGTAGAAATGGTCACCACATTACTCGTATCAGGGGTGCTCCACTCCACCTTTACGAGGTCATCACGGGGTAAAGATTAACATAGTTTGTCTTGAAAAGAGAGAAGAATCATACTGTCCTACTTAGTGACCTTTCTTGCACATGTCAAAAATGACAGGCACACATGATTCCTTGCTCCCATGCGTGCACTGTCATGTCACATTTGAATGTGGACGTGGAAGAGTACATGAGCCCACGGTACTCATGGAGTGTCCAAAAAGAAATTTAAGATGTCATTTTCTTTCCAATTGGCGATAATGATAAGTGGCCTAAATGTTTTCCCATGGTTGGCTTGCAGTTGTCTATCTGGCTACATTGTAGGAGATGAGAAGGTACACTACATCGATCATTGATAGATAAGATATTGGTGGAGCATGTATACACTGTCGGTTTTTTTGGGGTGCTGCAACTTCTATTTATTTCTTTAGATTGACATTTGGTGACTACATTGGTAGAGAGATGGAGTTCGGAGATGCATACATTTCATATACGCCATGGGGAGATGACCATTACTCTCCAAGCTGAGAGGATCTTTGTGAGAGACTATTAGGCGCGCGACCACATAAGCCAGATATTGATGGTGCTCGCCTGCGGATAACATGGCTTCAGGAGCATTTCTTTGTACTCCCTGCAGATGCAGATACATATATGGTTATCAGACACACACGATCCTACATTTTGCAAGTGATTGAAGGGATTGTTTTTCTTGAGAAGTCAGGAAATGAGGTGTCCTTAATTTACTTACCACTATTAAGAATCTAGAGGCATGTGGAGCTTATAGCTGGGGATCTGTGCATTTAGCTTACCTATACAAGCACATGTGTGTGGCATCCATGGTGGACGCAGTCGAGATTGATGGCTCGCTTATCCTACTACAACTATAGATCTGGGAGCAATTTTCTCACATCACACCAGTGGTACGTAGACGTCTGTTGTGGCGCAACAATCCCCTAGATTGATGCTTGCATGCAGAGTTTGACATGACATTCGAGCCTACCCATGTTATACGCCTTACATAGATGCCTTTGATCTCCAGACTCCTGATCAAGCAGCGAATTAACTAGTCTTTAATATCTCATTTTTACGTGACACTACTTACATAATAGGTTATATGGAAACCGTCCACCATTGAGATCATGTACTCTTTCCCTCCATATTGCTTAGAAGCCCATGATCTATACACTGCTAGGATACCACTAATCTATTTTTCATCATAGAGTTGTCTGTTCCCAACAGAGTCTTACGTCAATTCGATGCAGTCCAAGAGATCCCAGTCTAGTGTGACACATCTATACATCTTCACACCATTGATCTCTAGGGAAGACGTCCGTCGACTGGGTACATTTCCATGCAAACTATGTCCAGATGTGGAACAATCGACGGGAGTACGTGTTGTCTACCACATCCATTGAACGTGGAGGTGAAGATGTATATGAGGATTATATGGCATGGTACAAATGCATGACACAATGATTTATAAGGAGGCATGGATGTGTGCTCGACATGATGGTATGTCAACATAATACCATATAAATCTCATTTTTTTTGTTGGATATCTTGACATATTTTTCATTTTAAATGTAACACAATTAGATGAGATCATTCGCCTGGTGGGACCAAATGAGGGCGTACTCCATGTTCTGACATACACTCAACGCCTTGTGGAAGACTCTATCCAACGACAATTCAAGGAAGGACCCCCTGAAGATGAGGATGATGAGGAGGGAAGACCGACTAAGGGCACGCTTCACAGAGACATGGACGTGGTAGAGGACATAGACGCGTACGCAGACCACATGGAGGACGAACACAGAGCCAAGCCAATGTCATACATGCTTCAGAGGTTGAATATCAAACTCTCATTACTGAATGTGAGCCTGGGAAAATATAATGAACTCCACTCGCACTGATGAGAGAAAGGCCATAAGCGAGCCTAGACCATCGCATTGCCATTCACCATTACCTCCTTTGAAAATCAAGGAAAGGATTGAGGAAGGAATTTTACAAATTGAGCACATTGATCGTGCCAATCAATTATCTTCCTTCCCAGTGGAGCTAACTATGGCACTTCCTCAAGAAGCACCTGCAGAGCACCGGTACATTTGAAGGAGGAGACGCAAGTGATGTGATAACTTTTGTTATATGGATTAGGGATTGTTATATGTATTTTTTGTAGCACAGATACTGGACCTTGTTCATGTAAACCTTATAACTCTTAAACTTGATCATGGTTAATGAATGATAAGTTTTTATATGCCACTTTTTCCTTGATCATTTCATATATAGATATTAATTTTTTTATGATCCAAAAGTTGCATACGCACAAGGTGTAGCTGCAGCATGCCACAATTTTGTGGTTATTTGAGCAGGAAGTCGCATTTTCAAGAGGTCGCTTCACTAAAGCCTCCTTTTCAAAAGGTGACTTTTACACTAAAGCCGATGGGTTTCCTCACTTAACCCAATTATGGGCCCCTTTATTGCCTTGGTTTGTGAGCATGAGAAATAGAATGGCTTTTCTGCTATTGTGAAAGGAGAGGTAAGCTGCTCGTTGGTCGTTACGAAGAGAGAGGTGGCTCGATCGGGAGTGGAGGTGGACGGGCATAAAGTGGAAGAGAAGGGAGCCAAATGCTGACATCAACTTCCCTCATGCCGACGTCAACGTCTGTTGAGATTTTTTTAGAGTATCCCAAAAGTGGACTATTTGAGTAGGCCAATAGGCCCATAGAGCCTGCTAGCATAAAAGAAACAGAGTTAGTATTTAAAAGAACAAAAAGGGCTTATATGCCCAAAAAGTTTTTACTTTTAACCATTTATAATTTATTATATATAAAAATTATATTTATACATTAGAATTTATATTCAAAATTTAAACATCTGGTTTAAAACTTATAACGTAATGCGACTTTCAATTACACATAATTTTTTAAATAAGATTTATATTTATGTTTTACTCGTTTTGCATATATTATTAAATATATATAAATAGTTCAAGTAATATGCGTCCTAGTAATATATATATATATATATATAAATTAAATTTCTATAATAAATATATTAGCATGTCCTTCTATATAGCATATTAAAGCATTTATTCCAAAAATGAATGTTGGATATATGGCTATTTACAAATGAATGGATCTTTGAAGATTATTTTGAGTGAAAGTTGAATGTATGTGTAGAAAGTGCCGATATTTTCTCATGTGGTAAAAATAAGTTCAATAAATAGCCTTTGTCACATTTAAATATGCCGCATACAGGTCGAACTTTTAAAGTTCTCTTGAAATTGAGATCATGGCTAATTTGTTACATCAGAACTTAATTTTGGTTCATGGAAAACTTCATAGCAATGAGAGTAAATAAATTTATTTAATTTGGAGAGATGTTTTGGGATATATCCTATCAAATACCTTTTATTTCTTTAATAAAAATAACTAATTTGGAATAAAAATCTATGCAGTAGTGGAAAATGCTCATCTTTTTTGAGGGCTGTCCATATTTTTAATTATCACACTCGAGGGAGACCACTATTTGAAAAATTACTTTAACAAGCTATACTATAATTCACTATCTAATTGTGGATATTTGCCCCATTCCATTATAAAAATCTTTTAAAGAAATTTTCTTTTTTTACATGGCTTTGCTTGTCATGACAAGATGCTAACTCAAGATAACTTGGAAAAGGTACATTGTCTAAAGATACCCGCTAGATGGAGGCAATTCTGTCACACACTTTATTATACTTGCATTTGTCCAGTTTAACTTGGAAAAGGTACATGGTCGGCCCAATTTAACGCATATGTGCACCAATATCATGTGTTTCGTTCTTCTTGAATTTGTCCGGTTATGCATGCGTGCATGTTTAAGACTTTAAGTACGCTAACTAATTCGTGATTCCGACATTAGCGGTATGCTGGAAATAGAAATGTGATAAAAATATGACGACTTAAACCACCATTCAATTCACCATTACATATTCTATTATAGATGCAGGCACTATGACCCAATACAGATTGGTTACTTACAGTTGTACATGCTCTAACACTTGAGGACACAAATTCCATTCATGCATATTAATGTAATAATCTTACACATTAATGTAATGATGTCCCCAATCCACGCTAATGGACATATTTATTAATGGATCTAAGCATTTATTCTACACTTGAAATAAGGATATGAAAGTTAGAATATGGTATTTGAAACGAACACTAAATACTGGATATAATTATATCGTATAGGTCGGACTATCAGACTTGCGGGTTTGAGCCTTCTCGGACCTGAATCCGACCCGATAATCAATACAAGCTCATTTTGAGGTCCATGGTCCGCCTACTAAAGTTCGGATTTGAGTTTGTGTTGGGTTATATGGGTTGGGTCATATAGGTCCGACCCAATGTCCAACCCTAGTTTCCACCCCTTGGCAGTGACTAGTCCTCTTGAAAGTTGATGATTGTGTTCCCTATGCCTCTCCATGCAATTTTTGAGTTTTTGAACTTTACGATTTTGCTCTCAATTTTGTTGAGCTGCTTATTAGGATTTAACCTTATTTTGTACCTTATTAGATGTTCATTGGCCTATGATGTATCATCTAGCTAATCAACACTGATGCTTGGTAAAAAAAGAACTACTTTGATGTCTTGTCAAGTTGCTTTCAAACCATCTTGAACCTCGCCGTCGGAAACTCCAACTATAATTTTTCTTTCCACATTCCTATCCAAATTCCAAGTCATCTAAGATATATCTTCTATCCCGGGCTATTTTTATATCCCAAGTTGAACCCCCCGCTCATTGCTTATCCCTACAAAAGCTGCACCTGAGGAGCACTTGAGAACCACAAAGATCCCGACTTTGAGCACATCAGCTGCTCCATCACCACCGCCCAAGCGGTGGTTGGTCGTCCAACAATGGCGAAGGGGGCGCCCGTGCAGGCCCTGTACGAGCTCTGCAAGAAGACCTTCACGCCCCTCTCTTCGTCCCTTCCCCCTCCCCAAGCCATCCGGGCTATTTGCTCCCTCATGGGTACTTCTATTTTTATCCGTCGATCTTTTATTTCGTCCTGTTTTGATCAATTGTATTGTATAATTTTGTGGGTCATGCAACTTTGTGCTGTATGAAATCCAGAGAAAAAAATGGAACTTTGGAGGGTTTTGGTTTCTGGTTGGTTGGGGGGAGGGGGTCTCCATGGATTGGATCGATCAAGAAAATATTTTTTTAGAACAATGTGGCGGTGATTGGTTTCCTGGGAGATTGTTAGAACAAGAGGAGTTGTGATTTCTGTGTTTGACGGTGCCTAGTTTCAATCTGTGCATGTTTATGGCCCGCATAATGCCCGGTATGCTACCATCACACATTTTGAAGCTGAGTATTTTCATGGTGTGACTGCAAGATTTTGCCATGGTTTGGTGGCTAACGGTTAGAGCGGTTGTATCTCAAATTCAGTTATTTGACCACCATAAATATGCTTAACTAGATCACTGTTTACGGAACACATGATCTAAACTCAGAAACAAACATGAAAAAACACAATTGTGAAATTCCCGCTTAATCTGAATGCTAAAACAAACATGCCATTGGAGGAGCTTAAGGTCTTGATGTTAAACAATGTAAAGTTTCTGCCTTTAAAAATCAAAGAAGGTGCATTTTGTGTTGGATGGTGCTGGATCCACATATATTGAAAGAATATTGGTACTGAAGTGGTGATCTTAACTACTATTGGGTTTATAATTACAAGGGTGTCTTTTTAATTGTCCCAACTCTCAGTGTATGTGATTTTGAGGTATAGGAGATTGTGATTTTTTGATTGACTTGTATAAAAAGTCTGCCTTAGATGAATCAGAGGAGATGCTTTCTATGTTGGATGGTTGAAAATCTTGATGTATGCATTTTTGAGGAATATTAAGGCCTTGAAATTTTGATCCTAAGTAGTATGAAGTTTTTTGCATTTGATTGATTAGCAGGAAGGTGCTTCCTCAGATCCTCTATGTTGGATGGTTCCAAGTCTTGGTGTATGCAATTTCAAGGAATATGAGGTCTTGAAGTTTTGTTTTCAACTCGTGTAAAGTTCCCATTTTTGATAAATTAAAAAATATTAATCTTTTCTGGATGGTGGCAAGTTTACATGTATGCATTTTTGTGGAATATGAGGTCTTGAAGTTTTAATCATAACTTGTGTAAACATTCTACATTTGATAGTTTCGAAAGCTGTTTTCTATATAGGATGCTGGTTGTTATTGATGTATTCATTTCTGAAGAATATAATGTCTTAAATAGTTTTGATCCTAACTAGTATAAAGTTTCTACAATTTAATAGATCTGTGAGAAGATGCTTCCTATGTTGGGTGGTGCCAAGTCTCAGTGTATGCAAATTTGGATGGTGGCAAGTACTATGCCTGCATTTTTTAGGAATATGGGATCTTGAAGTTTCAGTTTTATCTGTGCAATATTGATCTCTTCTTCATTAGATAGGTGAAGATGCTCCCAATGTTAAACAGTTCGGAAGTATCAGAAAAAAAGGCATGAAATAGAAAAATAGAGGATGCGAGGAAGAATGGGGAGAATATACTTGTAGCGTAGGGTTTAGGGTGAAGAACTATGGAGATGTGCGGAAAGAGAGGAAGAAAGGAGAAGATGGATAAACTTCAAAATTTATAATATTCAAATCAAATCTGAGTTTTAACCTAGTCATAAGTATCTTTTTAGAGAGTAGATGGGATCTTAATAAAAATAAACAAAATTGGGAGCATCTTCATTTCACGCCTTTCCACACATACGCTTGATGCTTAACAGTGAACACCCACTTGCATCCTACTACGGACAAACCTGGTGGAGTTGTAATAATGCTCCATGTGCCACGAAACTGTAAAGTGACCATCTCCACTTCCATGGCTAAGAGCCATTGGCTCACCTTGAGAGCCTCTTGATATGTACGTGGGATTTCAGTAATAGATAATCCCATAAGAAATGGCCTGAAATCTGGTGAAAGTCGCTTCAGAGACACATGATCTGCGAAGAAATATCGTGTACATGAACGTCTGCCTTTCCGCAAGGCAACATACCACCACAGATTACTCTCCTGTGGTAGTTCTAGCTCATCTTGTATATCTGCATGCTCATCTTGTGATTGACACTGTACATCATGCACACCACTAGTACCATCAGTCGAAACCAAGTTTTCAGAATTTACCTGAGGCATGCTCAATGTTGGGGAATGCATTAGAACATGGGTAACAGGTTGAGGTATAAGTGTAGGTTGAGGTGGAAGAGCAACCACATCTTCAGACTTAGATGGACTAAACCTATCACCTATAGGAGAGTAGTACATGATGGACTCAAAGGAGGTAACATCGCCACTGACATAGTATTGTCCTTTTACGGGATCAAAACACCGATAACCCTTTCTAGTGCCAAAGAACATACATTTGACAGCTTGAGGAGCGAGCTTGTCACGATCAGGACGCAAGAGATGGATAAATGCCACATAACCAAATACTCATGGCGTAAGATAAAAAAGGTCCTCTGAAAAAACAAGGGAGAAGGGTGCCTTTTCACCCAAAATGGTAGAGAGGGCATCCGGTTTATAAGGTAACATCCCGTCCTCGTGGCATCATTGCAGAATGAATGAGGAGTCTGACTCTATATGAGGAGAGTCTTGGTGATATTCAAAAGATGACAATGTTTGCATTCATCAACACCTTTTTGTTGAGAAGTATAGGGACAAGAAGTCTGATGGATACTGGCATGCGAGCTGAAAAACTGAGACAGTTGTGTAGTATAGAACTCAAGAACATTATCAGAACGAATATATTTTATAGAGGCAGAAAAAATATTCTTTATTCAAACTACAAAGTTTTGAATCAATGTACAAGCCTCAGACTTATGCTTTAACAGAAATAGACAAGACAGTCTGGAAAATCATCAACACAAACCAAATAGTACATGTGTCCCTGATGATCATATGGAAGTCCGTATTGCGATATATCGGCGATATATCTGCGATATATCGGCGATATATCTGCGATTATATCGGTATCGACAGGTTACCGATATATCGCCGATATGGTCGATATTTGGCCTTCCAAGGCCATTTTATTCACAATCTCGGTTTGGTGTCGGCGATATGGAGTCGACATATCATCGATATATCGACGATATCTCGTATCGACATGGTACCGATATCGATACCAATATCGATATGTCCTTCCATGTGATCAAGTACACGACTCAAACCTCACATATCCAGATGAAATAACTCAAACAGACTCCGACTATTATGACATTGATGACTTGGAAAATTGGATCGATGATGCTTTCCAAGTTGACATGGTTCACACTGGAAATTGGACTTAATAGAGATGCCGGGAATGAGATGACAAATCTTTTGCAGCGGTAGATGACCGAATCTGAGACGCCACATGTAGGGAAAATTGACTCTGCCGAAAGAGAAGTGACACCAACATAAGGAGACTTGGTCAACCTGTACAACCCTTCATGTTCACGGCCATATCCAATCACCCTGCCTGTGAGTATATTCTGAAAAATGTGAACTATGTTCAAATATAGCATGGTAATGTAATTTTCTTGTAATCTGACTGGAAGATAGTAAATTCATGGAGAAGTCTGGTGCATGAAGAACACTCTGTAGATGTATGAAGGGAGTCAAATGAAGCTCCCCCAATCCAATAATATGGGAACGTGTCCCGTCAGTAATTACCACTGATCTACATGGTTGTGTTGGACTATAAGTACCAAACTGCAAGTCATCTTCGCATAGATGATGTGACGTTCCAGAATCCATTATCCATTCTGAAGGATCTGGTCTAGAGCGACCAGTAAATGCATAAGTGTTGGAGTATGCATTATTATAGTTATGAGTCCAGGGTCCAATTATCACATCTACATGTTTAGTCTTGCATCTACTGTTAGTGGGATTCCAATTTCCAGTCAGTTGGTGGAGCTTAAAAAGAAGCCCCATACCCATTGTATCGGATGAGAGAAAAGTGAATAGAAAACACAAGCCCTTTGAGGCATTCTCCGGTGGTTTCATCCCGCTCCTTACGAAGTAGGGTTCCACATAAAATCCCGATGTTCATGTTTATTCCATTTCTCTGATATTATGCTTCCTCATTGTCAATTTCTAACGTGGTATCAGAGCGGGTTCAATTCTTGAGGATATATTTTATGTTCATTCGTTATTTGTTCACGATCGATTAATGGAGCATATTCGATTCTTGATTATTCTTGGAAGATTATTCTGAAGAATTATTCATGTTCATATATTGTTTGGCGATCTGTTCGTGTTCCAGAAATTCTAGGGTTTGTGAACCATAATTCTGCGACGACATGCGAGGGTGTACGAATCTTGTGCACTAATCCTCCAGATTTGACGTGCACCATTTCAGCAATAATTACATGAGATCGAGACCTACAACACGCTCTTGGCATTCAAATCTTCATCATTGTTCGAGAAAAAAAACTAGGGTTCTATGCACATGCAACCCTAGATCGCATCTCCAACGTGCAACCCTTGCATGATTCCATGCCAAATCCATCAAGAAAAAAATGTGGTAAATGGGCTCTTGGAGAACCTCTTTCGATCTTCGCCTTCCATGCGATGCTGGCATGCTGCACATCCACTCGACACCTCCAGCGATGCCGATCACCATGCTGCATGCGATGCAGACCCTCCATCACCTTGGCAATCGATATTGGCAGCTCCTATTCATCAGGTCTTCCTCTCGATGGCAGTAACTTTGCTCCAACTATAGATCAAGAAGAAGAAAAAAGAAGAGTAGGAGAGGATGCGGCACATCTTCATCGCCATACAAGCCCCTCGACTCTTGACGACCACTCCTTGGCACGTGCGATGGCGATACCACCCATCTTCTTCAAGGCGGCTCCATGCGTGAGGCGATGGCGACACCAACATACAGGTTCCTTCAGCGGTACCGTAATTGGGAGGGGCGACGCCCCTTTCAATTTTAAGTGAAGGGGGACCCATAATGCTGCTCCCTGCAGTTTTGGGCCCACCTTGGGCGGTGATTCTTTTAAAAGGGAGCAGGCGGTTAAGAGCCTAATTGGGCTGCAGTTTTGGGCCAAATTTTGGCCATGTTTCAAAAAGAAAAAAGGAAAAAAAACTTTTTTTGGAAAAGTTGCATAAAAAAATCGTAAGGAGTGTTAGAGATTACCGTATTTTTTTTGAAGCTTTAGAGATTACCGTATATTGTTGTTTCTTTATTTGTCTCTATTTCCTTATGAACTGTTTCCTTATGTATCACTGTTTCCTTATGTACTGTTTTCTTATGTAACCCCACAGGGGTATTTATGTAAGTTCTCCTCTGAGCACCCTAGGGTTTAGTCCTATATAAGGATCCCTAGACCTCACGGAATAAACACACAATATTCTTCTCTTCTTTTCTCCACATGGTATCAGAGCGGCGGTCCTAGACCGATGTTCTGATCTAATATTCCTCCGCCACCGCCCGCCCCTTCTCCCTCCCTCCACGATGCCCAGAAGGAGCCCCACGCTAGGCGTGCGCCCCCGCATCTTGGGCCCCTCGCCCTAGGCCCCCTGCGCTCCCCCTCGTGCTCCTACGCAAGGAAGGAAATATCGGTATCGATATCGTTTTCGATACAATGTCGATACCGATATATCGCCGATATATCAGCGATATATTGACGCATATCGTCGAAACCCGGTATCTACCAAGGCATTTTCTCCTGTCGATATCCGATATCGTCCATATCGGCGATATATCAGTGACCTGTCGATACCGATATATCGCCGATATATCGACGATATATCGCGATATGGCGATCCCTGCTCCTACGTGCCCCTCGCCCCCCCTGCACGCTCCTGCGCACCCCTCGCATCCCTCCGCCGCCTGCTGTCCGCCGTAATCTTCCTGTGGCCCTAGGCTTCTGCTGCTGCCGCCCTAGGCCCTCTGTGCGATTTCGGTTTAGGGCGTTGAGCCTCCACAACTCTCCAAAAATGTGCAACTAAGGCGGTTCTACTGATCAACTACAACTTCATCTAGGTCACTTTTTTCTTGACTTAGAGACGCTATCATGACGTCCACCGAGACCAAGCCTATGTATCCTCCTTCTTCTTTGATGGTACAAGGCACATCTATCAAGTTGAAAGGCTCCGAAAACTATGTTCCAATGGGATACATTCTCCTATCACAATTGTTAGAAAATAGGAAGCGGAATGATAAACAGAGCAAAAGAACAGAAAGATAAACATGGAACACCATGATTTTTACGTGGAACCCTACTCCGTGAGGAGCGGGATGAAACCACGGGAGAAGCCCTCAAAGGGGCATATGCTTCATTGCTTTTTTCTCACTGATACAGGAGGTCTGGGGCTCCTTATATAGCCTCCACAGAACCTCCAAGTCCCACCACTGGTAGATGTGGTACTCAACAACTGGATGGGGTAAATGGATCCTGGAGGGATCCATTTACCCTCCTACAACACAATAGCCACACATAACAAATACTCCAACACTCCCCTCAAGCTGGAGCATGCAATGCTCAGCTTGGACAAACAGAAAGAGACTCAACTCAACGTTACAGGACAATACGGATAATATCAACCCAACGCGCACAACTGCTGCTGTCGAGGACATTGCTTCTCATGCCGTGCAGGTGAGGAGGACGAACGAGCTGGAGCATGGAAGGCCGTATCGCGATATATCAGCGATATATCGCGATATATCGGTATCGACGAGAGAGGGATATCGATATGTGTATGTATGTCGAAATACCGGACGTCGGCGATATATCGCCGATATATCGAGTGTCGGCGATATATCGGCCGACACATGGCATCTTGATGAATTGGCATGCACGAAATGGCATCTTTGTGTCGGTGGGTTTGGGCTATATAATGGGCATATCGCCCATATCGACCCACACATAATTTGAGCTGCAAAGCCTCCAATTCTTCTTCCTCCAAAGCCGTTTCCTTCTTCCTCCAGCATTTGAGGTATGATTTTTATTAGCCTCTCTTAAATTCTTAATTAGTGAGTTAATTTTCAAATTTTGGTAGGGGTTTTGTTCTCTTAATTAGTGATCACAGTTTGAATATGATATTTGTATGTGAAAAGATTGGGGTTTTGTAGAGGTTGTTAGAACTTAAAACATGGATTTAAGAGGCAATTATCATTTATCACTCATGAAGTCATGAGCATTCACCACTTTGCCTAATCGAAGCCGAAGGGGTCTTCCTAATGCTGCCGTGTACACCATGCATCAATATAGAACATTTGCAAGTGAGCCAAATTGATGTCACACTGAGCCAAATTGATCTCAAGTCTCAACTCGGAATTCATCTCACTCGAAATTCAGTGATTTCCAGTGAGCCAAATTGAGTGATTTCCAACCGAACATTTGCAAGTGAGCCAATTGCCAAACAATGATTGTCTCGTTATATATTCCCATCGATATGACCGATATGTGGAGTTTAAGGACCATAGTCCTCATAAATTATCTATGTGTGTTATGACTTATGAGGTGTATATTTCTAGTATTTCATGTTATAAACTTATAATAACTTGAATGGAATCCATTGCCAATATTCATAAGCCAAGAATCAACATTAAGTGATTAACATCGACACGACCGATATGTGCGATACCAGCGATACCGATATGTGTGATATATGGTCTATAAATGACCGATATGCGTGATATAAGTGTGTATTTGTAGGTTATTTATTGTTCTAATATCTTGGATGATCTTAATTTCTGAAAAAATGGCAAAAAAATGGCTTTTTTGAGCCATTTTCGACATTTCCACCAATATTGTCGATATATCCCGATATATCCATTTCCGGGCGGACCGATACGATATCGATATCGATACGGCCTTCAATGGGCTGGAGTGTGAGTCAAGTGAAGACTCGGAATCTGACCATCGAGTCTGAAACTGCGCCTGGAGTCTCCTCGTCGGAGAACTGGGTCTCTCCCATCTGGCTCAGAGAATGGTGCTCTACTCTGGAGTACCTATGATACCACATGAAAAACCCTTGCCCTCAATGTCATAGGGAATGGTCCTCTGCTCTGGAGTCCCTATGGCTCACATGAAAACTCTGGCCTGACAACAACAAGAATGATGGGGACCACGAAACTGAAGACCGCACATTCGTGCGTGTCTGAACTGCAGACTCGAAACAACTTCTGAATGTCGAGTCTGAATAACTGATAAAATCTGTAGAGTCTGAACGAATGACTGGTCTGGAAATCTGCATCTGGCATCTGAATCTGGAATCTGGATCAAGACCTGTGACTCTACATATATACTCCCCCTTTCTCCCATACTGGTCGGAATGAAGACATCGACAGTTGGGAGAAGACAAGATAAATGGAGAGAAAATAAAACATACTCAAAGAATTTCTTGCGGCTTTTCAATTTTTTAAGCCGTCACATTTTTTAAGCCGTTTTTTTTGAAAATTTGCTGACTTTCCTTCTCCTTTTTTTCAGCCCCCCTGGGCTTTACAATAAAAGCAAAACAATATTATATTTTTTTAATAAAAGAACCAGGAACGTTTAGGGTTCACAGAATCCTCTTCGTAGCCTGCCACCCCCGATGGGGTTTGAAGAAAGGGCACCACCGCCACAGGGCTCGAGAGGAGAAAAGCCAAGATCAGATGCGCGCGCCACCAAAGGGTGATCGCCTGGGATTTGGAGATCGGGAGGTGCTCGCGCTGCCTATGCGCGGTGCTTGGGGCCTGGGAGGGGCCGCCTGCGTCATTTTGGAGGAGAGTATCGTGGCCCGCGCCTAGGGCTTGCGCGCCTGGAGGGTGCCTGCAGCTTAGAGGGGCCCCACGGTGGGCGCCAACTACTGCCCCTGAAGAAGAAGCCGATGTCGAAAATCGAGAAGGGGAACCGCAGAGGGAACCTCCGCCTGGAGGTGTCGATGATGGTGCAGTTGATGTCGTCTGGCTTGAAAGAACAGAGGGTTGTGTGCAGGTTACGCACAGGCTTTGGGAGGAGATGCGCGATGCTGTCAGGAGCCCGAAGGGACTTCGCCTGAAGAAGAATTCATGGGATTTCGAAGGATGCTCCGACGCTACGTGTTATACACTGCAGAAGAGGATGCTCTGCCTGAGCATCGGGATGGATTCCGCCTTGAATGCGTCGGGAGCAAAACGAGAATCTGACTATCAGGAACCGTAGGGCTAGGGATGATCTCGAACAGACTAGAATCAATCTAACAAATCTTCAAGATCATAAAACCAAAACTCGAATCTCGAACAGAATATATATCATGAAAACCTCAAGAATCGAACCCGCTCTGATACCATGTTAGAAAATAGGAAGCGGAAGCGGAATGATAAATAGAGCAAAAGAACATAAAGATAAACATGGAACACCATGATTTTTACGTGGAACCCTACTCCGTGAGGAGCAGGATGAAACCACGGGAGAAGCCCTCAAAGGGGCATATGCTTCATTTTTTTTTCTCACTGATACAGGAGGTCTGGGGCTCCTTATATAGCCTCCACAGAGCCTCCAAGTCCTACCACTGGTAGATGTGGGACTAAACAACTGGATGGGGTCCTACAACACAATAGGTGCACATAACAAATACAAGGGAAGATTCAGTTGGCATCGTCTATGCATCTACAGAGTGTGCTATATGCACCCGATTTTTTAATGAATTTATTGTACATCAGTCAGATTATCAAAGATCTGAATTATCGTGCCATTTTTGACCCATCTTCTCTTGTGTTTTATGATATACTCACGCACAAGATGACTGGATGGGGTCGTGAGCAAGGGGTCTCTACAAATTGGTTCAGTTTCCTTACGCATGCAAATCTTCCGTTCCTATTGGATCTATTTCTCCTGACATGTGGCATCTTTGGTTCGATCTTCTTCCTCTCAGAACCTGTATAGAGTCCTCCCACATATTCTTTCTCAATCCACTTTTCAGTTCGAGGCTTGCCAACTTGGGAAGCATTATTGTCGGGGGTTTTCCCAATCATTAAAGTCATAGCAATAGTTATATATTTGAGTTGTTGCATTTTGCTATTTAGGATCCCAATTGTGTTTCTGATCACCACAAACACATATTCCATCTTGTAGCGGTTGATGATTTTTTTGACTTTCTTAGATTTTTCTAAAAACTAGTTTGATGTTGGTTCTATTATGCAAACTTTCATTATTGAAATAAAGAATATTTTTTTGTTAATGTTAAGTATGTTCGTTCTAACACTGCCTTGGAGTTTGTACTGTTGTTGTTCAAGTCTCTTAGGTGCCGTTCGGGTAGTACCCCATTCTTTCTCTTTCCAAGTGGGTCCCACATTTTCCCTTTTTTAAAATATTAAATAAATTAATTTTATTCCATCTATTCCATCAAAAAATAATATGTTAGAGAATATTCTTTGTGGCTATTTATTAAGAGAATATTCTATGGGGAATATCCTATAGAATATTCTCCCTTGAGCACCTATATAAGGATCGCCACGCCCCCTGTACTCATTGAGAAAAGCAATAGAAGAAACGCCCAATTCAGGGGCTTCTCCCGTGGTTTCATCCCGCTCCTTCTGGAGTAGGGTTCCACGTTAAATCTTGGTGTTCCATGTTTTATATTTCTATATTTATGCTCTGTTTTATCATTCCGCTTCCGCATTCTGTTTTTTCTACATGGTATCAGAGCAGGTCGATTCTCGAGGTTTTTTTTTCATGTTCTTTATTTTTTCTCAAGATTCGGCACTAGGGTTTATGTCGAAACCCTAATTCATATTTTGTTCAAGAGCTGATCCTTTGTTAGTTAGTCAGAGATGTATTATTTTGAATTCTGTGGTCAACCACATTTTTTTTGAATTCCGCAAACACAGATTGCTGCAACATTTTGATGTTGGATCAACATGTTCGGAAAAAAATTTTAGGGGTTCATTCTGAAAACCTAAAATCCATTCAACCCAGATCAGAATGATAGGGCTCATGTCCTTGCTCCTGTGTTCGAGGAAAAACGCAACATGCGACACCTTCTTCTTCATCAACAACAGGCACCCTTCAGGCGCCCTCATCGAGCCTGGTTGCTGCATGCGAACCCCTCTCCAGATATCCAAGGCCCCAGCGGCACGCGAGCCTCACCGGTCGTGTACTTTGCCTCTGCGCTAGTGGCGCGCAGAAACTCCAGGCAGTTCCCCTATCGGTGAACTTCTTCGGTCGACTGCACTAGCCCCAGTCTCATGGCGCTCACAACGCGCGAGCGAGATCTCCGCTCGTCTCGCGCAAACCGCAACAGGTCTCCAAGTCCCAGCGCATCCCTCTGGCTCGAGCGACCCCGCCTCCTGGCGGCCTGCCCAGTCGCACGACTCCCCTTCGCACTCGCGCGCACCAGCCACATCTCCATGTCGTTCTGCCTTCAAACCCTTGCCGCATCCCCAGGTCTCCAACGGCGCAATTGATCCTCTCTCCAGGATGCGCAATCTCAAGCGGCGCTTCCCTTCGCGCGGGCTTCAAGGCGACACCCCCTTCCAGCAGAGGCGGCGCACAAAACCCAACAACAGATCACGTGCAGGCGGTGGCCTATCTCCTGCGGCGGCAACAGAAGGAGATCCCCATCGGGGGCCGATGCTTCGTACGTGGTTAATGGGAACCCTAATGGGGGCCCGTTGGCCATCTTTATTAAAAAAAAAACGAGGGCAGTCCAGCGTTTAAAAAAAAAGGAGGGGGAGTTGAATATTTTGTAAAAGAAAGTGATGGAGTGTGTGGGTCATATTTGGGCCAAGATTCAAATTCCAAAAAAAAAAAGAAGAAGAGCCGCATGCAATTTTCAAAAAAAAAGGAGAAAAAAAAAGATTGTGTGAAGCAAAAGCTGGAAGAAAAAAAAAGAGAGAAAGAAAAAAGAGGCGCGTACAAGAAAAAGCCGTATGAATACAAAAAAAAATAAAAAAAAAGTCGCGTACAAAAAAAAAAGTCGTACGCATAAATAAATGTGATTCATGTTTGCTTCTCCCAACTTGTCTATTATTTTCATTATTCTCACAAGTTTGGGAGAAAGGGGGAGTAAAAGTCAAATGCATCCTACATCAATGACTGACAGACCAAACACTCTAGACTTCACAGAATATCAAGCCATCTTCACTGTGCATCGATCTTCGTCGTGGTGTCTCTATCTCGACATCGACTCCGCACTGGATTTGTTTTTTCAAGGCACGACAGAGACAAAGTCCGGTGACCCGCAGGCACGACTGAGACAGAGATCCGGTGACCATGCAGGCACGACAGAGACAGTCCGGTGACCTTCCAGGCACGGCAGAGATACGTTCCGGTGACCTGATATACCCGTCAGCAAGCGGGTTTGTCAACCAGTTGCGGATACATGTGTTTATTGTGGTGATTTCAAGTGAAGATGTAATGATGTATATTTTTCTTTATTGTTACAAGCTGCAGCTTTTTCAACTCCAGCTTGAGGGGGAGTGTTAGAGAATATTCTTTGTGGCTATTTATTAAGAGAATATTCTATGGGGAATATCCTATAGAATATTCTCCCTTGAGCACCTATATAAGGATCGCCACGCCCCCTGTACTCATTGAGAAAAGCAATAGAAGAAACGCCCAATTCAGGGGCTTCTCCCGTGGTTTCATCCCGCTCCTTCTGGAGTAGGGTTCCACGTTAAATCTTGGTGTTCCATGTTTTATATTTCTATATTTATGCTCTGTTTTATCATTCCGCTTCCGCATTCTGTTTTTTCTACATAATATATTATACCATCATATCATATAAAAATTATAAACTACTTCACTTCTACTCACTTTTTCAAACTCCAATATAATCACATCACAATAAGTACTCACTTTTTCAAACTTCAATACAATCATATCACAATAAACCCACTTCTAACCCACCCCCAGTTTAACCCTCTATCCAAACACCACCACCAACAACAACAAAGCCTTTTCCCACAATTAAGTAGGGTCGGCTACATGGATTTTTAACTAAAAAATGGGTTACCTGTAACCAGTTTAACCCACCTAAACCCACTATCCAAATACACCCTTAGGATTCTCCATTAGACCTCATGTGCATGGACCTTTCGGCAGAACGATGTTGCATAACACAAACATCACATCTCCTTGATATTACAAGTACTGTCCTTATACAGAGTCACGCCCCCTACTCTTACTGGGGGGATGCGATCCTCACTGCCTACTACCTAATCAATTGTATGTTGTCCTTCGTGTTAGGAGAACATATTCCTTATTTGATTGCGTTCCCCGAGAAGGACCTCTTCTCTTTAACACGTTGTATCTTTGGTTCTATGGCTTTTGTTCATCACCTGACTGACTCTCCCCTACAATTGTGAAGTGTCTATTTGTTGGCTACTCTTGGACCCATAAAGAGTAGCTGTGCTTTGATTTTATAAGATAGAAGTACTCTGTCAGTGTTGACGTCACATTTTTTGAGTATGCTATGTATTTTTCTCCCACAAGTTACATGATGACTTCTTCTGAGTCTGATGAGGAGGTTTACATTCCACCTCCTTTTCCTCCAACTACACCACACATCCTGTGGCTCAGACTTTGCCTTCTGCGTACATTCACAGTCTAACTACTAGACCCCATGCTCATACTCCTTCCCCATCATCCAACATGCCTCAAGCAAATCCTGAACATTTGGTTACTACTGAAGGCATTGTTGGAGGAGACGTACATGTGCTATGCATCCTATCTCAGGCCATGTTTCGCTAGGGGCATCTATCAGAGGACTTCAAGAGGTTTGTGTTGGGACTGCCAATCATTATGATCCCACACCCATATTATGAGGCTATGCAGGATAGTTAGTGCCATCTTGCTTTGGAGGAAAAGGTGGCTGGAGGTACATGGGGTTTTGTTGATGCCCCAATGGGGGCTTTTGTGGTTGCCTGTAATGGGGTCTTAATGGCAATGTTGATTGCTATAAGGCTAGATTTGTAGTACATGGATTCATTCATATATATGGGGTGGACTATCTAGGCACTTTCTTTTCATTGGCACGTCCTTCTACTCTTCGTATCCTCCTTTCTGTTGTTGTAGCACGAGGCTGGTCACTTACCCAACTTGATATCAAGAATGCCTTCTTGTATGACGATACACATGATGGAATCTATATGTAGCATCCACTTGGGTTTGCTGTTGAGGGGAAGTGTCAGAAGATTTGCAGATTTCATAACGCTCTCTATGGCCTTAAGCAGAGTCCCAGAGCATGGTTCCAGAATCTCTTGAACATGTTAGAGTACCAAGAAGAGATCAACTGCAGATCACTCTCTCTTTGTAGGCAGGACACCATGATATATTGTTGTCATTCTGATCTATTACATGAGATGATTTACATCAGATCAGAGAGGCTATAGAGTTCCTTGGACAATATTTTGTGACCAAGGACCTTGACGAACTATGATACTTCCTTGAACTTGAATTCCCTAGGATTCAGAGAAGTCTTGTGATGACTCAGAGGAAGTACGCTACAAATTTCCTTCTAGAGCATGGGTTGGTAGTTGCAGATCTACCACTACTCCTATGGATCGTAGCATGAAGCTTTATGATGATGATACATATAAGGCATGTTGAGAAGAGGAACGGATGAGATGTATTTCGATAGAGTTAGGGTCTCTTAAATATAGAGAAAACCCTAAAGAGTACAATGGTTACGGAACCCAAAGGGTCATAGGGGGTTACGAAACTTGAAGGCTCACAGAGGGTTACTGAACCCGAAGGGTCACGGGGGGTTACGAAACCCGAAGGGTTACAAACATAAATGTAAATATAATAATTCTAACACTCCCCCTCAAGCTGGAGCTGAGAAAGCTGCAACTTGTAACAAAAAGGAAAAAGTATACACCATACCTTCACATGATGCATCATTATAAGCATATGTCCCTTGCTGGTAGAAGACCTCGCTCGAGGACGGGTTTGCGGCTTTCAGGTCATCGAAACTTATCTCTGCCATGCCTGTAGAGTCGTTGCGATATCGGGTCACTAGAATGTATCTCTGTTGTGCCTGTAGGTCACCGGAACATATCTCTGTTGTACCTGGAGAAGAATCACTATAGAAGAAGTCTAACGCGAAGTAGAAGTCAGGTTGTAAAAGAAGAATTATACGTTCTGACAAAGAAGCCGATGCTCGGTGAAGACGGATGATCTGAGTAGTAGTCTGGAGTGTCGGTCTGTCAGTCGTGGTAGGCAGCAAACGCCCTGAAGAATCATCTCTGACTCCTCTCTCCCATACTTGCTTGATAGAATAAAGATTATGGAACACCAAGTTGGGAGATACAAAAAGTTGGGAGAAACAAGTCGTGGTGAAGCATGGGCTGTTGGAGGGTGGGGCTCCAGGCAGTGTCGACGATGCAGAAGGTACGACTGGAGTTGCTGGAGCCTCGGGCGACACTTTAGGTGCCGCTGGAGATGGCAGCTGGTGCTGCTGGAGACTTGAACTGCCTTGCGCGGGACCCCTTCTCTCATCAAGGGGTCCCGCGCAAGGAGAGAGGGCTGGTGGTGGTGGCGGGTTTAGGGTATTAGGCTCCGGTTTAGGACCGTCGCTCTGATACCATGTTGAGAAGAGGAACATATGAGATGTATTTTGATAGAGTTAGGGTCTCTTATATATAGAGAAAACCCTAAAGAGTACAAGGGTTATAGAACCTGAAGGGTCATGGGGGGTTGCGGAACTTGAAAGATCACAGAGGGTTACGGAACTCGAAGGGTCACAGAGGATTACAGAACCCGAAGGGTCACAAGGGTTTACAAAACCCGAAGGGTTACAAACATAAATGTAAATATAATAATTCTAACAAGGCAGATATGAGGAGATACATGAAGCTTGTTGGGAAGCTTCTCTATGTAACTTTTATTATGCCGGATATCTCTTTTGCAGTAAGCAAAGTCATCCAATTTATGGAGCAGCCACATCAGGCTCACATGGATGTCGTCATCGTGATCCTAAGGTATCTGAAGTCTTCCTGGTATATGGTTGTTATTTAGCAGAGGGACATGTCTTGCTATTACGGTTTGTGCAGATATTGACTATGTAGGATGTCCAAAAGATAAGAAGTTTACCTCTAGATTTGCAGTGTTCATAGGGAGCTCATTGATCTCATGGAAAAAGTAAGAAGTAGATCGTGATTCGTAGTTCAAGTGTCGAATCCGAATACAGAGCCATGACCAAAGGAAGCATTGAGATGATATGAGTCAACTCTGTTTTGCCTGACCTAGTATTGACACACCTCTTCCCATGCAATTGCTATATAATAATGAAGATGCATTATTCATTGCTAACAATCTAGCTTTTCACATGAGGATCAAATACATCAAGGTGAATTGCTATTACACTAGAGATACGATATAGAAGGGCTTCATCTCTAATTCCCATGTTAACTCAGGGAACAAACATGCGACATTTTAACAAAGGCTCTAGCTAGCGGGTCATCCAGAAGTATTCTTCAAAGCATGGCATTCCATTTTTACTTGTGACCAAAATTCAACAGAAATGGTGAAATTTCAGCCCTTGTGGTTGCCAATATAAGCAATGGTGATCGAAATGGCCGAAATTTCAATTAAAATTCGACTAGAATTTCATCTTAGCCAATCACCGATATGGTAACTGAAATTGATAGTTAAGGCCTTGCTTCCAAGCTGAGCACGGTAGCTGCATATGCTCCATCTTGAGGGGGAGTGATAGGAAACAGAATGTGTATTAATTATTTCCTTTTTATGTAATTTGTCAACTGGTTATTTGCTGTCTAGAGTTTCTCCTCTATATAAAGGAGGCCTATGGACACAGAACGAACAGCTCATTCTTTTCTTTTCTACAGTAACCAACATATTATACAGAAACTGGGATTCAACCATATATTTTGAAGCAAATAAGGATTCGACCATGACCCTTTTCACCGGCTGACCTAGCCTTCACATTCCTGGATAAAAGCTCATTGCCAAAACAAGTGGGTCAATTGTGAACTTCACTAATACACATGGGCATCCTATGTTTAAATGCCAAATGTCCACCGTTCTGCCAAAATCTAAGTTCTAAGTGTCCACCGAGCCCACCTACTCGGTTGCAAGAACAATGTCTGGATGTGCAGTAGTTATCACATCTTTACTACAATTTGACCTGACCGAACAAACTTTAGGTCATAGATTGCCTTATGAAGCCTGCATACCTCAGCAGTAAATCCAGGTGGTTGCTGCATGTATACTTCCTCCTGAAGATCATCGTATAAAAAAGCATTTTTGACATCCAGTTGAAACATGGGCCAATCTCAATTCACAGCAACAGATAAAAGAATCCTTAGGGTAGAATGACGAGCAACATGAGAAAACGTGTCAAGATAATCTACCCCGTACGTCTGAGTAAAACCCCGAGCAACCAGTCGAGCCTTGTACCTATCAATACTGCCATCTGCATTTTGCTTCACCGTAAAGACCCACTTGCAACTCACAATAGATGCCTTAGTGGGAGCTGGTACAAGGCTCCAAGTACCTCTCGACTGAAGAACGACCATCTCTTCCTCCATAGCCAGACGCCATCTACTATCAGCTAGTGCCTCCTGGTGAGTCCGTGAAATATTCACAGCTGATAAAGCAACTACACACCTCCTGAAATCTCCTGTCAGATGATCAAAGATAACATGAGAGGCAATTGGATATGACGCACATGACCTCTTCTGCTTTCTCAGTGCAATAGGCAAATCAACTCCTGCATCGGCTGTACTACCATCAGTGTCATCCCCTACCTGCTCCTGCTGAGAAATACCATCAGTCCCATCACTAGAATTAATGTTATCATAACAAACCTGGGGCAATCTTGATGATTGACCATGATCATGAGCAGTGGCTTGCCGTCGACTGTAATGGAGTGGTAGAGGAGGAACCAAAGACATGGAAGATGGTGGAGGTGGTGGCGGTGGTGAGGATGGTGTAGGAGCTTGCTGTGGTGCATACAAGGGTAGAGGAGGAATATAGATCTCTTCAGTTATGTTTGATGGCGTCAACCTGTCACCTGTATGAGAGAAAAACATGACTGACTCAAAAAACGTGACATCTGCACTGGCATAATATCTTCGATGTAATGAATCAAAGCAACAATACCCCTTTTGGGTCCTGGAATACCCGACAAAAACACATTTGACAGCCCTAGGAGAGAGCTTGTCAATACCTGGAGACAATTGGTGAACAAAAGCAACGGACCCAAAGACACGAGGAGTAAGGGAGAACAACTCCTTGTCAGGAAAGACAAAGGAGAAAGGTATCTTCTCCCCCAACACAGACGAGGGCATGCGGTTAATGAAGTAACAAGCAGTGAGAACTGCATCGCCCCAGAACGAGGGCGGAGCACAACTCTGGATAAGAAGCGTACAAGTAACATCAAGTAGGTGGCGGTGTTTTCTTTCCGCAACACCATTTTGTTGGGACGTGTATGCACAAGACGTTTGATGAAGAATGCCATGAGATGAAAGAAATTGAGATAATGTTTGAGTACATAATTCAAGGGGATTATCAATTCGCACAATTTTGACAGAAACAGAAAAACATTCTGCACTTCTTTAATAAAATTCGTAATAGTATTGCCCGCTTCAGATTTATTCTTTAACAGGAAAATCCAAGACAAACGACTAAAATCATCCACAGCAACTAAATAGAACCTGTATCCCTGATGATCAGGAACACGACTTGGACCCCAAATATCAATATGAAAAAACTCAAATGGAGAGCTACTACTCAGACTTTGACAACTAGGGAAGACAGACCGATGATGCTTCCCTAACTGACAAGCTTCACAATTGAATGACGAGCGGGGTGAAATTTGAGAAAGGACTTGACGTAGTTTCTGAAACGGAAGATGACCGAAGCGTAGATGCCATAGATAAGGAGAGACAGGTCTAGTGGAATGAGATGATGCTCTAACATAAGGTGTATGGACCAGTCGATGCAACCCGCCTTGCTCACAACCATGTCCAATCACGTTGCTCGCGAGAATGTCCTGAAACAGAAGAGATGATGGGTCAAATATCGCTCGACAAGTGCGACGTTTTCTTCCAGACAAATCTTGCTAACAAGTAATATTCGCGATAGTTGCAAAAATAAATAAACAAATCAAATAACAACTTCTATCAGATTCTCGAAGAGGAGACTTGGTTGTTGACCGACGGAAAGCATGGGAGAAAGACAGATCGTCTCCAAGATCAAGACTCAATCTTAGTAAGCTGACTAATAGACAGTAGATTCATTGAGAAATTAGGAGCATGGAGCACATTCTACAACTGCATAGCAGGTATTAAGGCAATCTGTCCCTGTCCCATGATGGGAGAATGAGTCCCATCTGCTATGACCACTGTCTTTCCTGGTGAAACTAGCTTGTAGGATGTGAGCTGACGTTTGTCTCCACACAAATGATGTGTGGCACCTGAATCTACAATCCATTCTGAGGTACTTGAACCTTGTTAGAAAGTTGAAGTATGAGCACTACTTGAGGAACTAGCTTCTGCAGTTGCAACAACGCCCAAGCTGGTCTCTGAAACAGATGGAGGAGTACTAGCTGGATGCATGATATCACGCAGTCGAGACACAAGGTCTTCATATAGTGGATCCAACGCGGGTGTAGCACCATGAAGCTGAATCTGTTCTGCTGCACGAGCAGATGCTGGGAAACCATGCTTGGAGTAGCATGTATCTTCTGTATGACCAGTCCTGTGACAGTAAGTACACTGTGATCCACGACCATGGCCACCTCTACCACGTGGGGCTTGAAGGTGGGGGGGGGGCTAGGTTTAGGGTTCGGTACGAGAGCTTTGGTCTAGGACCGCCGCTCTGATACCATGTTGGGAAAAATAAGAGTTGTGTTTATTCCTTGAGCCCTAGACTCTCTTATATAGGGGGAGGCCTATGTGCAAATTACATATGGTAGACAAACGAAAAGAACAATAGATAAAAAGGTACAAGAACATAACATAAACTTCTACAATAGCTTTATAGAAATGTGAAGTGTAGTAATCTTCCTTTCACGTTGGATTTTTGATGGACAACCCTAGTTTTTGTAGAAAGTTGATAAGCCAACTAATTTCACTAGTGACCTGAGCCATAGTTTTATATTTCGCCTCTCTATGGGATCTCGAAACATTTGCCTACTTCTTGTTGCGCCAAGTGATCAACTTTCCACCAACAAACATGGCAAAATAAATGGTGTAGTGTCTGTTCTCAAGAGAGCTGGCGTACTCTGCAATTGCACAGGACGTAATGTTGGTGTACTGATTTGCATCATTGAAAAATCCCTTACTTGGAGAATTTTAGTACCTAAGGATGCGAAGAATGTCATGTCAATGACTATATTTTGACTTTTCCATATACTAGTTGGGAAAAAGAATGAAAACTGTTTATTCCTAGGAACCCTAGTCTCTCTTATATGGAGGAGAGACCTATAGGTATATTACATAATACGAGCATAAGGAAATAAAACAAGGAAATAGTATAGAAACATAAATATATCTCTACGCTTCCCCTCAAGATGGGGCATAGATGTCAATCATGCTATGCGTGGAAGAACACTTCTGAAATGGTTCTCTGAGCGAAGCCTTGGTAAAGATATTTGTCATTTGATCTCCTCAACTGACATGAGAGATATAAATCAAGCCATTCTGAACCATGTCTCTTGTATAATGGCAATCTACTTCAATGTGCTTTGTTCTTTCATGAAATGCATGATTGTTTGATTATCACATTGTAACTGCATAGGAAGAGGTACATCTATATGCAAGTCTGATAGCACCGCTCGAACCCACATCATCTCTATGCTTGCTTGTGCCATAGTTCAGATTCAACACTTGACCTAGAAACTACAGTTTATTTCTTGCTTTTCCAAGAAACAAGAGAACTGCCAACGAACACATCGAAGCCTGAAGTAGACTTCCCGTCCTTAGGACACCCTACATAGTCCGCATCAGCACATGCTGAAACAGAAAGAGTCACTCCTTTCCTGAATAGCAGTCCTGCACCTAGAGAAGATTTTAGGTACCTCAATATCATATATATAACATCTATGTATACTTGTCGGGGTTGCTCCATGAACTGACTCACCCGACTCATTGTAAAAGAGATATCTGGTCTGGTGATAGTAATATAGAGAAGCTTTCTCACCAACTCTCTATATCTCCTCCTGTCAACCTCATCTATATCATCATCATATAACCTCATGCTGAGATCCATCGGAATAGTAGAGGATCGACACCCAATCTTGCATGTCTCAACAATCATGTTTTAACATACTTCATTTGGGTCATCACAAGACCTTGCGTATTCCTAGCAAACTCTAACCCTAAGAAATACCTTAGGGTGCCAATGTCCTTAGTGACAAACTGACGACCCATAAATTCATTTGCCTTCTTTATCCCATGCACATCATCTCATGTAACAAGTATATCATCAACATACACCATGATAACAACAATATGAACACGTCACATACATGAAGGTGGTTGTGGGTGTAGACTCATACCGGAATTTCTTCCATCCGTTAGAGGCTTCTCTAGGTAACTAGCGTGGTTTTGATGATCAAAACCACCTTAAAAACCCTCAAAATCAGACTAAACAGTGAATTAAATCTTTCTTGGCAACGATTTCTAAGCCTCAACGGACGATGATGGTGACCTCTAGGGCGTCACGAGAGTTGGCGTAGAATAGCCGCTAGGAAGCCCTTCTTAGGGCGACGACAACAACAATAGGTGGCTGTTGCGGCTGCTGCTCTGCTTCACGGCAGCAGTAGCCGCGACGACCTGTGGCTATTGCTGCCGAGAGGGGAGACAACGTCCCCTAGGTCTTAGGTGGGGAAGGGGTGGCTAGGGCACATTCTTCAGTCTAGGATCGTCGCTCTGATACCATGTAGAAAGGGAAAAAGAATCAATCGTATTCCATTGAGACCCTAGGGCTCTCTTATATGAGAGAAAACCCCTAAAGGAAAATTACATAAAGTAGATAGAAGAGTAAGTAAATATAAATAAAAAACAAATAAAAAATCATCTATCTCAACAATGATCATATGAGAACATTCCATCCACTCAAATTGTCAATTTGTGTAACTAACCCCAAACCAATTGATCGTTTATATGTCTTGATCGATCACTTTATGCTATTGTCTAAAATCCGATCAATCAATTTTGGCAACTTGATCGATCACTTTTTATCATTGGTTAATTTAGCTGATCGATTACTTATGTGACTTGAGCGATCGCTCTTTTTCCCAGTTATTTATTAATTGATCACTCTGTTGTTCTTATTGATTACTTCTAAATGAGCCTTTAAATGATCAATTGGCCGATTGATCAACTCTACTTGATTGGTCCATCACTTGTCATTCTGATCCATTATTTTATCCATGTTGATCAATCAACTATTTTTCCAGGAAAGTTTTTAAGTTAATCTCATTCTTGATTTGACCTCCAACAATTCTATTAAGCCCTAAAATCTATATTCCATATATATATGCTACTAAACTCTTCGTTCTTTCTCACATAACATAAAAACGCATTGACATTCAAGAAGAAAGAGTGTTCGGATATCATATGCATTGAGAGCCATAAGTTCTTCGACAATGCATTTCATTGCTCTTAACCCCTGATCATTGATTTTCTATCTACGACTCGCTAAAGATACATTTTTATACGTGATTTAACACCACTTGTGATTCACCTTCAATTGCTCATCTTAATCTTCATGGGTTTGAGTATTCTACATTTATATTGCTATTGTATTCTTCATTGATACATATTCCTTTCCATACAAATTCTATGGCTTGATAAAATATTACTTGTGACTATTTCTTTACCTTTTTATTTTTTGTAAAGTTACGTAGTGTGTGATTGAAGTTGCATGTTACTTAGTGAGAGATCCAAGTTTCATGAACTTTTTTGTGTGATCTAAAGTTATGAAAAGCCTTTGGTATGCGATTTAACGTATTATACTTCGATACAAAACTTTAGTGTATGATCCACAATTGTGGAAAATCTTTCATGTGTGATCCAAAGCTCTTGTAAAAATGGTCGAGTTATCTGTTGCAAATAATTTGGTATAGCGATTGGTTGATCAATTCGGTCAATCGAGAATCTTGAGTTAGGAGACTTAAGTCATGGTTTTCTACTTAGTCGGGTTTTCATGCAAATATTTCAATGCAAGTGATGATTGTCTTCGAGTTTTTGATATTATGTGCTTGTCTGACTGAGATAATTTTTATCTGGTCATTAATTTGAGATAACTACTATTCACTTCCCCTATAGGTATTCATTCTTGGGACTCGACTTTTATCTCTGTGTTATCTACCCAAAACATGGGCTCTTTTGAAATTTCTTGAAAAACTAGGACTATAAATGAGGCCCTCAAGGAATTGGAGAGAGATCTCTCAACTAGGGTATATGACATTCTAATAGATAGAATATATAACACAACTTTGAGATAGCGAAGCAGTTGGATAATCTACAAGGTACCAACTCTACTGAGAGTGAAGATTTTTGTGTGGCTTATTAGAAGGGGAAGGATTATGACTCGAGACCTAAAAGCTCATTTTATTCTACACACAATCAAAGAACACAATCAAAGAATGCCAATGTGCTGAAAGAGAAATGAAGATATCTCCCACATATTTTTCTGATTCGATTCGTTTAAAGAGATCTAGTACGATGAGATAACTCCGAGGATCGACACTACTAGCACCATTTTTTTAGAACAACTTTCGAGGAGCGACATATCGATGCAGACCTGAGAGGGTAAGACTGATTTCTTTCATTTGGGATATCTGACTTGTTTTGGTTCGTGGGTTATCTGGGGGAGGATAACCCGTTTTTATGTTTTAGTATTTGGTTGGTGGGTTAAGGGTTGGGAGGGTTTGTGCAATGTTATTGTATTGAAATTTGAAAAAGTAGGTAGTTATTATGATATGATTGTATTGGAATTCGAAAAAGTGGGTAGTTGTTGTGATGTGATTGTATTGAAGTTTGGAATAATGAGTAAAAGTTGAGTATTTTATGATTTTTAGATGATATGATGGTATACTATTTTTTTTGGTGGAGAGAGAGGGACCCACTAGTGGGTTAGATATATGGATTTTGGGGGGTAACCCACCCAAAGTGGGGGGTAACCCCCCAACCGAACGGGCTCGTTAGGAATGCAATGATTTTAGAGATGAACTTTTTTACGTAGACAATGTTCTTTCTCATGCACGATCTCTATGTAAAGTCATCCTATCTGTAAAACATCGACACTGATTGTAAAATCTCGATACTGTTTGATTAAATAAAATGGGTGTGCATATGTGCTTACTCTTTTATTTCTAAATAAACACACCAAGTCCCAAGTCTAAGCAATGTGGGTATGATATTGCACTTTGACTTCAAGTCAATTGAGTGTAGTATAAGGTCTCATGGATAGTCCTACATTGCCTATTGTGAGAGTTTGGTGTAAGAGTGGGGCCCATATATTGGACCTTGTACTGCATGTTTTTAACTTTCAATGAGAAGAATCAATGAGAAAATATGACTATTAGGTCGCTTCTCATGTATCGTATATCCATCTTGATTGTTTCATAGCACGCTATCTCAACATTTAATACTTAAGTGGTTGTATTTATCTCTTTATTTTATAATCTCAACCACATATCATTTTAAGATTTGATTCAATTTCATCTAAATATTTTATTCAAGTTCGTGTATCATAGATAGAAGATCATGCATCAACTACTTGAAGGAGCGTTGGATGTGGTGCATATTGCTACAATAGATGACAACATGATCAAAGGTGATGATGCATGGGAAAACTCCAAATGTTGTTGGATCATGACATGGTGATGTGAGGTAGTGGCTCTCCCTTGAGCAAAAGGACACATTAATGGATGGTCATGGTTCACGATATCGTGACATATGAGTTATATATCATTATCAATTAGATGGAGGTACCGATATCTATATGCATATCCTTTTACATGATATCGATCGATATCTCACGCGATATTTGGTGAAATATCAATATATCTAGTCATATTACTACTCAAAATTGATGGATTTCAATACGAACTTTCTCAGATATTGATTGATACCATCGATATTTTGTTGATATATATATATCATTGATATCACCCATGTGTCTTGATTTCGTTGCTTGTTTAGCAACTCCCAGCATTAAAAACACATTATGATATATATTATTGCGGGTCGGGGGCAATGTTAGAAAGTTTTCTTTCTAATCTATTTTAATTTGTCTCCTTTCATTTGAAATTATGATTATTATGAATTGTGTTCTTTAAAAACTATATATTACTATGCTCATTTACTTATTTGTTTGATATCCGATATAGCTCAACATTTTGTCTATACATAATATGCGATGTAATGTAAAGCTAATGTACTAAATAGATGTCCTTTATGTCTCTAAGTTAATATTATTAGAATTTCATCATTTCCTTTCCGATACCTCTTACCAGTTAGAAGTCAACAGTCATCAGTGATAGCAACGATCTGTACATGTGTGCTAAAAACACCTTATTCTTGGCATATACATGTATGTTTATGTTATTTATTGTTTTAAGAACTAGGATGATCTTAATTTGTGGAAAATCACTTTTTCCGCAATTTCGAGATTTCGAGTGATATTGTCAATATATCCCTGATGTATCCTGGGCTGGTCAATATGATATCGATATTTCGAACCTTGTGGATGGTTCCTCATGGAACCTTCTCCGTAAACAAAAACCTGAGGCAGAGTCAGTGTGGATTTTCCAACATCGGTTAGGCAACCATGGTCAGGGAGGAAGAAGAAAATGATGATGTTGAACGAGACACGGCAGTGCAACGACTGAGTGAAGGCCATCTCATGGCTGTTGATTCAAACATGAGGCACTGCAGGGAGAAAATGTGGAGAAGACCACTTGACAAGGGTGGTGACGGGACATGATGGTCGCACCGAGAGAAGCTTATCCTCCTTTGAAGAAGAAGGGATGGGAAGAAGAAGATAAAGTCTGCATCACATTAGGATTCTCGAAACCTCATTTGTGAGAGAAGAGGGGTTTTGATGCAATTATTAACTTCAACTGACTTTTAGCTTGTTTTTTCTTCTTCTTAATGGCTCATGGGCCCTATTTTGGGAGTTTTATTTGTTTCGGTTGAACATGCTACAATTCTTCAGAAGGATATAAAAATTTATGAAAAAGGTAAAGAAAAGAAAAAGAGAGAACAAAACAGCAAAAAAGAAGTGGTGACAAATTTTTTCTTCAAACTTGTCCAGGAAAAACGGAGAAAAGGACTTTTAAAAAAAGAAAAAAAGAGTTTTGAAATCATCCCATTCTTCTTCTCCCAACTTGATAAAGTATCCTCATGTGCCTACGAGTATGGGTAAAAATGGAGAGCATTTCAGACTACCTTTTTCGAGTTCCCTAGAGACTCTTGTACATTTCTATGGAGGGATTATCATGTCTGTCCATATGGATGAGACACATTTGTTCTTGGACCCAAGTACAATATCCTTTTGAGGTTCCTATATGAAAATATGCTTTCCGATGTCCTTAAACCAGAGAGACTCAATCTGAGTTATCATATAGGGGAGGCCCATTCTGGTTTCCTTATAAGAGCGGCTCATTTTTGAGATCTTCATACGAGCATTCCCATGACTTTTTTGGCCCTTGATAAAGATGGATCCATCTTTCTTTATGAGACACGTTGTAGGTCAGATATCTTTAGGAGGTATGCAGTGCCACTTTGATCAATGAAGACGTGGAGCACAAGCACCTTGTATCATGTATTTGTATGTTCGAGTGAGTAGAGAGCTATTAGTCGTCCAAGTTGAGCATTCCGTGCCCCAACCTAAGAGAGAAACATTGAAGGACTGAGTTAATCGGGTATTTGGATTTCGTGGAAGATATTTTATGGTATATGATCACGCATTTAGTCTCCCTTCGCATGTTGTGAGGGGATTGGGTGTGATTAGGCCTATATATGTGGCGGCCTACCATATGTTTCAGTGATAAGAATCAATGAGAAAACAAGGCTATCAAGCCGCTTCCCCCCGGAATTAGGACAGTCATCCTGGCCATCTTGAACCTGTAAATTTAATGTTTTGATGCTTAGTTTGGTGCATTTATAGATTTAGACATTATTTACAGCATGCTATTTGTGTTATGGCAAGTTGCTGCTTATCGAGGTTAACTGGTCGGAAAATCTTGATAATCTTCATTGTTAGGGTTGTAATTGTACTTATTCCAATCTTTTACCTAGATACAATCAAGGCAGCGGATGTGGGCCTCAAGGACGTTGGACAAGAAGATGAGCGGGGATTTGGGGGTTTTGGAAGAAATGCATTTACGAATCATCAATCCACAAGGGTACCTAGATGGGCTCAGCCAATAACGTACTTGCACATATATGAATGTGATAGCTTTACTGTAAGTTGCTGTCACTTTGAAAAGTTACTTTTTTCAAGTTATCCTTGTCAAATTCATTCTTTTTGATATTTTCTCTTGATTAATTTCAACTTGCTCTCGTTTAAACAAAATAATTCTCATAAATCTAACAACCCTGAGATTACAGCTTCTTAATTGCTATGTAAATAGTATTTTGAGGAATGAGAGAAGTGGTGGTACCGGTAGATATGGTACCAATAGAAGATAAGATGAGAAATATTCATTTATTGTGGTTTTCGCATGTACTGTGCAAAGAGTGCTACTGGACGCCTGTTGGGAAAAATAAGAGAGATGATTTATTCCATAGTCCTTAGGCTCGTCTATATAGAGGAGAGACCTATGGGCAAATTACATAAAGTAGACAAGAGGAAAAGAAATAGATAAAGGAGTACTGAAACACATAAACATAGAAAAATATCTCTACACTCCCCTCAAGATGGAGCATATCTATCTATCATGCTCAGCTTGGATGAACACTTTTGAAATGGTCACCTAAGTAAGGCCTTTGTGAAAATATGTCGCCTAGTCTCTTGACCTGACATGAGATGTAGAAATAAATCCCTTCTGAAACATGCCACGTATATAGTGACAATCGACCTCAATGTGCTTTGTCCTTTCATGGAAAGATGGGTTATTATCAAAGAAGTGAGCAACCTGATTGTTGCATTTTAGCACCATGGGAAGATGTACATCTATATGTAAATATGTAAGGACTGCTCGAACCCACACATGCTTGTGCCATAGCTCTATATTCTGACTCAGCGCTAGATCTCGAACATGAGACAAGTGAATCTCCAACAAATATAGCAAATCATGTTGTGGACTTCCTGTCCTTGAGGCAACATGCATAATCTGCATTTGCACATGCTGAGATAGTTATAGTGTCATCTCTTTTAAATAACAACTGGAGATGATTTAAGATACCCATGGAAGGCCGTATCGATATCGATATCGTTTCGATATCGTATCGATATGATATTTTGACGATATATCGCCCATATTGACGAGCCTTTGTGAAGAAAATGCCTGGAAATCGGGATATATCGCCATATCGGTGCCCATATCGGTCCCATGTCGATATCGATATATCGCGATATTTCCTTCCATGAAGATACCTTAGTATCATTTGTATAGCTTTCATATGTACCTGACGAGATTGTTGCATAAATTGGCTCACCCGACTAACAACAAATGAAATATCTGGTTTGGTAATGGTAACATAAAGACGTTTTCCCACCAGCTCCCTGTATATTCTCTTGTCAACCTCATCAGTATTATCATCATATAGCTTCATGTTTGGATCAATAGGTGCGGTGGCAGGTCGACATCCAAGCATATCCGTGTCACTTAACAAGTCAGTGACATATTTCCTCTGAGACATTACTAACCCTTGTTGATTTCTGGCAAACTCCAATCCCAAAAAGTATCTAAGAGGTCCAAGATCCTTGGTAACAAATTCATGGACCAAGAATTCTTTCACCCTCTTTATTCCTTGTATGTCATCTCCTATAACAAGTATATCATCAACATACACTGTAATAGCAATCATACCTCTGGAGGTTCTTTGTATGAAAGTGAATTGTCTGCATTTGACCATCTGAACCCCTGCTTTTCAAACAAATCTGAGAGCTTCTGGAACTAAGCTCGTGGCCTCTGCTTAAGGCTATAAATTGCCTTATGAAGTCTACATACCTGCGAACACTCCCCCTTAGCAGCAAACCTAGGTGACTGTTGCATGTAGACTTCCTCCTGGAGGTCACCATACAAGAATGCATTCTTGACATCTAGTTGAAACAAGGGCCAATATTGAACAACAAATAAAAGCATCCGTAGGGTAGAATGACGAGCAACAGGAGAGGACGTATCAAGATAATCCACCCCATATGTTTGAGTAAAGCCACATGCTGCTAGTCGAGCCTTGTATCAATGTTGCCATATGCATTTTCACTGTAAAGATCCATTTGCAACTCACTATAAATGCCCCAGTGGGGCCCGGGACCTGACTCCAAGTGCCTATGGACTAGAGGGCTGACATCTCCTCCATAGCTACATGCCATCTGCTATCTGTTAATGCCTCTTGGTAATTCTGTGGTATGACCACGGTATTCAAAGCAGTAACATACTTTCCAAAATCATCCGTGAGATGCTCGAAGGTGACATGAGACGTAATTGGATATGAGGCACAAGAACGCTTCTGCTTCCTAATAGTAATAGGTAAATCAAGATCATCATCATCATTCCTGCCACCATCCTGATCATCAACCTCCTGAGATAAGTCCTGCTGAGAAACAATATTAACCCCATCATCAGAAGTAATGCTATCAGAACAAACTTGGGGCATGCTGGATGACGGATCATGAGTCTGAGCAGGAACATGTTGTCGACTGTAGTGAAGTTGTAGTAGTGGAACCAGAACAATGGGAGGTGGTGGGGCTGATGGTGGTGATGGAGGTGGTGGTAATGGAGAAGGTGAGGCAGTTGGTTGGTGCATGGGTAGAGGTGGAATATAGACCTCATTGTCCGAATCTGAAGGTATCAACTTGTCACCTGTAGGTGAAAAATACATGACAAACTCAAAATATGTGACATCTGCGCTGACATAATATCTCCAGTGTAACGGATCATAGCAATGATAACCCTTCTGAGTTCTGGAGTATTCGACAAAGACGCATTTGACAGCCCTAGGAGAGAGCTTGTCAATCCCTTGAGACGATTGATGAACAAATGCAACGGATCCAAAGACACGAAGGCTAAGAGAGAACAACTCCTTGTCTGGAAAACAAGGGAAAAATGATTTTTTTTCCTCGGCACCGACGAGGGCATGCGGTTAATGAGATAAAAGGCCGTGAGAACTGCATCACCCTAAAATGAATGGGGGGGGGCACATCTCTGGATCATGAGGTTATGAGTGACATCAAGAAGGTGACAGTACTTTCTTTCAGCAACAACGTTCTATTGAGACGTATATGCACATGACGTTTGATGAAGAATACCATGAGATGGAAAGAATTCAGAGAGCACATTTGTACAGAATTCAAGCGTATTATCAATCCTTACAATTTTGACAGTGATGGAAAAAGCATTATGCGCTTCTCTAATGAAATTTATTATTGCATTGCCAGCCTCGGATTTACTCTTCAACAAGACGACCTAGGACAGACGACTATAATCATCCACAAGAACTAAATAAAACCTGTGTCCCTGATGATCGTGAACACGACTTGGAGCCCAAATGTCGACATGGAAAAACTCAAAAGGGGAGCTATTGCTCTGACTCTGATGACTAGGGAATGACCGATGATGCTTCCTTAACTGACATGTCTTATAGTTGAATGACGAGCGGGGGGAATCTGAAGAAGGACTTGACGCAGTTTCTGAAGTGGGAGATGACCGAAGCGTAGATGCCAAAGGAAGGGTGAGATCGGTCCAGTGGAATGGGATGATAGACCAGCATACGGTGTTTCAACCAGTCGATAGAGTCCACCCTGCTCACGGCCACTGCCGATCATCCTGCTCGTAAGAATGTCCTGAAACACAAGAGATGATGGCTCAAATACTGCTCGACAATTTAAATCCTTAGTAATCTGACTGATAGACAATAAATTCATTGAGAAATCAAGAGCATGCAACACATTCTGTAATCGCATAGATTGTGTCAAGGTGATCTCCCCCTGTCCCGTGATAGGGGAATGGGTCCTATCAACTATGACCACAGTCCATCCTGGAGGAATCTGCTTGTAGGCTATGGGCTGATCTCTATCTCCACACAAGTGATGTGTGGCTCCAGAATCAATAATCCACTCTGAGATATATGAACCATGATAAGAAGTAGAGGCATGGACATTACTTAAGGTACTAGATCCTGCAGTAGAGACAAAGTCCGCGCTGTTCTCTGAAGTAGGTGATGAGGTACTAGATGGTGGCACAATGTCTTTTAATCGAGACACAAGCTCATTATATCTTTGATCTGATGTGGGTGGAGCAATATGCTGATGTTTGACCTGCTCTGCTACACGTGCTGACGCTGGAAAACCATGCTTAGAATAGCATGTATCTTTCATATGGCCAGATCTGTGACAATAGATACAAGGTGGTTCATGACCATGTCCATCTCTACCACATGATGCCCGTCTACGAAACTGAGATGATCTGCCTCTTTCACGAGAGGCCGCCATGACAGAAGAATTTGGCACTAGAGTTGGAATATTGATCTTGCTCAATCTCCGGAAGGCCTCCTCCATGGGAGGAATGGTAGCATCAACCAGTATCTGGGAGGAAGCAGACTCGTACTATGAGTCAAGAGAGGCCAGAAATACGTCAACCATCATAGCATTCCGGAATGTCTTCAGCTGCACTGGAGTAGCCATGAGTGGCATGAAGCTATTAAGCTTCTCAAACATTCCCTGTAAGGCAGTATAGTGTGCATGTAGGGGTCGATCATTTTGCTTTAAAGTGAAGATGTCATGCTGTAGTTGCAGAATTTTTGTCTCATTCTTGGCCTTGAGTACGTTGCAGCAATAATATCCCACATAGCTTTGGTTGTGGGCTAGTGCAGAACATCGTTTGCAATATCTGGTAGTAAGGTACCATACAACCACACCTGTGCATATGCGTCATCAGCCTCCCATGAGTAAGGTTGCAAAAAAGATATGCGGTATACAGTCGGTAGGGTCACTGATTATTGATTAAATAATATGCGGGAGTTTAACGGAAATTTAATGGTCTATGCGGTTTTACATTTTTAAATTAATAAAAAATATTACATATATATAATTAATAAAAAAGTATAAATAAACTATCAAAAAATAATCACATATTCACAACATTGATCAGATATTGTCAATTTCAATGACTTCTTCATCCAAATGTGACATGTCAATAGCATAATCAAGTAGAATCCACAACCAAATGCCAAAACATGCAAAATAAATAATTACAAATACAACCCATAGCAATGTTCCAAAAAGTCCTGGATAACAATACATAGAAAATGCATCGCATTCCTTCATCAAAAACTAAATGAAACCAATGTTCCAATGGCTATTCGAATTCGCATGCGTTCTTTGATATGTTTGAGGGTGTAATAGTAAGGGTTCACTGAAATCATTATGCATGCTAATGGTAAATATGAATATGAAACAGGTCAAATTTAAGCAATCATCTTGCCTAAATATATACTCATCAACTAGGCCTTTATAAATTTAGAACATTTAATCTCTAAAATGTGAGAGGATTATACCATCAGTTTCATTTGGGATGGTGCAACCGTTCAGTGCGGCGAGGTGAGGCGAGGACAACGACGACGATGAGGCTAGGCGAGGAACACGACGGTGCTGAGGCGAGGTCCACGTAGGGTTGTCAGGAAAGCTCGAGCTCGATGAGCTCAGCTCGGGCTCGGCTCGTTAAGGGCTCATGAGCCAGACTCGAAACCTTAACGAGCCGAGCCCGAGTTGGGTTTTCTGGCTCGTTAGCTTATCGAGTCGAGTACGAGTTGGGTGTCGTTCAACTCGGAAACTCGACTCGATAACTCGTTTCCCCTCTTAATAAAAAGTTGAAAACATATATACCGAAACTTCCACATTGAATTTGATATAAAATAGAGGTTAACATTTTGCTTGCCCAAAAAGCTACAGAAAAGAGTATAAAAAATCAAAGTTACAAATGGCATTTGCTTAATTTAATGTATAAAATGGAACAATGACTCGTTAAGAGATTCATGAGCCTTCTCATTTTGAGGCTAATGACCCAGCTCAGAAACTCATGACTCGATAAGAGGCTCGTGAGCCAACTCATTTGGAGGCTCGTGAGCCAGCTCAGAAACTCGTGGCTCGATAAGAGACTCGTGAGTCAGCTCGAACTCGACGAATTCGAGTTCGAGTTGGTGATCCAGGGCTCGACCCTTATCGAGCCCGAGTTCGAGCCTTAGGTTTCCTATCGAGTTCGAGTCCGAGTTGAGGCCAACTCGGCTCGTTGAACTCGATAGACAACCCTAGGTCCACGGCAGCGGTAAGGCGAGGACAGTGACGACGAGGCTAGGCTAGGACCACGGCCACCGGGGCTTCGAAGGAGGCGGCGCGCGGTGAGGCTATGCGTTGGTCATGGTGGGCGACGATGGGTTTTGGAGGTTAAGGCTATCGGATGAAGGGAGTCGAGGGTTTAGGCATACGATGGGGGGTTTTGGAATTTTGGGTTTTAAATGAATCGGGTTAAAGACGGTTTATGTATACCCTAATACAAAACGCGACTGCTTAAACGGCGTGTAAATGACCGGTTACACTCATTTAGGTAGTCTGACTGTTTACATAGTCGATTAAAGGTAATCGATGCGGTCTAGGGCCGAATAAGTTTAAACGGTCATTTAAATGGCCCTGAATCGATTTTTGCATCCTTGCCCATGAGGTAGACAACCCTGTCTTCTCTGTCGGCTCTTCCTCGGTAAGAATATGCTTTTTACCCATCAACTTCATTAGGCTCATGAATTGCATGGCCCACAACTCGTAATTCGACCCATCCATCTTGACTATGGGCGTCGGATCTATGAATGTGCCCGTGGTGGGAATATCAATATTGTTCTCTAACATCTTGCCGATCGAAGAAGACAAGGATTGTAGACTTGACAGAGTAAATGTCTACACTGACATAAGGGAAGTTAGTTGCATGGGTCGCAACTAACTCCTTAAAAAAACGACAACGGTCTTGATCACCGAAGATGAAGCGGCAGAAGCTGCTGAAGGTGCAGCCGTTGGAATGGGCAGTTGGAGGTGTGACGTGAGCGGTCGTGGAGGGGTGGTGGAGCCGCTGGATTGGGTGGCAGGAGCAGCCGCAGAGGAGCGGCAGGTCGTTGGCAGCGGCGTGGGTCGATGGAAGAGCGAGAGGGGTCGCTGGAGGGGCGGCAGAGACTGCAGGTGGTGGTGGGGGCCCTGGGTGGCGGCGGGGGCAAGGTTTGAAAGAACGAAAAGCGGAACGAGGCGGTTCCAACAGAAGTGAGGCGAGGCGTAGCCTCCAAGCGTTCGAGGCGTAAGCTCAGTTTCTTACAAGAAATAGTAATTTAACATATTCTAGTATATAAATATTAAGAAAAAATACAATAATTTATCTTGAAGCAATAAAACAAGTAAAGGAATTCTAATGCAATCCATCGTTGACATAGACTTCCAGTTGCAGTGTACCAAATGTTAGAATTAAACAAATAAACAGAAGACAAAATAAATAGTACAAAACATAATAAGTTCCAACTTCCAAATTTCAAATCCTATTTCTAGTTCAAAAAGTAGAATGTCAATTCATGCACTTCTCTTCTAGACTTCAAAAGATCTTCTAATCATTGCCATGAACTCTAACATCGGAAGCAAGACTATCATATTCCGATCCACTACTGCTCAATGGATCATCCAATGGATCATTAATGTAGTTTAAATTTTCTTCATCATCATCTTTATCACTAACATCATCTCCAATATGGACCTCGTCCTCATCAATATGAACTAGATCTTTACCTACATTATACAATACCGTTGTTATTTTATTGTTATGCTGTATTTTTATTAAAATAGAATAAGTTTAACATCACATTTACCTTTCTTTCTCTTCTTCCTATGAGAATCATCTTGTTCTTCCTCAGCTTCCTCAACATCCTCTTCCAAACGAGTATTTGAATTAAGCTCTTGATATGCACCATATTCACATGTTTGAAGCTCTGAAACTCACTCATCACCAGAATCCACATCTTCCAAGCACAGGGGATCCTCCATAGTCTTTTTCTTGACCTCCCTCTACTTCAACTTCAAGATGAAAATCACATAGACCAAATCATTGAGTTTTGCTTGTGAGAGTCGATTTCTCCTCTTCGTATGTACCTACCCAATTCACATGGTCAGGCTTAAAATATATTCAATTAGAAACTATGTTTATGATCTACTCAATTCAAAATACTACCTGATTAAATGAATTTCAATTGTGTTCACAACCAGATGCACTACATGTCAAACTCAAAATTTTTATGGCAAATTTGGTTAGCTGAGGAGTGTTATTTTCAAAAGCCCTCCACCACTCAGCTGATGATGTTAATAAATCCATGATATATGGTTAGATTTGATAATGAAAAGTAATGAATAATAGATCGAGGGGATTAAGGGAATACATACCGAGACTACTCTTCTTGCGTGTGTTTACAACATTAGAATATCCAAATAAGCCTCGTGAACTCCTAAAAGCATCTATCTGTAGAACTACTTTCTCCCTCTCCAAGGGATCACTTATCAACCTCTCCATGCAACCATACAATCCAATTTTTATCTCCGTGTGCGTGGAAAATGATGGCCCGTAGTGATATTAGGGATTAAGAAAGTAGGCGGCTTGGCTTCAAAAAAAAAAGAAAGTAGGCGGCAGCATGCAAATGAGTATGAAGTTGGTGATCCCACCTAGCATCCACATGTCCCAAAATGATTTGTATTTTTGTTCTTCATTGCCTAATGCATGTGCAATTTACTCCTTGGCTCTATCCATGGCTTCATAAATGAATCCCATTGGAGGATATTTCTCAGAATCAACCATCCTTAAAACCATAACCAAAGGTTTGGTTGTGCTAATCACAAAGACAACATCGGGCCAAAAAGATTTGCGTCTCAAAAATGTGTTGAACACACTTTCCCCCTGGGGCTTCGAAGAATAGGGGCTCCTCTTCCATTCATAGGAAGTAAAAAAATGACTCGAGAGAGTCCCTAACAGTGATCAATCTCTGCAACGTCAGGAAAGCTGTAGCAAAATGTGTAATGGCAGGTCGAACCAAATCTACCCCCAATCTTTACCCTGATCATGGACAAAACCCAACCGTGAGCATAGATGTAGTTGATGAATCTTTTGACTTTTTTGAAAACAGAAGCATGCAAAGGCAAATTCAGAATGTCTTCTAGTATCAAATCAATGCAGTGGCCAGCACATGAGGTCCAATATAAATGTTTTCTCTTCTCCATCAACAATTTTCCAGCAGCTTTATAGTTTGAGGCATTATCAGTTATAACTTGTATGACGTTGTCTTCATCAACTTCCTCAACTACATCATCGAGCATAGAAAAAGTAAGATATTTTTACACCCATAACCCTGAGTAATTTCACAAATACATTCATAACCCTGCGAAATCGCGAATTACACCTAAAACCTCGAAAAATGCTTAACTCTTACATGGCATAACCCTATGTTAGTTGCCATCTATTTTATCCGTTAAGTCTCAAGGAAAAATGTTACATGTTCTCAATTTTACCCTTACAACCATATGACATTTATAAAATATGCCACTATTATAAAAATATAACAAAACTATATTTTCTGCATGTTCTTGGAGGAGCCCCAGTCGAGTCGGTCGTCCCCGACCTCCCTCCGCCCACCTCCTCCTGGGCAGCAGGTCCGCCCCTCCAGCCCAAGGACCCCCCTCCACCCCCGGTGCCGCTGAACCCAAGCCTGACCATGCCTCCCGCTGGCAGCTTAGACCTCCCCGCCCACCCTCTAGCCCAAGAAATACCCCCCCCCCCCCAGGAGCCGTCGAACCCAGGCCTAACCCCCACCTCCCGCGCGGACCTCCCACGACGCCCGCGCACCCCCCTCCCCCCTACGTCGCCGAACCCAGAAAACGCCGCCAACCCAGGCCCGACCCGCCTCCCGCGTAGACCTCCCTGCGCACCCTCTGGCTCCAGGCGAGCCCCTCGACGTCGTCGAACCCAATTAACGCCACCAACCCAGGCCCGACCCCTGCGTACCCTCCGTCCCCACATAGACCTCCCCGACGTTGTCGAACCCAGGCTCGACCCCTGCTTCCCACGACGCCCCGCACACCATCCGGCTTCGGGCAGAGAGCCCCCCTCCCCCTGCCTCGACGTCGTCGAACCCAGGCCTGACCTCCTGTGTAGACCTCCCCGCGCACCCTTCGGCTCCAGCCAGAGAGGCCCGACCTCGACTCCAGCTCGGACCTCCCCCGACGCCCGCACACCCTCCGGCTCCAGGCAAAGCTCTGCTCTTCGAGGGGTGGGCCTGGAGGGCGGCGGTGGCTAGAGGGGGTGGGGACTGGAGGTGGGGGGGGATCGCCTGGATGGAGGGGGACGTGGGCTAGGAGATTTTTTTTTAGAATTTTTGATAGCCATCGGATAGAGCATAGGTTAGATGGATAGAGCATAGGTTAGATTAACTCACGATATGGTTGAGTTAATTGCTCTCTTAACGGAGGGTTATAGGTGTGAGACGGAGGGACTGATGAATCTACATTTCATCATCATTATTCTATCATTTTGACCTTAAAAACCCTAGTAAATGCGTGTAAATAGGCTTAATTTAGGCATTTTAGCATTCATGCATTATTGAGTAAATATTGTATAAAATATTGTTTTTAAAGTCAAAATTATAGAATAAAGAAAAGAAAAGAAAAAGAATAAAATATTGTAAATATTTTATCACCCGAGACCCCGAGACCTAGGCATCTCGAAGACTAGGCCGACAAAGAATAAAGTAGGGTGAGATAAGGGCCACAAAACCAATAAGATAAGGGCCACAAAACCAATTAAAATCTCTTTTATTTTATTCATTTTCCTTCATTTTTGGGACATATTTTTGGTTCTACTTTTTATACTTCAAATAAAGAAACTTTGTACATGAAAATTATACATAATTAAATATAGAAAAATACAAAATTGCTTTCACACAAAAATAATTTACATATAAAAAGTTATGATCTGAATAAGTTTCCAAAATCCCAATTTCCCAGACCTGTATCTCTCAAATAAAAACTTGAAATGTATCAAAATCATCTTTAATTGTATATATTTTTTAATAAGCTATTTAATGAAGGTGGTTTCATATTTTTCTGAGTTACGGTTTGAAAGTTAGGTTTTGGACCCCTATTGTATATTTTACCCGATTAAAATATTCATTTTATTTATTATTCGTTATTTTTATAATTTTGTATTTTTATAATTTTGTAAATACTCTTTATAATATATGTATACATTAAAACAAGAATAAAATACTAAATAAAACATAAAAATAAAATACTTATATAAAACACATAGGTATAATACTTGTAAATATACCTATATAATTAATACTTCTATTTATTTAAGTGTATAAAATACATCAGAAAAATAAAATAAGAATATATTTAAATTTATAAAAATAAGTTATAAATATATAAAATTATAAACAAAATAAATAAAATTAAATGAGAAAAGGGATCCTACTCCATGGACTAGGTAACTTACCTACTCCATTTTCTTCTTTTTCAAATTTTTTTTTGAAAAATTCTTCCATGGCTTTTCATAACTATATCCCTCTAATATGTCATTCAAATTTCGTCAGAAACAGAGACTCCTACGGCCTCCATCCGGACAGTCATTTTTTAACGGTCTCAGATTTGTTGTATTTTTCGCGTTCTGGATGGAGGCTGTAGGAGTCTCTGTTTCTGACGAAATTTGAATGACATATTAGAGGGATATAAATATGAAAATCCACGGAAGCATTTTTCAAAAAAAAATAAAAAAATTTTGAAAAAAAGAGAGTGGAGTAGGTAAGTTACCTACTCCATGGAGTAGGATCCGCTTCCTCAAATTAAATATACAAAATAAAAATAAAACATTAAATTATATAGATAAATATACCTACATAGCCCTTAAAAGGGAACTTGTAATTTTAAACCTCTAAAAAATAAATAGAAATCATAATAAAATAATTTATAAAATAATAAACAGTTTTCATTTAATAATCTAAAAATAATTAAATAATTTGCTATTTTATAATCATTTTACAAAACAATTTCCCAGGCTTTTTCCTGGTTGGTCCACGTGGACAAACCATGTGGGCCGGAGAGTTGACCCACGGTCAACTCTCTGACTCGCGCCTGCCCCTGCTCTGACACCTCGTTTTTCGCCATCTTTGCGAATTTTTCGAGGTCAAACCTTTTATCCTTCTGTGTCGATGCCTTCTGCATTTTTTTGATCGACAATCCAAGATACACGCCCATATCTCTCCTTGGAGATTGCATCGCTGCTTCGCAAGATTCAGCTCATTCTTTCGCCCTTCCATCAACCCATTCAAAAAGACCCCCGACCTTCCTTGACCCCTTGATCGCTCTTCCACCGCTCAATCCTAGACCTGGTACCCCGATGACCTTTCTGGTGACAACAGGAACCAGTCGCACCCTACGGGAGGTCGAGGAGGTGTCGAATCGAGTCGGATCCACTCGCCGGACCTCATCGGAGCCATCCTCGCGCGTCACCTTGGTGAGTCTTTTCTTTCTTCTTTTGTACTCTTTCAAACCCTTAGGATCACAGTAGCTCTCTGTCGCACATCACTCTCGTCGAATCTCGCCTGATCACAGCCAGAATCGCCTTGTTCTACGCCTGGTCGCGCTTCGAGTTTCGCCGCCCGCCGTAGAACTCCACGCTCACGTCATGGTGGTCATTTCCACTTCTCCGCGGGGTCGAGGCAACTTGCCCTCGATCCTTTCACCCATCTTCTGCAGGTCTGGAGCCCAAACAAGCACCTGGGGGTCATTTTGACCACCCGTCGGAGATACCTGGGAGCCTTCAGCTCCGCCGCCCCTGGCGGGAATGCCACTGCCCTCCGACGACCTTTGACGCCTCCAGCCGATAGACAAAGCCTGCAATAGTCGGCGTGGTCCTTTTGGAGCTTCAGACGATCACGGAGGAGGATGATCGAGGCAGGGGGTACTTCGGCTTGCCGGAGTTCTTCCCTGTTCTTGCTCTCCCTCTTTCCGCCGCTGGATTGACAGCCTGCCCCAGACCGTGTCTCAGCCGTTGGATGCGCCAGCTGCCCACCGTCGGATCTTCATCAGCCGTCTAATCGTAACCGTATGTGCGAAGCGGTATCGTCTCACGTGGGCGTGCCACGTGTCAAGTCAAGCGCATATACGCCGTTGGATCGCACGTTGATCTGGGTATTTTGCTATGTAACCCATACACCTTTTTGTATTTAATATTGCTACTCAAACTTTCCTCTGATGTTCTTTAAATTTTGTAATATTTGCGTAGCAGCCCCCGTACTTTTCATAATTACGTTCGAGTCCAGGCCACGTCAACTCACGTGGGCGACCACGTGAGGGACATTTTGTAGCCTGGACGCTTTGGCTTGTGGTTATTTCGATTTAGTATAAAAACTTTCATATTCTGTTATGATATTTCTGGCAATTTTGCATCTTGCCCCCCAAGGTTTTGCAATATTACCTTTTAGTCCCTACCGGGTCATGTGCTCCGTGCACGTGACTTTGGCGATTTTGTAGCTATACCCTAGCGGCTTTGCATATTTAGGATTAGTCCATTAATTCTTGTAATTAGTTATAAATTTTCTGGAAAAATTGCATTCAACCCCTTGGACTTTTGCTTATTTACGAAAATACCCTTGCCAGGATTGAATTTTCTTTTTGTTTCCTCTATTTATTTCATGCACCTATAAAATTCGAAAAATCCCCAAAAAATAGCATAAGTTCCTGTTACATTCTTCTTTAACGTTATATTTTTATCTTGCTTTTTTATTGCTTTTTAATCAACAACAACAACAACAACAAAGCCTTTTCCCACAATTAAGTAGGGTCGGCTACATGGATTCTTCGCCTCCATTCAGATCTATCTTGGGTCAATCAACACTTCTTGGGCCGTCCTCGCCCTCTCTTAGCCGGCTCAACATCCCAACACTCGCATCTCCTAACCGGTGCATCAGTTGACCTTCTTTGCAAATGACCAAACCATCTTAAGCGGTTTTCTCGCATCTTATCCTCGATCGGAGCTACACCAACTTTCTTTCTAATTGCATCATTCCGAATCCGATCTTTACGTGTATGTCCACACATCCATCTTAGCATATTTTCATTTCTGCTACAGCCATTCTCTGCACATGTCTATGGTTCACAGGCCAACATTCAGAACCATAAAATATAGCAGGTCTCACGGCTGCTTTGTAAAACTTTCCTGTTAGAAAATCGGAAGCGGAAGCGTAACATGAAAAAGATAAATAACAAGAAAGAAGAACGGGATTTTTACGTGGAACCCTACTCCGTGAGGAGCGGGATGAAACCACGGGAGAAGCCCTCAAAGGGACGTGTAATGCATTGCACTTTCTCAATGAGTACAGGAGGTCTGGGGCTCCTTATATAGCCTCTCCAGAGCCTCCAAGTCCCACCACTAGACGATGTGGGACTAAACAACTGGGTGGGGTAAATGGATCTCCTCCAGGATCCATTTACCCTGTTACAACTCAATGGGCGCACAACCATATACTCTAACATTTCCTTTAATTTTTAAAGGAATTTTCTTATCACAAAGAACAGCGGAGGCTCCTCTCCACTTTAGCCAGCCTGCATTTATTCTATTAGTAACATCTCCATCAATTTCCCCATCATGTTGCAAAATAGATCCCATATATCTAAAAGAATCTCTCTTCTGAATGTTATCGTCACCAATCTTCACCTCGATTCCTTCATCATTGCTTCCATCAAAGGTGCATTCCATATATTCCGTCTTAGCCTTACTTATACGAAAGCCTTTAGTCTCCAATGCATGTCTCCAAACCTCAAGCTTCTCATTTACTCCATCTCTAGTCTCGTCAATCAACACAATATCATCAGCAAATAACATACACCAAGGTAACTCATCCTGAATGTGACTTGTCAACTCGTCCATAATCAAAGTAAAAAGAAATGGACTCAAAGCTGAACCTTGATGTAAACCAATGTTGATGTAAACCTCAAACTTCTCATTTATTGCTTTTTAATATTTATAAAAAATCAAAAATTAACATTTTCATCTCTGTCAGCGTTAGAAAATCCATAAAAATTATAAAAACTTCTTGAAAAATTCCCCAAAAAATATATTTTGTTTATTTTTGTGTGTTTTAACTTTAGACCAAAAATCATTTAAAAATATCAAAGAAAAATTAAAAAATAGAAAAACCCCAAAAACCTTCATAAAAATATTAAAAATTCCTAAAAAATCCTAAAAATATAATTTCTGTTTCCTAATTTTCTCTATTTTATTATCTTTGTTTTAAAATTAATAAGGGGAATTTTTGACTCTGTTTGATATTTTTCATCCCCATTTTAATTTCGAGCAATTATTTTATTCCCTGTTTTGAGTTTTTGTGACTTTAAAAATACCAAAAAAATTAGACTAAATATAGAAAAATCACAAAAACATTAGAAAAATTTAAAAATCCTAAAAATATTTTATTTCCTGTATTTTGACTATTTTTGCTTATTTTTATAAATACATTATCTCTCTCTTCTTATATTGTATATATACTTTATTTTATAATTCAAAAGAAAAAGAAATTTAAAAAAATATAAAATATAAAAAAGAAAATAGAAAATCAAAATTTAAAAATCAAAATATAAAATATTGAAAAATATAAAATTAAAAACAAAATTAAAAAATATAAAATTAAAAAGCCACAAAAAGTTTTAATTTGGCTAAGTGACTAACAGGATATTTGGTGCTTGATTTTTGTCTTGCCTGTTTTACTCCTTTGCTTCCTGTGTTCAACCCCTACTTGCTTGCCATTATACAGTTTTAGTAGGGTATAATAAAATTTAACTCCTGCTTTTAATTGCTCAATTATTCGTGTGGGTTAATTGTTGATCAACATGAGGACTGGAATAGTCGCTTCAACGACAGTGCCATTACTTAGCGACTCTCGTTTTCCCGTTTTTCAGGGACTATCTAGGATTTCTCATGTAATTCATGATTATGTGAGGTTATGAATGTAATTGCGAAATTACTCAGGATTATAGGTGTAAAAATCCCAAAAAGTAATTGTACACTCTTTGTTCTATCAGATGCATCAATGGACTTCAAGAACCAAGTCCCAGTTGGATTGTTCACTAAAAAATTGATAAGAGAGCGTCTTCTTATGTCAGTCCAACCATCAGACATGATACTACATCCCGTCTCTGCCCAAGAAGCCTTTGTCGCTTTCATCACATTGTCGATGTTATGCACTTCTTCCTTCAACATCCAAGATCTCAGCTCATATGCTGTTGGAGGTTCAATCCCCTCCTAAATGCACCAACAGAATGAAGCATTGTTTGAAATGATGGAGTATTTGCACAATTGAATGCTAATCCATTTTCAAAGAAAAATCGTCCAATATCACGATAAACACAAGTCCTATTTTCTTTCTTCCATGATGCATTCGATGTTGTCTGATGCTGGTTCTCGAGGATATTTGTACTCCAAAGAATGGGACCTCCCAAACCGACACTAACAAATAAGTCCATAGGACCCCTCACCTGCTTCACACTACTAGATCCTCCTGCCAATGTTTGAGGATTGTTACTCCCACGAAGTTCTTCCATTCCATAAGCACCTACCCTACAAAGTTCTTCCATTTCTTCCATAGCTCTTCTATTTTTTTCTTTATGCACTGCTAGCAAACACTTCATTTCATGTGATACTTTGGCTGGGACTTTTGGGCATGATTTAATATTTTTCCCAGTTTTGGCAAGACGGTGCTTGAGTCTTGCAACTTCACCGGTTATTCTCTTAGCACAGAAATTGCATTGTACATAAAGATAATCCTTTCCCTTCATACACTCGTCCATTTCGAGTTGGACACAATATTTCCACCCAGGGTCGCTTCGACCTCCTTCGGAATATTTCACAACTCTCTTGTTTGCTTTCAGCATTTCTGAAATTTATTGCACAAAAACAAATACATAACACACAAACAATTAAATTTGCAACACAGTATGAATTACATATTCATAATAGTCACAATTCACAAGATTCACAACAAACCCGCAAAAAGATAACTAAAATGAATAGTTCAATTGGATTAAAATTAAGCTTTTCCAATCATATATGCATGATATAGCATATAAATTGCCTACATTATTACAAAGAAAAAAATAAAAGTCAAGTAGATTGATTTAAATTATGTAAATTGAAATAAATTCTTTAACTGTGTTTTGCAGTTTTACAAAAAATAATGTTTTTATGTTTTAAAAAATGATATAGATCTTGATTAAAATCATGATCCATGATTTTGGGTCACTATTTGCTTTGTACCATATCAGGGATTAGGAAAAGAATCAAGGATTAGGAAATAGGTGCAAAAAAGCATATCTAATATGAGGAGGCGGCGGAAAGTCTTGCAACTCCACCAGCTGGGACTTTCCTCGGAGGGAAGAGTTAGAGGAAAGTCAGGCGGAGGCTCACGAGCTTCGAGAGCCTCATCGAGCCCCTCGCCTTAGGTTTTTTGGGTGCTCGAGGAGGTGCTGGCGTCACCTCTCATACTCGCCTTAGGGCTTTTGGGTTGTTCGAGCAGTATCGGGTATAAAAGTGGGTCACGTGCGATGCACGTGACCCACTTAAACCCTAAATCGCCTCAGCGAACACCTCAGGTCGCCTCGAGGCGCAACCGCCTCAGGGCGTTTTCTCCGCTCAAGGCACCCGCCTTGCAGGCATACGCCTCACCACCAAAATTGACCGCCTCGCCTCGAGGCACAATTTTTCATTCCATGGACGGGGGCTGCGGGTGGCGGCGGAGGCCGCGGGTGACGGCGCGCGAGAAGGCAAGAGGTAGGGCTAGGGTTAGGGTTAGTGTACAAGAGCTCCGATCTAGGACCGCCGCTTTGATACCATGTTGGGAAAAATAAGAGGATTTATTCCATAAGCCCTAGGCTCTCTTATATAGAGGAGAGGCCTATGGGCAAATTACAAAAAGCAGACAAGAGAAAAAGAAATAGATAAAGGAGTACTGAAACACATAAACATAGAAAAATATCTCTACAATGTCTGGTTTCAAAGTTTGAAGCTCGAAAATAAGCCTTGTGGGAGGGGCAAAGAAGACCAAAGAAGTGTTGAAAGAAAACAATTAGAATACTTCGGCTTTTACAATCAAAGTCCAGCTGTCCAGGTATGACCCGAGTTAGATTGGTCCGGAAGAAATATACAAATGTAGTTCACTCCAGTCAAGTGGGAGGAAAGTTTGGTAGTGGTTGGTTTTATAGTGATGGTGGATGATCCTTTAGTTCTAAATGCTGATTGCAAAACTATAAAAGAGCCTCTGATCCTTTTCTTCCTGACCATCCTTGCTTCAAAGCTTATACCGTATTCTAAAGAAAGCTTGCCCAACCATCAATCCGCTTTGACAGATGAGTGGCGGGAGGGAAGAGATTAACCGAACATTAGAACGTGAGGCTTGAGCACACAGGAGTGAGATCAGCAACCAGATGTGATGAGGACTCACATGGTCACTGAACAAGGTCTCGGCTTATATATATTTTGGCTAGGATGAATGCCTCTTTCTATTCCTGATCTCTGACTCAGCAGGAATGACTACTAGTCCAGACCCCTCATTATGGAGTTTCTAGTTATATTGAATGGTAAATAGGATTATTTGGGTAAGAGAGGCACTGAGTGTTTCTGGGCCTCTGGCCCTGTTTGTCTTGCGCATGTCTATTTTTGTGTAGCTGGCTTTATGGTTGCTAGCTTGTACCTGACGATGTTAATTAAGATGATGGTTTTTCTTTTTGAGTCAAAAGACGGGGAAGCGTGCTTAGGTGTCCACCCAAAATAATTAATAAATAAAAAGAAGCATTACAGGAGTCAAGACTTGGATGCTAGGACAATAGTCTCAGTTGTTATTTCATATGATCAGCTTATCTGCCTGTAGAACTTCTTTTGAGCGTTTGAATGGACCTGCATCCTCTACATAAAATAAAATAGGTTTTTTGCAGTTTATTTCTCCTCGATTATTCCTAGCTAAAATTTTAACTTGAGTGGTATTTTAGCATGGAGATGTCACTCTGGTCTACAATTCATTTTAATCATTTTCTGCATTCTTGCATTGCTTGAATAGGTGTATAATTTTCAATAACTTTATCCAGATTGGCATATTCTGCTTGCCAACATCATCTGTCATTCCACTGCACGATCATCCTGGGATGACTGTATGTAGCAAGCTTCTTTATGGATCAATGCATGTAAAAGCATATGACTGGATTGAACCTCCTTGCATACAGAACATTGGCGAACCGGACCAGTTTCCTGGTATGTCTATTGATCATATCATTGCTTATATTGCTCCTGATAAAATTTTAGTTGCAGTAGTTTAAAAGCTGGCGTCTTTTCCTTTCAAATCTGCTAGTATTGTCAATCCAGTTCTTATATTTCATTTAAGTTGTTACCGGTGTTGTTTTTTCTCATGCTTCTTGAATCTCGATGCATCTTCATGTACCTAAGGATTATAAATGTGTCTAAGGATTAGAAAAATGTGTTTGACTCTTTTTTGGATGTGTGTTTCTAGGCTTCCAGCTTTGAAATCTCTACTTGAGTAAAATAATTAAAGTTCTACATTGTTGAAGATTGATTTTGATTAAGATCGATTTGATGTGGAGGATTGTCAAACGGAAAATAAGGGAGGGCTTGCTAATGAGGGATGGCTTGCTAACCATGCTGCTTGTGCGGTAAGGAGGGGTTCACCACTGGCTGTGCAGGGAAAGGGGTGAAGGATGGAAGGAGGGGGACCAAAATATTATCATATCAATTTCTGGGTTGTTTATAATAACTTGAAAATTTTAATCCTTAAACAAAGACATGGTTTTATCCTGGATTTTTAATGGCAGGGGTTGAACATGTAGATATCAAAGTTTTTTAGCAGTGTCAATAAAAATGCACAACATGTAGGTTCGAGTGCTTATTAGCAAGGTCTGAAAGGGCATAAATGGCAATATCTTTTTTTAAATGCACATGAAATGATTTCTTAGTTTTGTTACTAGAGAAAATATCCATATGAATGTCTTCATTTTTCGTATGTTTGGTTTCATTTTAAGCACCCTACAACTGGAAGTAAAACACTAAGCAAAGAATACTTGTACTATGTGTTCAGCATGCTTCTTTTAAATACTAGAAACATTGTGTCTGTGTAAAATTCAAAATTCATTTTGACAGATTTTCTATTAGCCAAATACCTACGATGAATTTCATCAACTTATTTCTGACCGCAGTATGCTAACATTATATGATGGTTTCTGCAATTGTTTTTGCAGTGAGGTTGGCAAAACTGCACAAAGACACAGTCGTAACAGCCCCATGCCCGACGGCTGTTTTATTTCCAAAGAGTGGTGGCAACTTGCATTGTTTCACTGCTGTCACACCATGCGCCGTGCTCGACGTACTTGCTCCACCATACTCTGACATCACTGGACGGCCTTGCACCTACTATAATGATTATCCTTATTCGAGCTTCGGTACATCACTTCTCCTTGCTTGTTGTCCTTGCACGAGCATGCATGCAGACTTGTGCATACATATATTACAGCATTGAAAACAAATATAGCAAATATACAACATAGTTCCAGACCAATTAGATGCCGCTGACAATGAAAATCCTTTGAGCCCCATTATGCACTAGAATTCGGGTCTTTGGTTATTTTTTCAGTGCAATTTTAGTTTGGAAATTCCCTCCCTCTTCGATACATCGATTGAAACTAATTACAAATAGGGCTTCCAACTCTTCTTCTGTTTCACAAACGGAAACCTTTTACATGATTTTGTCCCATCATGTCATCATTTTTTCATTCATATATATTAGAGCCCTCGCTTATCAGCCAAAATTAAGCATTAGTCCATGCCCAGGAGATTGACTATATAGATTCATGGCATTCAAGCATATCTCCTGGATCTTACCAGGTCTAAGATCCAAACTGTGCCGAAGGAATCTTGTTGGTTGCTTTCAAGTCCTTGATCTTCTCTGATCCCTTCCGAAAGCCTCATCGTCTGGTTTTTCTTGCTACTTTGAATTATGAAGCGTCAAGTGGTATTTCTCTTGAGATCCTCAAATGACTTTGAACACGAATCTCTCTTTTCTTCTTCTATTGATGCTATACCGACTTTTTCTCAGATATTCTTGTTGTCAATATGATCCATGATTGTATTTTTTCCCTCCAAAGGTTTCCTTTTCTTGTGTTGGGGGATGGATCAGTCAATAGCTGTGTTCTTCCACTGATTGTATGTTCTTGTGCTGACAGTTAAGTTAAATGAGGTTCAGAGAGACGACGATGACTATGCATGGATGGAGAGCATAGATACTCCGGATGATTTCTACACTCGACCGGGGAAATATACAGGTCCTGCCATTGATGAATCCAGGTTCTAGCATCAGTTACTGCCAGCGCCTTGAGAGTCCGGGTGCGAACATCCGAGCTCTCTCCTTGCATGTAACTCTGCAAATAGTTAGAGATCTTGTGTAGAGTTTTCTTAAATGTGTTGGGATGATTTTATCTGCAGTTGTTTTCCTTTCCTTGGAAAGATGTTTATTCTATTGCAAAATAGTCTTTATGTTATATCCTTCGCCTAACGGAAATAAATCCCCATAACAATTGGGTGCCCCGTCGACATGATGAGACAATTTTGGTTTAGGATTTTTACATCCATAACTCTGAGTAATTTCATAATAACATTCATAACCTTGCATAATCGCGAATTACATGAGAACCCCCGAGTAATGCTTAACTCTTACATGACATAACCCTTGTGTTATGTTCCGTTTGAGATGCCTGTTATATTTGATGGTTTCTGTTAAAAAAAGACAAAGTTGTCCTTAATACTCATTCTTATTTACAAATCATGTCATCGTCTTCTCTCAGCTGGTAGCTGTCACCATCCAGAGCGCGGCCTCGGAAAACCCCCTGGCGATCGCCGTCGACCTCTGCAAGTTCCTCGTCGTCGTCGACATTTGCAAGTCCCCCCCAAACCTCTGCAAGCCCCCCGTTGACCTCCGGAACCCCCTTGGCACCTCTGCAACACCCCCTCGATCGTCAGATCGTGCCTCTGGAAGCCACCCCTCCCCTCTGCCGACCTCCGAAAGCCCCCCTCCCCTGCACATCTGCAGGCCCCCTCCTGCGATTATTGTCGACCTTCCGGAATATCCCCCCAGCCCCCCCCCCCCCCCCCCCCCGGTCGAATCGGAACTCGCTCCTCTACAACCCCCCCGCTTGTCGTCGACCCTCCCGCCTGTCGGACAGCGCCTTTGAAGTCATCCCCTCCCACCCTCTCGCGGACCGCACCTCTGCAAGTCAAAGCCCCCTCCATCGCTCCTCTGCACCCCTCCCACGGACCACACCTCTGCATTCACATACACATGTCGAGATCTGGTGTACCTGGAGGGAAGAAGTTGTTCTTTCAGTGGTTCTCTAGGAGATGCGGAGGTGATGGAGGACCGGGCAGGAGAGCGCCTCTCCCTGGCTCTCCACCACCTGCAGGATCGCCTTTGTCCTCCCCCAACAACACCTCGCTCTCTACACGTGTTGGCTCAAGAGAAAGGAGCGAGATTTTTTTATTTAGGTTAATTCCAACCTTTAGATCGTTGATTGGTTAGATTAACTCAATCATCTGGTTGAGTTAATTAAGTAAAGTAACGGAAGGTTATAGGTGTAAGACGGTATAGGGTTATGAATGTTATCACGAAATTACTCAGGGTTATGGTGTAAAAATCTCTTTTGGTTTTTATATATCCAGACACCGATTCGAACTTCTTGGTAATGGTGTTCAAAATATTCGGGTCAACGGTTACCTGGTTTGACCTGTGCATTTTGACCCTAAAACTCACGGATACCCGTTGGAAAATATTGGATCGGGTACCCAGTACATCATGACTCATTCAAAACTCCATTTGGAAAATAGGTACCCAATGGGTACCCAGTTGAGAGCTCTGACTACTAGTGTGGATCATTGTGTTCAAACCGATCCAATCTGAAACCCAGTGATTTGTAATCTTATAAAATAGTTTGATGATATTTAATATGACAAACCATCGCTTTAGAATCGGAAAATTAAACCTGTCAAGTAAATTTGCAATCTGACAATTAGATATGAGCTGTCAATTAGTTCGATTCTCAAATCTGATAATATGGATATAGATCCAGATACATAGATGGTTGATTATAAAAATTTTACCTAATTTGTTGGATTTTTCGATGGATTAGTACCAAAATCCATCTGTTAGATATGTGACCTTCTACATTGTAAGTTTAAAATTAGTACCAAAATCTAGAATTGTAGTCTATATTTGTAACATTATGGCATTGATTGGGTTATTTATTAGAAATCTTGTGACTTGTTTACTATTGATTTGTTGTGAATTTAGTAGTATAGCTCGACACCACAGGCTTTGGACCAAGCCCTTGATTTGTCCTAAAATCGGCACCACGACTCGGCCCAGATATGCCTTGAACCTTAACCTTTCTGATGCGTGAGTGTTTAATCAATGTATATACAATAACCATATATATATATATATATATATATATATATATATATATATATATATATATATCAGTAGTATTAAATTCTCCATTCCCATATTGTTAACTATAGTGGAGTTCACGGTTTGGATGAGACATAAGGAATGTGAGATAAATGATAGGAACAATAAAGTAAGAAATAAAGCATAATCACATTAAAGTGTAGGATAATTAGGAGAAAAAAAACTATTCCACTTCTCGAAAGAAAAATGATGACAGTGATGATTATGCCATGATTATGCCAGAATTTCATCCAGGAATAAGCCAATACAACTGGATTATTTTCATTAATATGGATAGAAAAACAAATTGGATTTTATCTGTGAAAATAAATAAAATTTCTAGCAGGCATAATTTGTCCTGATTTGGAGTAATAGGCAAGGAGGCAAGATTTGGTGGGATAACGATGTGATATCGTGTTGGGCTCGAGTTGGGCCAAGTCGAGCTGAATGTTGTGCCATATTTAAACATGATGATATTAGTATCTGAAATTATGTCCATTTTAATATATATATATATATATTATGTTATAATATAAATAATCAGATATAGAATGAATTCGATACAGATATATTTGATAAATAAATTTTATAAAAAAAATTATAATTTGCATTTATTTGATATCTGTCTATTAATATTTTTTATTTTTATAGAAGTGAAATTTCTATGGATACCCGCGAGTACCCGTTACCTGCGAGTACCCGTTAAATTAAGTACCTGTTGAAATGAGGTAGGTCGATCCATGACCAATAGTAACGGGTCGGGGCGAGTAACTGTTAAATGGGGCAGAGTACCGCCCCGTGAACACACTACAAGAAAAATGAGTTGTGGCCACGGAATGTGGCTACGAAAACTTGTGGCCATGATAATTCCGTGGCCACTAGTTTCTCGTAGCCACAATCCGTGGCCAAAGTTATCATACAAGAGTAGCCACACCAAGTGCTGCGGTCACTTGTAGTGGCCACGACATATTCGTGGTTAGAGAACTCTCGCGACGAGACTTGTAGCTACGGCTACATACCACGAAGTGCCGTGGCCAGAGCTCAATTTCGTGGCCACAAGCTCCACATTTGTGGGTATAGTTCTGCGGCCACAACTAGTTTTCCTTGTAGTGACACCACTATTGAGTCTTGGATCATTGGCCGCTGCCAACAACAATGGATTGGCGAATTGAAGATGGAATGCGGGAAGTAATCGTCACGATTAAAGCATACCATTTGTAAGATAGTAATGAGGTTGACAAAACGAGGAAAAAAACTATGCAGATTGACATTCATGGATTTCAGCTTACATGATGATGATGCAAATTAAGCATTAAACATTCAAGACAACAGCCCGAAAATACCGACATATGGTGCCACAACTGACCCAAGATACAAAACCCCATTCCTCTCCTCCACCTCACTCAATGCGTCGTCGCCGTCCCTCCTGTCGCTCAACGTTCCAACCAGACGTCCTCCCTCATCAAACTTCATGGCTGCGATGTCATCGTCTCCTTGTTGATCCTCGTTCGGGTGGAGACTGTTCTCCGAGCTCTGGATCTTGCCCTTCCCTGTATTGATGCCAACCCAGAACTCTCCCTTGGAAGTCCTCTTGATGTTATCCGGGAACCCGGTCACGTTGGCAAACACGTCCGATGTACCGATCTTGGGGCCCTTGATCCAGTACCTGAGAACCCTGTGCCTGGTGGACTCCGCAACCAGGACGAAGGAGTTGTCCACGCTCATAGCCACTCCATTCGGAAACTGCAACCCTCCCAGGAGAACCTTTACCTGCTTCGTCCTTGGGTCGAACCTCATGAGCCGTCCGGTCGCGTCGCCCATGAGGACCGCCCAAAGCCATTGGCTACAAGAAGAATATGCATTTCAATTCAGGCGGGAACTTTTGAACTTGCATTTGCTTTGTAGCTAGGCATGTTATCTGATTTTTTAATGAATCTTTGATGCTTTTCTCAATAATATAATTTAATAATCCAATGGTTGTTGATAGGGATGTCAGCGGGTCGGGTTTGGGGCGGGTATTACTATTCTCAAACCCATACCCATCTATAATATCACTACCCATACCCGCCCATTTATTAAACGGGTAATTTGTACCGGGTACCCGTATACCCGTCGGATACTCGTGTACCCAATGGGTACCCATATCTTCGACATGGTAAATCTTAAGTTGTTTATAAATGTATACACGATTTTCACAGATAGATGAAATAGAGTTAGATCGTGTAATATGGTGATTAATTAAAACGTGCAATATATAGAGAATATTAAATGTTTATATATGTTAAGTGGTTAACTCTTTTGTGTTGATAGTTTTTATTTATTAAAGATATAAAACGTTAGTTGAATATGAATAAATGAATGGAGAGGAGACAATTGAGTTGGATATTTATACATGTAGATCGATACATATTAGATATGAAATGGATTTGGGTCTAGTTTGATTAAAATGCAACATAAACATCACTACAAAAAAAATGAGCTATAGTGACGGTTTTGAAAAAATTCATCACTAAATTAGCCGTTGTTAAATATATAATAACGATATTATTCGTTGCGAAATGAGTTTACGTAATCAAAATTAGCAACGAATATCATATATGTCGTTATATCATTAGCAACGATCCACATAGCGACGCTTATTCGTTGTTATTTTTCAAAATTTTAATTAATCGTTGCTAAATTTTGAACTAAAAAAATAGCGACGATTAATTGATATTTTGAAAAATAGCAACGGATAAGCGTCACTATGTGGATCGTTGCTAATGATATAACGACAGATATGATATTCGTTGATAGTTTTGAGTACGTAAACTCATTTCACAACGAATAATATCGTCATTATATATTTAACAACGGCTAATTTAGTGACGGATTTTTTCAAAACCGTCACTATAGCTCAATTTTGTTGTAGTGCATCTATCTTTATATATATTTTTTATTCGGGTTTGGGGCGGGTTCGGGTTCAGGTTCGGGTACCCACAAGGCAATCCCAAACCCATACCCATACCCACATGGGTAGTCAATTCAAAACCCAAACCCGCCTAAAAATAAATGGGACGGGTTTCGGATCTTTAAATGAGGCGGGTTCGGGTCGGATATCCAATAGGTAAACCCATATTGACATCCCTAGTTGTTGAGATGATATAATTGAATTACTTAAATTCCCGGAACAGTCTGTCCATGCAAATTTCCAAAATAAAGCCTGCCCTCTGTTAATGCATGTAATTCATTGGTGATGTCATTTGACGTCACCGTTATTCTATATTTAAGTTTCATAAATGTATTTTGACGTTGACGTGCTGGCATATTTATTGGTCACAAGGACACTGTATTAAAAGCAAGGGATAAATGGCCGACAAAGCAACACTGTGCAATAATGCAATTTTTGTACGTCGAAATATTCATAAATGTCATTTTCCTGCTCGATTGCTACATCCGCCGATCACTTTTGTGCATTTAATATTATTCTGTATTAGACATTACATAATGTACTTCTAAGATGTTAACCAGCCGTACTGAGCAAGATTTTGTCGCATGATTTAATGTTTTAGTACCTTTTTCTAGCAATGCAAAACACGTCGTATACCCAATTTAAGGTATGAAAGCACTGTGCAAATACCAACATTTTTGCTAATGAAAAGCAGCATTTATACAACGAAGATCATGCTCTATTAAGCAGCATCCGTCCGATCGACACCTGCTTTATAGCAGGTGCTGTCACTACAAGGAAAATAAGTTGTAGTTACAGAATTATGCCTACGGATGTGGGGCTTGTGGTCACAGAATTGTGCTCTGCCCACAACACGTCGTGGCCAGTAGCCGTAGCTACAAGTCTCGTCGCGAGAGTTCTCTAGCTACGAATATACCGTGACTACTACAAGTGACCACAGAACTTGTCGTGGTCACAGCTCTTGTATGAAGAAACTAGTGGTCACAAAAATATCGTGGCCGCAAATTTCCGTAGCCACATTCCATAGCCGCAACTCATTTTTCTTGTAGTGTGTATCATATATATTGGTCTCTCAAAAAGTATCCATAGTTAATTAGAATCCCTTTTTATTTTAAATGGGATTACACGTAATATGGTCATACATTAGATTAACCACTATCAGTACATAAAATGATTTCTTTCGGTTTGAAAAATCACTTGTGGCAACAACACTTGTTGTAGTGACCGATTTTCTGTCGTTATATTTATAAGACCATCTTTTGATTACTCTTAGTCACAAACGGACAAGGAAAAAAAATGCAAATATACTCATGGCAACCGATTTTGTAGTTGTATCAATGGGATTTTGACTTGCGACGGTTTAACCCTCACAAACAATAGGATCGTAGCAACAGTGCATTCATTTTTTTTACTATTTAAAGGGGAGAGGGTGCGGTTGGAACCCTGGGAAGCTACTGTTCATGGGAACCTTCATCATTTAATGAGTTCATTTTCATTGCTTTGGTAAACAAAAAAATGATTATATAAATCAATGGTTACTGAAGTAGTTTGTTGTAGTGCACGCTTACTTACTTCCTCTGGTAGTCGGTGCTACTGTCGGTGAAGTAGACCATCCCGGTGTCCTGGTCGACGTCGACGCCGTTGGTCATGTTGAAAGGCACATCCTCGGCTGCGGTGGCGACCGCTGCGGCGAGGCCGCCGCGGGGGCCCACCCTGAGCAAGCCGTGGTAGGCATCCGCGATATAAAGGTAGCCGGAGGACCAGTGGAATTGTAGGCCAAGTGGTCTGCCACATTTTGGCTCCATATCCGGATCGCTGACCCCATTGCACATAGCCGCAGTAATTCCCCTGAAATCACCCCATTCAAAGGGTTAATTAATGGCTAAATTAAATTCACAATGCAAATAGTGGCGATTAATTGAATGTTCTACATTTTCAGATTGCCCAACAAAAAAGAGAAAAACATCTAAAGATGGCTATTTCAGACGTCGTCGATGTCTACGTTGGTAGATACAATACATGAAAAGTTGCATGCAGATTTTTTTCAATGTGCACAAATATAACGTAAGTTATAGATTTTAGATATACACAGGCAATGGCAATTCAAGGTCAGATCTATACGCTAAAATCGTATAATATTTTATGAACCCTAGTTTTTGCATGCATGGCCAACATGCCCGACTGACAACCTTGCAAACGCAATGAAAGAGCCAGCAGCTGCAGAAATAAATTCCCAACGACGGTAATAAATAACATAAAATATTACTATAATCGGACGAAACCTTTACCCAATTCCACAACTTGACTCTCCTATCTTATGTATTCCATTTAAGATTTAGCCTTTATATGTACAGATTACATCATTCTGTAGATTCATTTTGTTATACGTATGTAATGACGCTTTCAACCGCGTACCTCCGGCGTGGAGGGACGGCGAACTGCGCCCACCGCTGTAGATGTGTATCCCACCGGAGTACTCTACCGTCGGACACTCCAGTGTAAGGTCCGCGGAGGGCCGCGTCGAATGCGATGGTCTCGGGGCCGACAACGGATGTGAGCGGCAGCCGGTGGAGGGTCCTAGATTGGTCGTCTAGAATTATGGTGTCAATGGACAAAACATAGACGACAAAGAAGGAGAGATTGAGGAACAAGAGGGGAATTGCAGCTCCCATTTTGGGCTTGGAGTGGAGATAATCCAAGAGGTGCACATGCAGGGTGCTTATATATACGCATAATGGTAGAGGGAGATGAGAACTTTGGTTTTTTTTGGTAGTTGGGGAAATTGAAGTCGAGGAGATAGTGGTCTTGGGTGTATTAAATGCTGTGCTTGAACTTATGTGAAGTGGTTTTGGAGTATATGTAAACAGTGCGAAGATGAAATGTGTTCACGATGCCTTGGGAATTGTACATGTAAACAGTGCGAGGATGAATGTGTTCACGATGCTGGGGAATTGCACCATTAAAGTGGATTGTTGATTGAATTGAACTATTCAAATTCGATTAGGACTGGTTGCTAATATCATCACAACCTCTCTTTACGTACTATTCGGGATGCTTAGCGTTACTTCGCCAATTGGTATTACCCGTGCTTTCGTGTCTCTCAGAGTGGTCAGCACTAGGGGCTCGTTTGGTAACCGGGTTACGCCTCTCTTTTCATGGAATGAGATTCTATCACAAATCATAGTGATGTCACATACATTCTTTATCCCAACCCCCTCCAACCCTCATCACCATCCCAAACAGCTACTATTCCAATAATGTTACCCCAACCCACCCCAATCCAGAAATCAAACATACCCTAGGTGTTTCCGAGAAGCAAGGTTGACACTCATTCACCTTTGTTCATCCAAAGTTCTGACCTTTATGCACGGATTTTTGAATATGTCATCTTCCTATCAAGGGGGAGGAGTCAACTGAGCATCTCAGCGGTGGGATTGGATACAAGGATCAAATCAGAGCTCATGTCACCCTCCTTGAACAAATAGGTGTAGGCCACATGTCACACATAATCCATCGGGTCGCATGACAGAAGAACACCCAACATCTATATTAAAACTCATGCATGTTCAATATGAATCTTCATGTTCACTTTTTTTGGTAGTAGTCGTGACCAATAACCCTTAACAATCGGCTCGTTGGTAAGGCAAGAGCTTCAGCTCGATTTCTGGTGGTACACCCCCCAAACAAGCACCACCCGACGACAAAAAACCTTCGATCCTTCTTTCTGCTTGGAAGACACAGAGGGGGTGACCAGGGCATCTCATATTGTCATTGAGTCCTTGCTCATTCTCTTCACAAAGTATGTGACCTTTCTTTCTTCGTGACCCATTACGCTTCGCTGTAAAACATTCCATTCGAAGTAAAAGGAATTGAATATGAATTTGATTTGTGGATTCGATTACTAAATGAATCGAATTTGAATTAACTTTATTTTGCTCGATAATAATTAAATTCGGTATTTATATACAGAGATACACACATATGCAAATGATATATATATTGTATATACATACATGTGTACATGCATACATGTATATATGTTCATATGTGTATATATGTATAAATGTATGCATAAATGTGCGTATAGTTCTATTAGTTATGTACTAAATATTAAATTTTAAAAAATATATTAGAAAACATTAACAATAAAATCTGTTAGCAAAGAACACACACACATATTCCCTACTCGTTTATTTCCAATTTTTACATTCCCTACCCCACCTTTTCCATTCTTCGTTTTATATTTTAATCAAAGATCGATTAATATTAGGGTAGACATTGGCACCTTGGCAGGGACAGAGCCAGAATATTTTTGAGCTGGGGCATGAGGTTTTAAAAAATATGTCTATCAATTACAATACAATCATATTCATTATATAACAATAATTGTTAGGGACAAATTATATATATAGTTTTCACGTATATTTTTCATCAATTTTGAACTTATTCATTATATAACAATGGTCAATTTAGAACTTATTTTTTAATCAACTATATCTTTTTATTCAATTTTACATAAATTGGTATCATATATGTTCCACAATGTCGGGTTTTTTTTTGTGAATGATATTCATACCTTTTTCTAAAAGTAAGTTATATTCAAGTATTTTAATTATTTCAAATTCAATATATGGATTTTTATTAATTATAACATAAGCTTCACTTTTTCTGAATCCGTATAAAATTAAAAATATAAAATACCTAATTCTATACCTTTTTTATAAATAACAAGAAATATTAATGTCTATGAAGAAAACTATGTCGATCAAGAATATATGTGCATTCGACCACTTTACTTCATAATAAATAGGATCAATGAATAATATATGAGACTTAATGATTTTTTTAAAATAATTTTTTTAGATTGCGAGTTAAACCTCGTATCTGTATAAGTGATAATGAGATAGGATGAAAGATCGATTCATTCTATAGTTTGATTCTACAAAAATGGATAGCCAATAAGATTAGGGTAGGGATCTATTATAAGTTGATCATATGAAGAAATTATCCAATATAGATTGATTTGAGGTAAAATCTATTATTTTTGGGTATAAATTTTATATTAAGAGGCATATTATCTATTGGTAAAAATTATTGAACTTTTTTCTAAATAAATGAAGGGAGCATGTATGAGTTTACCCTAAAAAATCCAAATGAGGCATTATAATTGAAATATTATGATTATTTTTACCTTAAAAAGTCCATAGGAAAAAAGAATTAAATATACATAAATTATGTAATCCCAACATTGAGGGGGGAGATGGGGCACTTGCCCCACCTCCCCCCATCCCTAAATCCGTCATTGCGCCTTGGTGCGCTCCCAGTCCTTGTGAAACTGTAGTTGTATTATGTTGAGTTCGTCTTTAACATCTGTCATGGTTTGTGACTTATCCATGCATCTCCCATCTATTTTCTTATTGTGAGGATTATCTTTGCAGATATTGATCATAATGTGAGTAATTTACAAGTTTTTCTCACCACCATGTAGGTTGCTCCTTTGTATATCGAAAATCATGTGTGGTTACGACTTAAGTTTTTAGATATCGGTGATCTTGGTGATGCATAGAGTGGTTTTATCTTTTTACATTATTTATTGTTGTTCTTCAGTTATCTATATGAGTTTGATCTTATTTTACTTCAACACGGAAAGCTAATCGTAATTTATTCAACTTTTGTTAATAATATCATATTCTTTAATGGAACTCTTATATTCATATTTAGTTTATATATTTCTTACATATAAAAAAGAATAAATTAAGATTGCAAAGGATATGCAATAACTGCAGAAGTTATGTATATATATGCATTATATCTTTTTTGTTGGACATTTTCCTTGATCATATAAGTTTTTAACTTATCTTAATAATCTGTATAAAAAATAGAATTACAAAATGTTGTCTTTTAAATCATAAGATTTTTGGGATTTTTACACTTATGCTCCTTCGAGTTTTCATAGTTATACTATATTGCTACCTTTTTACAATAATGCTTGTGCTCCTACCTTCTTGCATTATTAACAGTTGTACCCTTCTATTAGTTGACCATCTATTATAATGAATTAAAGCATGGTTTGTTCAAATAAGGTTCGATTAAGGGAAAATATACATGATGATAAAATAATTATATAATTATTAAAATACCTATTAATATTTTGGATTCGAAATAAAATTATTCGAACTTGAATATTGAAAACTCAAAATGAATCGAATCTTAATTCAAGTTAGTGAATTTGTTTGAAGTTCGATTCGAGTTCAGATTTGAAAATTTTGAAATGAAATGAATCTTACATTCAAAGTATTCAATTTGATTAGCATCCCCGATTCCCTACAAGTACGTGCAATGTTTTTCTAGGTTATCCATCTACTATACTTTCATGATATGTGTTCATTGTTTAGAGCCTTCCCTACGACACCCACCTAGAGAATCATTTTTCAACAATTGTAGAATTGTTGAAATCGACCTCGTCTGGATGGAGGTCGTATGAGTCTCTATTTTACACGAAATTTGAATGCCATAATATAGGAATATATTGATGAAAATTCACGGGAGTATTTTTCAAAAAAATAAAAAAATGAGAAAAATGGGATGGGGGAAGCCAATTTAGCTCCCCACAGGGGTAGCCTCATTTCACACATACACACACACACACTCATGCACACACAATACACACAACACACATGCATGCACACGCGCTCACTCGCACGCACGCACACACGCACGTACACACACACACCGAGAGAGAGAGAGAGAGAGAGATTATCCAATGGGTTCTATGCCCATTAAAGTCTTGGTGAACACCAATTATAGGCCATACATGTGTACTATGGCCTATATTAAGTCTTATATATTTCCATGTACAGTGTTCATTGATATATATGTATATATATGTATGTATGTATATATATGGTCGATCCTGTGAGAGCTAAAAACTGTGAGAGAATGAGAGAAGTGAATGTGGACCACTAGATTCTTCTCTTCTATTTCCTCTTGAAACAATCAGGAGAGAAAGGGCAGAATCTAGTGGTCCAGAATCACTGCTCTCATGCTCTCATAGATTTTGGCTCTCACAGGATCGACCATATATATATATTGATCCTATGAGAGCCAAAACCTGTGAGATCATGAGAGCATGCATTCTGGACCACATGATTCAACCAGGAGAGAGAAGACATAATCGTGTGGTCCAGAATGCATGCTCTCATGCTCTCACAGGTTTTAGCTCTCATAAGATCACTCATATATATATATATATGATGTGGTCAAGTAAGTGCTTGTTGCAAAATCAATAATATCAGAAATGGTTAGTAATGCCATTGGGTTTGTAATGAGCAGAGCATTTATTTTTATCATATTTTTTCCTTTTTCATCAACATTTATTTTACTAAATAATTTTCCTTATATACATGTTTTTACATGTTAATCTATTGCTTAAGTAATGTCCCTAATTTATTGCCAATTTATTTATTACTACTGATCCCAGAATCAATCATTTACTTAAGAATTGTATATATATATTATTGAGACCGCGTGTGTATATACATATTACTGAGACTGTGACATAAGAAATAAACATATACATTACTGATCTCACAACAATAATTTACTTAAGAATCATATATATATATATATATCACTTGAGTATTGTCCCTAAATTACTGAATTCTGTTAAAGATAATATTACAGATGGAAATTACTGACCATTTGTAATGGTATTATTGATTTCACAACAAGCATTTACTTAACTAGTGTATATATTACCGAATTATATATGTATATTATATTATTATCAATGTAAATTACTAATCATTGTTTTGGTATTACTGATCTTATAAAAATCATTTACTTGACCAAAATATATATATATATATATATATACATGGGACCTTTCAAATAGGATGTGATGAATCCACAATTCATTGCCTTTATTCTTTTATTTTAGCTTCATTTCCGTAGTCAAACACTTGTAAATACCCATTAATTGCATAAAATTACCATTTTGCATGCATTTATTAAATATGCATTTTTAACACTTTTTGTACATAATAAAAGAATAAAGAAGAAAAGAAAAAGAAAAGAAAAATAAAGGATGTTGATGAGCACAAAAATCACCGAGCAGACTAAGGTGGATAAAATATAGCGAAGGTCATTGCGACCTCAGTCGCTCGAGAGATCAATCGGCTCAATCAAGAAAATAAGAGATCAGACCACCAAAATAAGATGAAAATCAAAGATAATCGATAGTGGCCCTGGCTATTGGATTAGCCTAGTATAGCGACCAGGGTCGGACTCAGGGAGCACGTGATAGCCTCGCAGCCTACGAAGTAGTCTAAATAAAAACAAATAAAAGAAAATGATTTTTGGTGGGTTTTAGTATTTTTGTAATTTTTTGGATTTTTATATAATAAAGAAAATAATAAAATCAAGAAAACAAGCAACTTGGACAATTTATTTAAATACTCAAAATTAATCTAAAAATTCAAACAAAAATATTTTTATGTTTTTTATATTTTTTTATGTTTTTGGTTAATTTTTGGTATTTTTCTGATTTTTAGGGAATTTTATAAAAATAAAAGAAGGCAAAAATTAGAAGACAATGTCTAGTCAGGTTTCAAGGGCCAAAATAAAATGCATAAGGCCATAAAAAAACCTGAAGGTATTTTTCATGTATTCTAGAAACAAAAAGGAAGAATCAGAATGAAAGTTTATTAATTTTTGATTTTTTTATTATTTACTAGAATTTTTATGAGATTTTAGGGATTTTTCAATTTTTATAATTTTATAAGTCCAAAAATGACCAAAATTGGTCAGAAAATCAAACACAATAAAACAAACAAATTCCAGTTTTTTTGGAATTTTTAGAGATATTTAATATTTTTTTATAAATTTTATATCTGTACAGTAAGAAAAATGGGTGTTTTTGAATTTTTAAAAATAACAAATAGAGTCAAAAATGTCTCCAAAAATCAGAGAATATTTTACACAGTGGCAAGAGCCAAGTATCCAATTTTCATCAAATTTGGAGTAATTTTGCTATTTTATTAAAATCACACAACAAGGCATAGTGCACAGGGACCCAAATGCAAGGAAAATAAGTTCCAGGGGACTATTGATAACACGTTGGAAAGTTTAGGGCCCAAAGTGCAAAAGTCCCCGAGACCCACGCACGATACACGTGACTCAGGCCTGGAAGGACTAAAACGTCATTCATATTTTAAAAGATGCAAATAATAACACACAAAGAACACAGGATCGAACATGCAATTTCCCCAAAACTCACGTGTCGACGCACGTGTCCATCATATACAGGGGTAAAAATGCGAATAAGACAAACAACAGGGTCCTCTATGCAATGTAACCAAAATAAAAACAACTACGAAACGTATTTACAGGACTAAATATTAAATGCAGAAAAGAGAAGGGCCTACAGGGTAATTTACCCTTTTATTAAGCGGAGGGGTGGATGCACGCCACGTAGCTGATCGGACGGTGGAAGATGACGGCGCCTCAACGAAGGAGCCCACGGCTCTGATCCAACGGCTGGGGACGCGCCACGTATCTGATCAACGGTCGAGAGGCGCTGGATCCCCTTCGCTGGATGGAGGGCTGAGAGGAGGCCACGTGTCGATCTGACGGTGGCTGCTGGGCCTCCTCTTAGCCCTGATCGGACGGTCCGCAAATGATCTGGAGCTGGAGGAGAAACGGACGATGCTGGAGGGTCCACGAAGAACAGGTGGCCGACGAACTTCGTCGGCCCCGTACGCGCACGGTGGTCCTCCTCGGGGGCTACTGAAGATCGGAGAAGAAGCACTGGAGCCTCCCGCGTCTGAAGAAGGCTTCCGATGGCGCAATGAAGCTCCGGAGAGCCCAGGCGACACCGGCGGAGCCCAAGCTCCTATGCTGAAGATGGAGGACTGATGACACAAAAATGCCCTAAGACCCGGGTGAAGGTAATAGAACAAGGGTCGTTGCGACCCGGATCTCAGAAGATGTGTCAATCAAGAAAAAGAATCGAACCGCGAAACGAATCGAATATCAAACAAAGCAAATCAAGCGGTCCTAGCTATAAGATTAACCTGGTATAGCTCCCAGGGTCGAACACAAGGAGCACGGATTGGCCTAGGGCCTACGAAGTAGTAAAAATAAAGTAAAATAAAATAAAAATGATTTTTAGTGGTTTTTGTTAATTTTTATATTTTTTTGGATTTTTAAAAGATTAAGAAAATAAAAGAAAACAAATATCAACACACTTAGGCAAATTATTTAACACACCAAAAATACAGCAAAAATTCAAGAAAAATTGTTTTTATGTTTTTTAAGTTTTTAAGTGTTTTTGGTGAATTTTTGATAATTTTCTAATGGGTAGATTATTTTCTAAAAATCAAACAGTGCGAAAATGAAAGGTACTGTCCAGCAAGGCTTAAGACCCAAAAATAAAATATTTAAGGATCTCCAAAAGCCCTGGAGGTAATTTTCCTGTAATCTAGAAAGAATAAGGAAAATTTAGGCACCCTAATTATTGTTTTTGGATTTTTAAATTATTTATTATAATTTTTATGAGTTTTTAGGGGTTTTTCAATTTTTAGGGTTTTTACTTAATGAAAAATAGCCAAAGTTGGCTAGAAAATCAAACAACAAGCAAACAACAGAACCTAATTTTTTTAGAATTTTTTGGGGTGTTTTTATATTTTTTTGGTATTTTTAAACCTAGACAGTAGCTAAAAGGAAGGTTTTTGAATTTTTAAAAATACTAAATCAAATAAAAAATGTCCTCAAAAATTCTCAAAAATCTAACAACATGGCAGGAGCCATGTGTCAAATTTTCATCGAATTTGGAGGTGGTTTGATATTTATTCAAAAATCAAAGAGGGGGCACTGTGCACAGGGACGTAAGTGCAAATACCCAAAGTTCTGAGGGCCAAGGTGCAAAAATCCCAGCAATTCACGCGCGTGGCGCGTGGCTGGGGGCACTCAGGGGCCTTTTGGTAAGAAAAACCAAGTTCCAGGGGCTTTTGATAACTCGTACCAAAAACCCAGAGACTCGGTTGCAATTTACCCACTAATACACGCACATGTAGAAATAAAAATGCTCACAGGGGCACAACTGCAAATACCAAAAAGTTTCTTGTCATTCAATAACCCAACAGAACTACAGGGAAATAAATGCAAATAACCCTAAACTACACGTGACGACACACGTGGTCTCATACACACAGGGGCATACATGCAAATACAAACAAGCACCAGGTCCGGAATGCAAATTACCCTACGTAAATAAAGTTACTAAAATATTTACAGGACTAAAAATAAAAGACACAAACTACGAGGGGGCCTAAGTAATTTACCCCTTTATTCGTCGACGGCCGGATTCGCGCCACGTGGAGGATCTGACGGCTCTGGATTGTGGCGCTCTCCTTCTTCAGCTCTCGGGCCGGATCGACGGTGGAGGCGAGGACACGTGGAAGATCGAACGGGGTGGGGCTCAGGTGCCTCTCTCCTCTGCTGCTAACGGTCCAGATGAGCTCCTCAACGAGATCGACGGTAGCTGCTCCTCGGAAGATGGATGGCTGGGATCAAGTCTGGAGCGGAGGAGACATCGGACGGCGCTGGAGGATGGTGGAAGAACACGACGCCGGCGAACTTCGCCAGCCTCGTGCGAGAGCTGCAGTCCTCCTCAGCTGCTGCTAAGTATCGGAACAGGTCCGCGGAGTCGTCCCGCAGCTGGTGAAGGTGTCCGATGGCCCGGCCGAGCCCTGGAGGGGCTCCGGCGAGCTCGGCGGCGGTGAGCTCCTGGTCTGAACGTACGGGGGTCTCAGATGACTCCCTTTGAACCTGCAAGATGGACCAAAAGCTTCACGGGTCGAGGGCAAAGTGCCTCGACCCAAAGAAGCGGGGTGAAAGTGGCTTGTGGGTCGGCGCGAAGGAGCTCCGGCGAGCTGGGGATGGAGGAGCTCGACTCCCAGCTCCGGGGCGAGCTGGGTTGGATGAAAGTGCGAAGAACGTGCGTCGGAGGATGGCGAAGGTGTGTGCGGGTTCCGATGATCGAGATAATACGCGAGGTGGACGGAATCAGGGGAACACGTCGGAGAATCGATTTGGGGGTAACTCAAAATTAGACTAAACAAGAAGGTTCGAAGGTTACCTGGGCGATGCGGGAGACTATGCTGGAGCTTAGCTAGCTCCTGGTCTTCGCCTCGAAGGGCGTCAAGGCCTGAGGCTCGAGCTTCGGTCGGACGTCGGAGCACGGCGGCAAGAAGCAGCCGGATCGATGGTCGGGCACCCTTTCCTCTCTGCAACAAGGGCCAACGCGAGCTGTCACCTCGGTGGGTACAATGGAGGTCACTGGAATGAAGGTGGTGAGCCAAAGATGCGAGTGGAGTGCGGCGGAGCTCGGCTTTTATGTGGGTGCAGGTCCGGGAAGAGGAGCTCGGGTCCGGCTCCATGGAGCACGGATCCCTAGGCGAAGTATCGGGCGAGCTTCCCGGATGCACGGGGATGATTAGGACCTTAGATTAGGCGAAATGGGGATCGGATCTGGTAGAGATAATTGGGAGAGTTTGGGTCCGCGAACCAGACCCGGGCTCTGGTGGTCCTGGGGGAGGTGTTGACCGGGGGTCAACAATCCCCCGTGGACCAATCAGAGCCCGCCAAGGCTTGAAATTTTATTTGATTTTTTTGGGCCTTTAAATGGCCGAATTTTCAAAAACTTAAAACACAAAATATTTTTGTTTTAATTTTTTCTATTTTTTTGTGATTTTTAATTAATTTTTGGAAATAAAAATAAGGTATTTACACTATAGCTATACACAGGTATATATACACTATATTGATTTTTAATTTTTGCTTTTTAATTAGTTATTTTTATACATTTTTATTCCTATTTTATATTTTATTTATTTATAGCATAAAATGAGGAGTAAAAGGCTATTTTTATTTTATTTTTATTATTTTTATACATAGGTTAAATAATTAGTTATATACATTTATGTACATGGTATATGTATACAATATATTTTTGTATTTTTAATTTTGTAATTTTTATTTGATTTTTGTTTTTTTTTCTTTTTATTTATTTTATTTACAATATATACATAGAATATTTACAAAAAGATTTTGCAAATAAATAACTTTACAAGGTGAAATAACTAAAGATGGTGGTCTATATACAAGGTGAAGGGGTCTTTTTGGTCTTTTTAATTTTTAGATTTTTATTTTGTTTTTAATAGCTTTTAAATATATACAAAATATAAAAACATATTTTTGGATGAGTAAAATATTATTTTATTTATTTACAAATATATACACAAGTGAGCCCCTATCTCCCTCTACTTGGCTTTTATGCGGTCAGGCCCATGCTGAGCCCTCCCTTGGGTTAGGTTGCTCAATATTTATTCTAAATATTTCCCTCTTTTTCTTTTTCTTCTTTATTCTTTTATTTTTGCACAAAAACATGCTAATTATCTATAGTTACAAACATGCATGCTTTTGCTAACTTTTCCTATTTACACATATCTACATGCATTTGCATAGGTTTTTGTAGCTAAAATATAAGAATAAAGAGTGATGAATGGGTATTCATCACCCCCCTATACTATACTTTGCTAGTCCCTTAGCAAACACTTATTTGAAAAAGAAGTGAAAAGAAAGAAAAAGAAAAAGAAAAAGAGAATGTACTTGGATCAAGGTTGATTATTAAACTTGCCTTCATTAAATTGAGGTATGGAGCTTAATCAGATCTTTGGATTATTGATGTGTCGGAACCTTATTCAGACTTAAGCTTAAAACCTAACAGCCTCTAAGTTCCACTATTCTATAACCAAGACTCCTCAATGCTCCAGATCAGAACAAGTCATCAATCACAAACCCTGAAGACCATGAATCTTTTCTTGTCCTGTGAAAGTGAGGTCTAAGCTCTCCACCTCAGAAATGGCAACTTGACAACCCTCCCCAACAAGGTAACTCTATGACCTCAATCTGGCCACTCTTTCCTCGAGGAGCGGGGTATTCCCTTCTAAGTTCAAGTACAACCGGCTCAAGAAGAGGGGGAAGAGAGAATGGGTCAAGGCCAGTGTAGCCAAGTACCCTTGGGAGCTTGACCAGTGTAGCCAAGTCTCCCAGCTGCAAGCTACAACAGGTGGATCATGAAACCAAGCTTTGATTATTGCACTTATATACATACTCCGGTGGGATTATCATTTTCTCTCAGACCCACCACTTTTTTGGAGTTATTCTTTTCTTTTTGCATTTTTTTTCGAGTGCATCTATACAACATGTACATGTGCAGCATATATACAAGGAGTTTTTCCTCTTGAGCCAGTAGACTATCCCTCTTTTGAAGCTTTATTGCAACCCACAACTCCCGTCGTTAGACTTCATGGCAACCAGACCAAGTTGAGACGCACTTCCTTCACTAAATGAAGAAGAGAGGTTCCGCCTAGAAGTACTACCCTCATATGCTACCCCAAGCCAAGGAAGACTGCCTCCTCACCACCTCATCCGTAGAGAGCTCGGTGCATAGTGCGGTTGTCCAAGTAAAGCCATAATCTATATGAGTCATGTGTTGTTGTTAAGTGCTCTACTTAGGCTCATTGAGATGACATGTGGTCATAGCCTAGTGGACTCAAAGAATTAAGTCTCCATGGACCTGAAAAGCCTTAAACCTAAGCCCTATAAGGTTCCTCTTAGAAATTAGGTGGATTAAGATCTTAATCAAGCTCCATTTCTCAATTTGATTCCAGGCTAGTTTAAATGTCAACTATCATCCAGAAAAACTATATACAAATGTACAAAAAGATGCATATTTACACAATATTTTACAATCATGCAAAAATTTTTGAAAAATGTTTTGAAATCATGAATGATAATGCATGAAGTGCAAGTTTTGCAAAAAGATATTTACACACATTTACACAAGATTTTTGCAAACTTTTGATTTTCAAAACATTTTGGAAAAATTTTGTACTATATACATAATTTTGATACAGAAAATATTTACACAAGCTTTACACAAAAGATTTTTGAAATCATTTTTACAAAAATAATTTGTACACTAGCTATGTATGTGCAAATAAAAGAAGATTATGTACATGAAAATTTTTTAATTTTTGTGGTTTTTTAGCCATTTTTATTTATTAACACACTCACACAAAGTACGAGTTATGGCTAAAGTATATATGAAATATATACACACCCCCCTATACTTAGCTCGAACGATGTCCTCAGAGTCAAGAGCGATGAAGAAGACATAACTCGTGCTATGTATAGGGAAGTGAAAAGAAACGTTATACAAAAGGAGAATGAAAAGTCAAGAGGACTCGGGTCTTCCCCCTATACTTAGGATCAAGTAATCCTAAGTATAGCAGGCTGTACACGAAGGGAAAACCGAGTGGAGAATGTACAGGGTCTACCCCCCTATACTTAGGGTAAGATGCCCCTAAGTATAGGCAGCAAAACAAGGGTAGATAGAAACAAAAGAAATACCCAAAAGGTCTCACATCCCCCCTATACTTAGGGTAAAGTGCACCCTAAGTATAGCATAATCACAAGATGAAGAAAGGGATGTGGGACTAAGGAATGTGATGATATGGACATCTGGATCTATGTACAGCGGAGGATCAGTAAAGCTCAGGCGTGAGATGCATTAGATGTGAGTCAAAGACCACATCTCACGCAAAATGAATAGGGGCAATATCAACGACCCACGGCTCATGATCTAGAAATGGTTTGAGCCGCTGGCCGTTCACTCGGAAGGTACTCTCAGAAGACAACTCAGATATGTCGATGCTACCGTTGTCGTGTACCTTCCGATCCAGATAAGGTCCTTTCCATTTGCTCTGTAGCTTCCCTGGGAAATTATCTAAGCCTCGCGTCAAACAGCCATACTCTCTGTCCAATCTCAAAATGCTTGTGGCTGATATGAGAATCATGCCACTCCTTGACTCTCTCCTTATAATGTAGGCTGCTCGAGAAAGCTGAATCTCTAAGCTCCTCCAGGGCAGCTAACTCTGCCCTCCTCTGGTCTCCTATACCATCTGGATCCATAAGAATGTCTGTAACTGCCCAGAGTGACTTGTGCCTCAGCTCAACTGGTAGGTGACAGGGCTTGCCATATACGAGGCGAAAGGGAGATGTGCCCAAAGGTGTCTTGAAAGACGTCCTATATGCCCACAAGACCGAGTCCAATAGCTGTGACCAATCCTTTCGGTCAGGGCGGACGACTTTCTGCAGAATAGTCTTGATCTCCCTATTCGACACTTCGGCTAGACCATTCGTCTGTGGATGGTATGGTGTAGCAACGCGATGATCTATGCCGAACTCGCTAGCAAGTGCCTTCACCTGGTCGTTGATGAAGTGAGATCCCCCATCAGAAATAAGAACTCGTGGAACCCCGAACCGCGTGATGATATGCTTGCTCAAAAATCTGCAAACTGTCCTTGCATCAGCGGCTCGGGCGGGGATAGCCTCCACCCAACGACTCACATAGTCTACGGCCAACAGAATGTACTCAAATCCCTGACTCTTAGGGAATGGACCCCATGAAATCGATGCCCCATGCGTCAAAAACCTCACAGAAGTGAATGGGCTGCATCGGCATCATATCACGCTGTCCACAAGTGCCCATCCTCTGACAGTCAGTACACCTCTTCACGAACTCATCTGAGTCCTTGAAGAGGGTAGGCCACCACAAGCCGGATTGGAGCACTTTCTGTGCCGTTCTCCTCCCAGAATGATGTCCTCCTGCCTCAAGCTTGTGGCAGTAAGTGAGGACGCTATGGTGTTCCTCCTGAGGAATACACCGACGCCAGACGCTATCCCCTCCTTCGTGGTAAAGTATGGGATCCTCCCAATGGTAAGACCTAGCCTTCGCTAGGAAGGTCTCAAGCCTCTGCCTGGGCCAACCTTGTGGGACTTTCCCAGCAACGAGAAAGTTCACAACATCGGCATACCATGGGAGTGAGGCGATAGCAAGGATCGCCTCATCTGGGAAGGTATCTCTGATAGGATCAATCTGCTCAGTCTCCTCAGGCTGCTCTAATCGGGATAAGTGATCCGCCACCACATTCTTGACTCCAGGCTTATCCTTGATCTCAATGTCGAACTCCTGGAGTAGAAGGATCCATCTAGTCAGTCTGGCCTTGGCATCCTTCTTTGCCATGAGGTACCTGATGGCGGTGTGATCTGTAAACAACGTCACTCTAGATCCAATGATATATGATCTAAACTTATCCAGGGCAAACACTACTGCTAGCATCTCCTTCTCTGTGACCGTATAATTCCGCTGGGCGGAATCCAATGTGCGGCTATCATAGTGTATAGCAAATGGCACTCCATCCCTCCTCTGTCCCAGCACTGCCCCTACGGCAAAATCGGAGGCGTCCGTCATGATCTCGAATGGGAGAGACCAATCAGGTGGCTGGAGGATAGGAGCCTCAATCACGCACTGCTGGAGAGTAGCAAACGACGAAAGACACTTGTCATCGACAAGGAACTCGGTGTCTTTCGTCAGGAGGTCGGTCAACGGTCGGGCAATCCTGCTAAAATCATGAATGGATCTCCTGTAAAATCCAACATGCCCCAGAAATGACCGTAACTGCCTCAGATTGGACGGCGGTGTGAGTTTCCTAATGACATCAACCTTGGCCGGATCAACCTCCATGCCCCTGTTGGAGATGATGTGGCCAAGCACCGTCCCTTGAGTCACCATAAAGTGACTCTTCTCCCAAGATAGCACCAAGTGATACTCAATACATCGCTGGAGTACTCGATCTAGGCAGTCAAGACAAGAATCAAATCCGTCGCTGTAGATCGAGAAATCATCCATGAAGACCTCCAGGCACTCCCCTACCATGTCCGAAAAGATCGACAGCATGCACCTCTGAAAAGTCGCAGGGGCATTGCATAGCCCAAATGGCATGCGTCGAAAAGCGTATATGCCGAAGGGACAGGTAAAGGTGGTCTTCTCCTGGTCCTCAGGAGCGATGGCCACTTGGTTGTAGCCCGAGTACCCATCCAGGAAGCAATAATGGCTCTTCCCTGCCAGTCTCTCAATGATCTGGTCAATAAAAGGCAGGGGGAAATGGTCCTTCTTGGTGGCTTGGTTGAGTCTCCTGTAGTCAACACAAACCCTCCAAGAGGTGGGTACTCGTGTAGCAATCTCCTCTCCCGACTCACTGATCACAGTCGTGATGCCCGTCTTCTTGGGCACCACATGCAAGGGGCTAACCCACTTGGAGTCGGAAATGGGATAAATAAAACCCTGCACCCCACCACTTCGATATTTCCTTCATGACAACCTCTCTCAGGTTGGGATTCAGACGCCGCTGGAACTCACGCGATGGCTTCGCCCCATCCTCGAGATAGATGTGGTGGGAGCACACTGATGGACTAATACCATGGAGATCTGCTACGCTCCATCCGATCGCCTTGCGGTTCTTTTCAAGAACCCCCATCAGACGGGATTCCTGCTCTCCAGTCAACTCGGCGGAGATGATGACTGGGTACATCTCTGGATCGCCCGCAAGGAATCGATACTTCAGCGAAGTAGGGAGCGGCTTCAGCTCTGTAATGCTGGGTGCCAGCAAATCTGGCTGTGGAAGAAACTGAGTGAACGCTGCAAGGTCTGCCAAATCTGCCTGGGAAAGTGAAAGCGTACTCTCGCAAACTGGATCGGGAGAAGGCTGCTCAACTGCACTGTCTCTGCTCTGCTCTGCATCTACCTCCTCCTCATCTCTAGGCTCAGATGGACTCAGGTCTGGCATCTGATCATAACAATCGGCCCAATCAGACTCTGAATCCGAGGGATCTGTATCAGAAACGGTGGCATCAGTACCACCGGGAAACAAGGTGGCATCAGCACCACCATCACGACTCATCGTGCTGCGATCAAGGACCGGCTCTGCTGCCGCACTGGTATCCTGAACCAGGTCTGTGCTCTCCAGACTCTCCTCTGCTGTCATCTCTGCATCAGCTGTGTCTGAAAGTGAGAGGGTGGTCTGTGTCTCTAGGTCTGCCCAAGCTGCCTCATCATCTGTGATCACAAAATCACAGTCCTGGTGGATGTCTGGCTCTGCGTCTGTCAGCTGCTCTGAATCGGTACTCGCATCTGAGCGGGATCTGGATCTGGCTCTATAGTCCTCAACCGTTTCTATTTGTATACTCGCGCCCTGGACGCGAAAGTACACCTTCCCGCTGTCATGATCAGTCACCGCCTTGGCTGTGGCCAAGAACGGACGACCAAGGATGATGGGGGTATCGGTCACTGACTTAGGGATCTCCATGTCCAACACTACGAAGTCCACGGGGAATTGCAGACCCTGAATCGTGACGATAACGTCTCGTAATAACCCCTTCGGCCTCTTGACAGATCGATCAGCGAACTGAAGGACTGTCCTGCTCTGTCGAAGAGTGCCCAACTCGAAGCGGTCGAGAAGGGCTGCCGGAAGTAGGTTGATCGACGATCCGCTATCTAAAAGAGTACGGTCGAACCACTGCTCACTAATCTGGCATCTGACATACGGGGCCCCTGAATCTGGCCTCTTGGCTGGCAGTCGGTTCTGGATCGCGAAGCACGTGGCTTTGGTCAGCACATGTATCTCTGAAGTGTGGTTCCTCCTCCTCCTCCTGACTGTAGTCCTCTCTCTCAAAGATCTCTGGAGAAGGGGGATGTGCTGCAAAGCCTCCTGGAGGGTCAGCTTGGATATGGAATCGATCAATCATGCTCTGGCTGAACTCCTCAAGCTCTCTCTTTTTTGGGTCAATTTTCTTCCCCTTCCCCATCTGAAGGGCTCTAGGGAAGGGGATCACTGGGTCCTTCTCAGATGAAGGACTAGGAAAAGGTCTAAGCGGTTCAAGGACCGGATCCACACATACATCACGCACCACAGTGGGACCAGAAGAAAATAAACCTTTTCCTTTATTCATAGCAGAGTTCCGAGATACATGACCACGAGGAAAAACAACACCACTATCTGTACAAACACCGGTGGCCTACTGCTCTGCTGCTGCTGCTGAAGGTAGACGTCTCGCGGCATCAGTACCGCGTGCTGGCTCGGCTGCTGCTGGGGTGGCATCAGTACCACCTCCTAGATCTTGTGAAGTGGCGGCCTCAGTACCGCCGGTGGGATCAGCATCCTTGGTGGCCTCAGTACCACCGTCATCATCTGGAGCGGCCTCAGTACCGCTCTCCTCCTCCTCCTGTGGCGCCTCGGGATGGTGCTCAGCTGAGGCGCCGCCGCCGGCTGGGGTCCTACCGCTCCTAAGCGTGGCAAAATCAACATCAAAAAGATCTGAAGAAGTATCATCAAATGGATCGCTAGGAGTGGCTAACTCAGTATGTACTACCTGCTCAGACTTCCGCTTGAGATTGTTCGGGTTCGGCTCTATCTGGGCGGGTATGGCGGCCTTCCCTCTCACCAGGTCCCGCAACTCCTGGCGGAACTCATCCATCTCCCGTCGGAACGTCGCCTGCTGATCCGTGAGGAGGCGGGCGATGTCATCCAAAGCGGGGCTCTCATGGGAGCCCGACGGGTGGCCTCTCTGTGGGTGAGGCTGCGGCTGCTGGTATGGGTGAGAGGGATAAGAAGGAGGGTGCTGCTGGTGCTGGTATCCCTGGTGAGCCTGCGGCTCACGTCTCCAAGGCTGTCCCTGCTGCTGATAGGGACGAGGAACATAGGACGACTGCTGCTGGTAGACTGGGGGCTGCTGCTGCGGCTGGTGATGGTCTCTCGGCTGGGAGTACCTGCCCTCCCTGACCTGACGGCTGCTGCTGGGGCTGGGCACCACCACTCCCCCACCTGAATCCGGATGGTCTCGTCGGATCCCAGGCTGGGGACGGTCGTACCAGATCCCGTTGACATCCATCAACGGCTCTGCATCAAAGGGGGCTGGGGGCAGTACTGCCAACGACTGCTCCGGCTGGTAGACCACCATCTGCATCTCTGGAGATGGTGGTGACTGCAAAGTGAGCTGCGGCTGCTGGTACGGCTCCGCCTGTACAAGGTGAACCTGTCTAGGCTGCACTGGGGTGCTGGAGCGCTGGGACGAGCTGCTGCTGCTGCCGGCGTCGCCTTGCGACTGAAGACGGGGCTGAGAAGCCGTCTGTGTCTCCTGGAGACACATGAGCTGTGTCTTCAGGTCGCTCAAGACCTGTGCCATCTGATCCATCTGTGCTATGCTCTGGCACTGCTTCTTCTCTATCAGCTCCATGCGGTCCAGCTTCTCGCTGATGATGCCCATGTCCGCAGCTGACGACTCTAACTGTGCTGCTGCTGTGGCTGCGGACGAACTAGATGGACCTGCATCTACCCGTGCTATCCTCTGGTACTGCACGGGTCCTGGCTGATGTGGCTGGGTCTTCTGGGTGTAGAGACGGGTCTGGGACATCACCATGTAATTCTCTGCCATCTCCTCAAAAATAGCCCAGACCTGGTCATGGTCCTTGGCGAAGTAGGACCCGCCACAAGAAGCGTTCACCAGGCCCTGTAGCTCTGGTGACAACCCACTGAAAAAGCTCTGAACTAGGTTCGGCTTCGTGATATCGTGGTGTGGGCATCTGTCCAAAAGCTCTCTAACCTCTCCAAGCCTCATGGAACTGCTCGTTGGGGAACATGGAGAAGTTGCTGATCAGGGCCCTCGCCGCGTTCGTCCGCCCGAGTGGATAGTAATTGTTCAAGTACTCGGTGCGGAGCTGCTCCCAAGTGTATACGAATCTCCCCAAATGTTTCAGCCAGGTGGCTGCTCTGTCTGCCAGTGAGAAGGGGAAGGCAATCATCCGTATGGTATCCTGGTCCACATGCCTGTCGTGGACAGTACTGCAAATCATGAGAAACTCCTGGAGGTGGAGGTGGGGCTCCTCTGTAGCTAGTCCGTGGAACCGCGGGAGCATCTGCAAGGTGTTCGGGGGGAATTTGAAGTCCCCCACGATAGCCGGAACCACCACCCAGTGGTGCATCAGTGTAGATCCGGGATTGTGTAAATCCCGCATCGGTCTCGGTGGTCCTGCTCCTCCTGCGGCTGCTGCCGCTGCGGCGGCAGCCGCGGCTGCTGCTGCTGCTGCTGCTGCGGCTCGTGCCTGTGCCTCTGCATCCGGGTCCTCGGGCTCGCTCTGTGCATCTCTCTCTGCTCTGAGCCTCTCCATCTCACGCCTCATCTCTATCATAAAAGCTCCCTGATCGCGGAGCTGCTGCTGGATTGTCTCTAACTGTGCGATCAGGGTGGAGTTGATCGCTCCCTGGTCTAGTACAAAGTGCTCGGGACGGGAGTGATCGTCAGAACTGCCTGCGCCTGCCATCTCGATGTCTGCAAAATCGAAGGAGCCCAACTCAGGTGCTGTCAAATGTATAAGTCTCTCCTCGGGCTCAGGTCTCTCGGGTAGATCAGAAAGGGGGTCGAGGGGGAACAGGGTGGAGTCGTACTCGGGCTCGGAGAGCGGGTCTGAGCTCTCGCGAGCCAACCTAGATGATGAGGTAGACGCACCCGAAAGCGGTACAGCCAAGGGCTGCCTAAGAGATCGTCTACCCATCATCTCGATCTGGCGAGTAGGGCGGATGAGATCTGGAAAAACTATGATCTGAAAACAAACCCCCGGTTCACCAACGCAACGCGAGCTGAAGACCGTGAAAGTTCGGTCAAATTATCTTGTCTGTTTTATTTGGTGAACACACAAATATCAGAGCGATTACGTGACCTGTTGGGATCTCCGCTGCTAACCCAACCGACTGGCCCGCACGGAAGAGTCGGTAGTCAGTCAAGTATAGCAACGGGGGGCTCTACCTAGTGTTCGGGTCACTCTCTCGCACATACAAACCAAGCAATGAGGGGTTGCTCTCCCCAAGACAGAATTTTTAGGGTGAGCGAGTTTTAAGATCGATAGTCTTAGCAGTCCCAATTTTATGGTTACTCTTTTTAGGTATTTTTCAATGCAAACAAAAACGCCTAACGAATTTTTCGGTTCTCCTGGTTATTAAGTCCAAAAACGGGGGGAGAAGTCGAAAAAGCCGATGCACGAGAAATCAATGATGCATGCAAAGTCAGAAAAGCGTACCTGCCTCCAGCTCTCTACATGCAGAGTGATCCGCGCATAAAATAAAGACAGAAAAGTAAACTAAGCTATATGATGCAACGGTAAAAAGCCGAGTCCTAAGACAAGCAACTTCTATTGATCGTGAAGAACAATAGTTAGTTAACCGAATCGAGTCCGGAGTCCGATCTTGGGAGTCACTCGGTGCCCGCCACAACGGGTCCTGCCAGCGCTGTATGTGACTCCTAACGGCACGTGGTCTCAAATCCAATTAAACTAACTTTTTCAGTGAATTTTAGTAAGGTCCAATTACGTTCTATAGGAACAGATATTCTATTAAGTGTTGGGCCTTAGAAATCTTACGTCACAACCAACAAAAATCCTATGTCTAGGGGCTCGAGCAAAAACCGCGAAAAACCGGCAAATGACAGTAAGAAAGAAAAAGAAAAGCCGCGTAAAAAGCCGCGAAAAACCGAAGGGTCCTAATGGGTCACCCAAGCACGCCGGTGCTCGGCGAAACAGACCCGCTACGGTCTAAGTGTCTAAACAGTCTCACAGTTCAAGTCCCTGTATTATTACAATTAATGATAAATGAACTGAAAATAAACTAAGCTATCCTCTCCACTCACTCTCTCTCTCTCGCTCTCTCCTGCGGCTTCGTAGAGAAAGAAGCCGCCTCCGAACTCCGCGGCTGCACCGGCTCCTCGAAAGTCGCCTCCACGGTCCTCGGGCCCTCGCAAGAAAGACAGAAGATGGTGGTCAGACCAATACAATAATCAAATAATAAATGAAAATAAGAACAAGGGTATATATGCAAAAATGAGAAATAAAATAATCACACAAAAGAAAACAAGAATAAAAAGAAAAGAAAATCAAAATAAATCAAAATAGATCAAAAAGAAACTATCAACAAAGCCGTGAAAAGCCGCGAGCTCCGAAGAGCCGCGAAAAACAGCGAAAACAAAAATGAAAATAAGAACAAAAATACTACTAAGCCGTGCTCCCCGGCAACGGCGCCATTCTGATGACACAAAAATGCCCTAAGACCCGGGTGAAGGTAATAGAACAAGGGTCGTTGCGACCCGGATCTCAGAAGATGTGTCAATCAAGAAAAAGAATCGAACCGCGAAACGAATCGAATATCAAACAAGCAAATCAAGCGGTCCTAGCTATAAGATTAACCTGGTATAGCTCCCAGGGTCGAACACAAGGAGCACGGATTGGCCTAGGGCCTACGAAGTAGTAAAAATAAAGTAAAATAAAATAAAAATGATTTTTAGTGGTTTTTGTTAATTTTTATATTTTTTGGATTTTTAAAAGATTAAGAAAATAAAAGAAACAAATATCAACACACTTAGGCAAATTATTTAACACACCAAAAATACAGCAAAAATTCAAGAAAATTTGTTTTTATGTTTTTTAAGTTTTTAAGTGTTTTTGGTGAATTTTTGATAATTTTCTAATGGGTAGATTATTTTCTAAAAATCAAACAGTGCGAAAAATGAATGAAAGGTACTGTCCAGCAAGGCTTAAGACCCAAAAATAAAATATTTAAGGATCTCAAAAAGCCCTGGAGGTAATTTTCCTGTAATCTAGAAAGAATAAGGAAAATTTAGGCACCCTAATTATTGTTTTTGGATTTTTAAATTATTTATTATAATTTTTATGAGTTTTTAGGGGTTTTTCAATTTTTAGGGTTTTTACTTAATGAAAAATAGCCAAAGTTGGCTAGAAAATCAAACAACAAGCAAACAACAGAACCTAATTTTTTTAGAATTTTTTGGGGGTGTTTTTATATTTTTTTGGTATTTTTAAACCTAGACAGTAGCTAAAAGGAAGGTTTTTGAATTTTTAAAAATACTAAATCAAATCAAAAATGTCCTAAAAAATTCTCAAAAATCTAACAACATGGCAGGAGCCATGTATCAAATTTTCATCGAATTTGGAGGTGGTTTGATATTTATTCAAAAATCAAAGAGGGGGCACTATGCACAGGGACGTAAGTGCAAATACCCAAAGTTCTGAGGGCCAAGGTGCAAAAATCCCAGCAAGTCACGCGCGTGGCGCGTGGCTGGGGCACTCAGGGGCCTTTTGGTAAGAAAAACCAAGTTCCAGGGGCTTTTGATAACTCGTACCAAAAACCCAGGGACTCGGTTGCAATTTACCCACTAATACACGCACATGTAGAAATAAAAATGCTCACAGGGGCACAACTGCAAATACCAAAAAGTTTCTTGTCATTCAATAACCCAACAGAACTACAGGGAAATAAATGCAAATAACCCTAAACTACACGTGACGACGCACGTGGTCTCATACACACAGGGGCATACATGCAAATACAAACAAGCACCAGGTCCGGAATGCAAATTACCCTACGTAAATGAAGTTACTAAAATATTTACAGGACTAAAAATAAAAGACACAAACTACGAGGAGGCCTAAGTAATTTACCCCTTTATTCGTCGACGGCCGGATTCGCGCCACGTGGAGGATCTGACGGCTCTGGATGGTGGCGCTCTCCTTCTTCAGCTCTCGGGGCCGGATCGACGGTGGAGGCGAGGACACGTGGAAGATCGACGGGGTGGGGCTCAGGTGCCTCTCTCCTCTGCTGCTAACGGTCCAGATGAGCTCCTCAACGAGATCGACGGTAGCTGCTCCTCGGAAGATGGATGGCTGGGATCAAGTCTGGAGCGGAGGAGACATCGGACGGCGCTGGAGGATGGTGGAAGAACACGACGCCGGCGAACTTCGCCAGCCTCGTGCGAGAGCTGCAGTCCTCCTCAGCTGCTGCTAAGTATCGGAACAGGTCCGCGGAGTCGTCCCGCAGCTGGTGAAGGTGTCCGATGGCCCGGCCGAGCCCTGGAGGGGCTCCGGCGAGCTCGGCGGCGGTGAGCTCCTGGTCTGAACGTACGGGGGTCTCAGATGACTCCCTTTGAACCTGCAAGATGGACCAAAAGCTTCACGGGTCGAGGGCAAAGTGCCTCGACCCAAAGAAGCGGGGTGAAAGTGGCTTGTGGGTCGGCGCGAAGGAGCTCCGGCGAGCTGGGGATGGAGGAGCTCGACTCCCAGCTCCGGGGCGAGCTGGGTTGGATGAAAGTGCGAAGAACGTGCGTCGGAGGATGGCGAAGGTGTGTGCGGGTTCCGATGATCGAGATAATACGCGAGGTGGCCGGAATCAGGGGAACACGTCGGAGAATCGATTTGGGGGTAACTCAAAATTAGACTAAACAAGAAGGTTCGAAGGTTACCTGGGCGATGCGGGAGACTATGCTGGAGCTTAGCTAGCTCCTGGTCTTCGCCTCGAAGGGCGTCAAGGCCTGAGGCTCGAGCTCCGGTCGGACGTCGGAGCACGGCGGCAAGAAGCAGCCGGATCGATGGTCGGGCACCCTTTCCTCCTCTGCAACAAGGGCCAACGCGAGCTGTCACCTCGGTGGGTACAATGGAGGTCACTGGAATGAAGGTGGCGAGCCAAAGATGCGAGTGGAGTGCGGCGGAGCTCGGCTTTTATGTGGGTGCAGGTCCGGGAAGAGGAGCTCGGGTCCGGCTCCATGGAGCACGGATCCCTAGGCGAAGTATCGGGCGAGCTTCCCGGATGCACGGGGGATGATTAGGACCTTAGATTAGGCGAAATGGGGATCGGATCTGGTAGAGATAATTGGGAGAGTTTGGGTCCGCGAACCAGACCCGGGCTCTGGTGGTCCTGGGGGAGGTGTTGACCGGGGGTCAACAATCCCCCGTGGACCAATCAGAGCCCGCCAAGGCTTGAAATTTTATTTGATTTTTTTGGGCCTTTAAATGGCCGAATTTTCAAAAACTTAAAACACAAAATATTTTTGTTTTAATTTTTTCTATTTTTTTGTGATTTTTAATTAATTTTTGGAAATAAAAATAAGGTATTTACACTATAGCTATACACAGGTATATATACACTATATTGATTTTTAATTTTTGCTTTTTAATTAGTTATTTTTATACATTTTTATTCCTATTTTATATTTTATTTACTTATAGCATAAAATGAGGAGTAAAAGGCTATTTTTATTTTATTTTTATTATTTTTATACATAGGTTAAATAATTAGTTATATACATTTATGTACATGGTATATGTATACAATATATTTTTGCATTTTTAATTTTGTAATTTTTATTTGATTTTTGTTTTTTTTTCTTTTTATTTATTTTATTTACAATATATACATAGAATATTTACAAAAAGATTTTGCAAATAAATAACTTTACAAGGTGAAATAACTAAAGATGGTGGTCTATATACAAGGTGAAGGGGTCTTTTTGGTCTTTTTAATTTTTAGATTTTTATTTTGTTTTTAATAGCTTTTAAATATATACAAAATATAAAAACATATTTTTGGATGAGGAAAATATTATTTTATTTATTTACAAATATATACACAAGTGAGCCCCTATCTCCCTCTACTTGGCTTTTATGCGGTCAGGCCCATGCTGAGCCCTCCCTTGGGTTAGGTTGCTCAATATTTATTCTAAATATTTCCCTCCTTTTCTTCTTCTTTATTCTTTTATTTTTGCACAAAAACATGCTAATTATCTATAGTTACAAACATGCATGCTTTTGCTAACTTTTCCTATTTACACATATCTACATGCATTTGCATAGGTTTTTGTAGCTAAAATATAAGAATAAAGAGTGATGAATGGGTATTCATCAAGGACCTCAGATGGTCCTCCTCTGACCTGCAAAATGGCACGAAGAGCAAGCTGGGTCGAGGGCAAAATGCCTCGACCCTGTTAGGTGCGAAGTGGGTGAACGACGGGTCGATATGGGCGAGCTCCGGTGAAGCGACGGCGAGGGAACTCAAACCCCAGTTCCTGTGCGAACTGGGTTGAACGGATGGGTTAAGAAGGTGAGGGGGATTGAGGCGAAGGTGATAGTGTCATCCGATGATCGAAATGGTAAGGGAGGCGGTCGGAATCGACGGTCGACAGCGGACGGACGATTTGGGGCTAAACGGAAATTAGGGAAAGCTAGAAGGAAAGAAGGCTACCTGATGGTCGATGTCGACTGTGCTTGAGCTGCTCGAGCTCCTGGTCCTAGCCTCGAGGGCCATCGATGCCCGAGGCTCGAGCACCACGCTGGTGGCGGTGCACGGCGGCACTAAGTCGTCGGATCGATGGTCCGGTCACTCTCTCCTCGCTGCAACACTGCCCTCAGCTTGCTGTCACTCAGGAGAGAACAATGGAGGTCCTGGGGTGGAGAGTGCACGAGCCAAAGATGAAGAATCGTGCGGCGGAGCTGGGTATTTAAGTGGCTAGGGGTCCGAGAAGATGGGAGTCGGGTGACTCGATCGGTGCGCGGATCCCAAAAACCCATGCCGAGCGTGGATCAGGGATGATCACTGATGGATTAGGACCCGGAGTTTACGGATTTGGAGCTCGGATCAAGTGGCGATAATTCGGAGAAATCGGGTCGGGGCACTGGATCCACGGGTCTGTGGTCCATGGGGGGAGTTGACCGGGGAGTCAACATCCCCCGAGGACCAATCAGGAGAGGCCACGTGGAAATGATTTGGAAATTCAATTAAAAATAGAAAATGGCTGAATTAATACAAACTCAAAACATGAAAAATGTTTCTTTTATTTTAAACTATTTTTTTGTGATTTTTAATGGTTTTTTTGAAATATAAATTAGGTATTTACAATATAGTACTATGTATAGGTATATATACAATATTGATTTTAATTTTTGATTTTTAATTAATTATTTTTGTGCATTTTTATTCCAAATTTATATTTTATTTATTTACAAGATAAAATTTGGAATATTTTGGTGTTTTTATTTTATTTTATTATTTATTTACAAGGGTTAAATAAATAGTTATATACATTTATATACATGGTCTATATACAATGTTTATTTTGATTTTCATTTTTGTTCTTTTTATTTATTTTTGTTTTAATGGTTTTTATTTTATTTATTTACATAATGGGATATGGAATATATACAAATTTTTATGGAATTTTATTTATTTATTTACAAGGTGAAATAAATATAGAAGTGGGTCTATGTACATGGTGACTATGTACAAGGAAGCATGTTTTTATTTTTCTTTTTAATTTTCTTATTTTTATTTTGATTTTGTATTTACAAATATTCACAAATATTTACAAACTTATTTTTATTTTTATAAGAGGAAAATATTTTTATTTTATTTATAGGTATATTTACAAAGGTGAGCTTCCTTATCTCTCTCTACTTGGGCTTTTATGCGGTCAGGCCCATGCTGAGCTCTCCCTTGGGATTAGGTCGCTCAATATTTATTCTAAATATCTCCCTCTTTTTCTTTTATTTCTTTATTCTTTTATTTTTGCACAAAAACATGCTAATTATTTAATTTTATACAATGCTTGCTTTTTGGTAACTATTTTTATTTACAGATATCTACATGTATTTGCAAAGGTTTTTGTAGCTAAAATACAATAATAAAGAGTGATGAATGGGTATTCATCACCCCCTATACTTAACTTTGCTAGTCCCTTAGCAAACACTTATTTGAAAAAGAAGTGAAAAAGAAAACGAAAAAGAAAAAGAGGAGAATGTACATGGATCAAAGTTGATTATTAAACTTGCCTTCATTAAATTGAAATATGGAGCTCGATCAGATCTTTGGATTATTAATGTGTCGGAACCTTATTTGGACTTAAGTTTAAAACTCAACAGCCTCTAAGCTCCACCAATCTATAATCAAGACTCCTCAACAATCCAGATCAGAACAAGTCACCATACACAAACCTTGAAGACCATGAGTCTTTCCTTGTACTGTGAATGTGATATATAAGCTCTCCACCTCAAAAATGCAACTTGACAACCCTCCCCAACAAGGTAACTCTATGACCCCAATCTAGCCACTCTTTCCTCGAGGAGCGAGGTATTCCCTTCTAAGTTCAAGTTCAACCGGCTCAAGAAGAGGGGGAAGAAGAGAATGGACCATGGCCAGTGTAGCCATGTATCCTTGGGAGCTCAACCAGTGTAGCCAAGTCTCCCTGCTGCAAGATACATAAGGTGGGACATGAACCTCAAGCTTTGCTTATTTGCAATATATACATACTCCGGTGGGATTATCATTTTCTATCAGACCCACCACTTTTTTGGAGTTATTTTCTTTTTGCATTTTTTTTCAAGTGCATCTATACAACATATACATGTGCAGCATATATACAAGGAGTTTTTCCTCTTGAGCCAGTAGACTATCCCTCTTTTGAAGTCTTATTGCAACCCACAACTCCTGTCGTTAGACCTCATGGCAACCAGACCAAGTTGAGACGCACTTCCTTCACTAAAAGAAGAAGAGAGGTTCCGTCTAGAAGTACTACCCTCATATGCTACCCCAAGTCAAGGAAGATTGCCTCCTTACCACCTCATCCGTAGAGAGCTCGGTGCTAAGTGCGGTGTCCAAGTAAAACCATTGTCTATATGAGTCATGCGTGTGTTGTTAAGTGCTCTACTTAGGCTCATTGAGATGACATGTGATCATAGCCTAGTGGACTCAAAGAATTAAGTCACAATGGACCTGAAAAGCCTTAACCCTAAGCCCTATAAGGTTCCTCTTAGAATTATGTGGATTAAGATCTTAATCAAGCTCCATTTCTCAATTTAATTCTAGGCTAGTTTAAATGTCAACTATAATCCGGGAAAAACTATATACAAGTATATACAAAGATGCTATTTACACAATTTTTACAAACATGCAAAATTTTAAAAAAATGTTTTGAAATCATGGATGTATGCATGAATGCTTGTTTTGCAAAAGTATTTACATAAATTTACAAAATATTTTTGCAAACTTTTGATTTTCAAAACATTTTGGAAAATTTTTGTATTATATACATAATTTTGTTTTGAAAATATTTACACAAACTTTACACAAAAAGTTTTGAAAACATTTTTACAAAAATAATTTGTATAATAGCTATGTATGTGCAAGAAAAGAATGTTTATTTACAGGGAAGTTTTTTTTAATTTTTATGGATTTTTGGTTTAGCCATTTTTTATTTATTAACACACTCACACAAAGTACGAGTTATGTCTACAGTATATATGAAATATACACACACCCTATACTTAGCTCGAACGATGTCCTCAGAGTCAAGAGCGATGAAGAAGACATAACTCGTGCTATGTATAGTGAAGTGAAAAGGAAGGCTATATACAAAGATGAATGAAAGAATAGAAAATCAAGAGAGTCTCGGCTTTTCCCCCTATACTTAGGATCAAATAATCCTAAGCATAGTAGGCTGTACACAAAGGGAAAACCGAGTAGAGAATGTGCAGGGTCTACCCCCCTATACTTAGGGTAAAATATCCTAAGTATAGGCAGCAAAAACGGGGGTAGAAAGAATCAAAAGAAATACCCATGAGTCCAACATCCACCCTATACTTAGGGTAAAGTACACCCTAAGTATAACATAATCAAAAGATGAAGAAAGGGATGTGGGACTAAAGAATGGAATGATATGGACATCTGGATCTATACAGGTCGGAAGAACGGTGATAATCAGGCGTGAGATGCAATAGATGTGAGTCAAGAGACCACATCTCATGCAAAATGAATAGGGGCAACATCAACGACCCGCGGCTCACAATCTAGAAATGGCTTGAGCGCTGGCCGTTCACTCAAAAGTACTCTCAGAAGACAACTCAGATATATCAATGCTCCCGTTGTCGTGTACCTTTCTCACAAGATAAGGTCCCTTCCATTTGCTCTGTAGCTTCCCTGGAAATAGCCGAAGCCTAGCATCAAACAACCATACTTTCTGTCCAGGCTCAAAATGCTTGTGGCTGATATGAGAATCATGCCACTCCTTCACTTCTCTCCTTGTACTGTAGGCTGTTTGAGAAGGCGGTATCACGAAGCTCCTCCAAGGCTGCTAACTCTGCCCTCCTATGGTCTCCTACACTACCTGGATCCAAAAGAATGTCTGTAACTGCCCAAAGTGACCTGTGTCTAAACTCAATAGGTTAAATGGCACAGCTTGCCATATACGAGGCGAAAGGGAGATGTGCCCAATGGTGTCTTGAAAGATGTCCTATATGCCCACAAGAACGAGTCCAAAAGCTGTGACCAATCCTTTCGGTCAGGGCGGACGACTTTCTGCAATATAGTCTTGATCTCCCTGTTCGACACCTCGGCTAGACCATTCGTCTGTGGATGGTATGGAGTGGCAACTCGATGGTCTATACCGAACTCGCTAGCAAGGGCCTTCACCTGGTCGTTGATGAAATGAGACCCTCCATCAGAAATCAACACTTGAGGGACCCTAAACCGCGTAATGATGTGCTTCCTCAAAAATCTGCAAACTGTCCTGGCATCAGCGGTTCGGGTGGGGATGGCCTCAACCCAACGACTCACATAATCAACGGCTAACAGAATGTACTCAAATCCCTGACTCTTAGGGAATGTACCCATGAAATCGATGCCCCATGCGTCAAAAACCTCACAGAAGTGAATGGGATGCATCGACATCATATCACGCTGTCCAAAAGTGCCCATCCTTTGTCAGTCAGTACACCTCTTCACGAATTCATCAGAGTCCTTGAAGAGGGTAGGCCACCATAGGCCGGATTGGAGCACTTTCTGTGCCGTTCTCCTCCCAGAGTGATGTCCTCCTGCCTCAAGCTTGTGGTAGTAAGTGAGGACGCTATGGTGCTCCTCCTGAGGAATGCACCTACGCCAGACGTTATCCCCTCCTTCGTGGTAAAGGATGGGATCCTCCCAGTGGTAGGACTTGGCCTTTGCGAGGAAGGTCTCAAGCCTCTGCCTGGGCCAATCTTGTGGAACTTTCTTAGCAACAAGAAAGTTCACAATATCGGCATACCACGGGAGAGAGGCGATATCAAGGATCGCCTCTCTGGGAAGGTCTCACAAATAGGGTCAATCTGCTCAGAATCCTCAAGATGCTCTAATCGGGAGAGATGATCCGCCACCACATTCTTGACTCCGGGCTTATCCTTAATCTCTATGTCAAACTCCTGGAGTAGAAGGATCCATCTAGTCAGTCTGGCCTTGGCATCCTTCTTTGCCATGAGGTACCTGATGGCGGTATGATCTGTGTACAGGGTCACTCTAGATCCAATAATGTATGATCTGAACTTATCTAGGGCAAATACTACAGCTAGCATCTCCTTCTCTATCACTGTGTAGTTCCGCTGCGCGGAATCCAATGTGCGGCTAGCGTAGTGGATAGCAAATGGAACTCCATCCCTCCTCTGTCCCAGCACGGCCCCACGACAAAATCGGAGGCATCCGTCATGATCTCAAATGGGAGAGACCAATCAGGCGGCTGAAGAACATGAGCCTCAACAACACACCTCTTGAGAGTCTCAAACGATGAAAGACACTTGTCATCGACAAGGAACTCGGTGTCTTTCGTCAGCAGGTCAGTCAACGGTCGGGCAATCCTACTGAAATCATGAATGAATCGTCGGTAGAAACCGACGTGCCCCAGGAATGACCGTAACTGCCGCAAATTGGACGGCAATGCGAGTTTTCTAATGACATCTACCTTGGCCGGATCAACTTCCATGCCCCTGGCGGAGATGATATGGCCAAGCACCGTCCCTTGAGTCACCATGAAGTGACTCTTCTCCCAAGATAACACCAAGTGAACCTCTATACATCGCTGAAGTACTTGGTCTAGGCAGTCAAGACAGGAGTCGAATCCGTCGCTGTAAACTGAGAATCATCCATGAAGACCTCCAAGCACTCCCCTACCATGTCCGAAAAGATCGACAACATGCATCTTTGAAAGGTCGCAGGGGCATTGCATAGCCCAAATGGCATGCGTCGGAAGGCGTATGTGCCGAAGGGATAGGTAAAGGTAGTCTTGTCCTGGTCCTCGGGAGCGATGGCCACCTGGTTGTAGCCTGAGTACCCATCCAGAAAACAATAGTGGCTCTTCCCTGCCAGTCTCTCAATGATCTGATCTATAAAGGGCAGGGGGAAATGATCCTTCTTGGTGGCCTGGTTGAGTCTCCTGTAATCAACGCAGACCCGCCAAGAAGTGGGTACCCGTGTAGCAATCTCCTCTCCCTGACTCGCTAACCACTGTAGTGATGCCCGTATTCTTGGGCACCACATGCAAAGGGCTGATAATCTTGGAGTCGGATATGGGGTAGATAAAATCAGGGCTCCACATTTCGATATCTCCTTCATGACAACCTCTCTCAGATTTGGGTTCAGCCGCCGCTGGAACTCACGCGACGGCTTCGCCTCATCCTCGAGATAGATATGGTGGGAGCACAGGGCTGGACTTATCCCCTGGAGATCTGCTACGCTCCATCCTATCACCTTGCGGTTCTTTTCAAGAACCCCCATCAAACGGGATTCCTGCTCTCCAGTCAAATCGGCAGAGATAATGACTGGGTACATCTCTTGCTCACCCGCAAGGAACCTATACTTCAGCGACGCAGGAAGCGGCTTCAGCTCTGGACAACTAGGTGCTGGTGGATCTGGCCTCTGAAAACTCTGCGTGAACGCAACCAAATCCGCATGGAGAACTGAAACTCTCTGTCACTCTCTGAATCTGGAGAAGGCTGCCCCTGATGGACTATCTCTGCTCTGCTCGGCATCTACCTTCTCCCTAGCTGCAGGCTCAGTGGAAGTCAGATCTGGTATATAATCATCAAACTCTGCCCAGTCAAAACCTAACTCCGAGGGATATGTATCATCCAAGGTGGCCTCAGTACCACCATCATCACAAAAATCAGTCTCGCGGTCGAGAACCGGCTCTACTGCCTCAAAAGTATCCTGGACCAGGAATGTTCTCTCCAAGCTCTCCTCTGTTGTCGTCTCTGCATCAGCGGAATCTGAATGTGAGAGGATGACATGTGCTGCTGGGTCTGCCCATACTGCCTCGTCATCTGTGATCACAAAGTCGCAGTCCTGGTGGATGTCTAGCCCGGCATCTGTCATCTGCTCTGTATCTGAAGTAGTCTCTGAGCATGCTCTGTCTCTGGCTCTGCTGTCCTCGACCGTCTCTATTTGTACACTTTCGCCCTCGACGCGAAAGTATACCTTCTCGCTATCATGGTCAGTCACTGCCTTGGCTGTGGCCAAGAACGGCGCGAGAATGATTGGGGTATCGGTCACTGAATCAGGGATCTCCATGTCCAACACTACGAAGTCCACGGGGAATTACAGGCCCTGAATCGTGACGACAACGTCTCTAAGCAACCCCTTCGGCCTCTTGACAGATCGATCAGCAAACTGAAGGACTGTCCTGCTCTGTCTAAGAGTGCCCAACTTGAAGCGGTCGAGAAGGGCTGCCGGAAGTAGGTTGATCGACGATCTGCTGTCTAATAGAGTACGGTCGAACCTCTGCTCACTGATATGGCATCTGACATAAGGAGCTCCTGAAATCTGGCCTCTTGGCCGGCAGACGGTTCTGGATCGCGAAACAAGTGGCTCTCGTCAGCACATGAATCTCTGAATGGTGGTTCCTCCTCTTTCTCCTAACTGTAGTCCTGTCTCTAAGTGAACGCTGAAGTAGAGGAATGTGCTGCCAAAGCCTCGTGAAGAGTCAGCTGAATGTGAAAACGATCTATCATCTACTGGCTGAACTCTTCCTGCTGCCTCTTTTTTGGATTTTCATTTTTCTTCCACTTCCCCCTCTGAAGAGCTCTAGGGAAGGGGATCACAGGGTCCTTCTCAGATGAAGGAATAGGAAAGGGTCTAGATGGCTCGACGGCCGGATCGACACATACATCATGCACCATAGTGAGACCAGAAGAAAACAAACCCTTTCCTTTATTGCCAGAAATGTCTCGAGATACATCAGCAAAAGGAAAAACAACAGGAATCTCAGAAGAACTGGTGGCATCAACACCACCATCGGCTAGTAGACGGGCGGCCTCAGTACCGCGCTCTGGCTCGGCAACCTGGGTGGCCTCAGTACCACCTCCTCCAGCTGGGTGAAACGGCAACCTCAGTACCGCCGGTGGGATCAGCATCCGTGGTGGCATCGGTACCACCGTCATCATCTCTAGCAGCCTCAGTACCGCTCTCCTTCTCGCCTGGCGCTCTAGATGTATCCTCAGGGTGTCGCTCAGACGAGTCGCCACCTGCTGGCATCCTACCGCTCCTAAGTGTGACAAAATCAGTATCAAAAAGATATGCAGACATATCATCAAAAGTATCACTCGGAGTGGCATACTCAGTACAAGCTACCTGCTCAGATTTCCTCTTCAGGTTGTTGGGATTCGACTCAATCTAGGCAGGGATGGTGGCCTTCCCTCTCACTATGTCCCGCATCTCCTGGCGGAACTCATCCCATCTCCTATCGAAAAGTAGCCTGCTGATCTGTGAGAAGGCAGGCTATGTCATCCAAGGCAGGGTCTCATAGGATGGCTCATGAGAACCTGACGGGTAGCCTCTCTGGTAGTGAGGCTCTGGTGCTGTGGCTGAGAGGGGTAAGAATGTGGCTGATACTGCGGCTGATCACGCCTCCAAGACTGTCCCTACTGATAGGGACGAGGACCATACTGCGGTGACTGCTGTGGCTGTGGCTGGGTATATGCTGGGGGCTGCTGCTGGTGGTGATCCCTCTGATGGCTGTACTGGCCACCCTGACCTGACGGCTGCTGCTGGGGCTAGGCACCTCCGGCCGCCCAACGGAATCCGGGATGGTCTCGTTGGATACCGGGCTGGGGGTGATCGTACCAAATCCCGTTGACATCCATCAACGGCTCTGAATCGTACTGGGGTGGTGGGAGCACTTGCCAGAGGCTGATCCGACTGGTATACCACCATCTGATGTCAGTGGATGGTGATGCCTGGTAGGTGAGCTGTGGCTGCTGGTACGACTCCGCCTATACAAGATGGACTTGTCTAGGCTGTTGGTGGGAGCTGGAGCACTGGGACGAGCTGCTGCTGCTACTCGGATCGCCTCGTGCCTGGAAGACGGGGCTGGGGAGCCGTCTGTGCCTCCTGGAGACACATGAGCTGTGTCTTCAGGTCACTCAGAGTCTGTGCCATCTGCTCCATCTACGTGATGCCCTGGCACTGCTTCTTCTCTATGATCTCCATCCGGTTTAGCTTCTCGCTGATGATCCCCATGTCTGCGGCTGAACTCTCTGCCTGTGCTGCTGTTGCGGACAAACTGGATGGACCAGCGTCGACCCATGCTATCCTCTGGTACTGCACGGTCTGTGGCTGGGCTTTCCCCTGAGTGTACAATCGGGTCTGGGACGTCACCATGTAGTTCTCAGCCATCTCCTTGTAGATGGCACAGACCTGATCGTGGTCCTTGGCAAAATAGGACCCGCCACAAGAAGTGTTCACCAAGCCCTGAAGCTCTGGTGTCAGCCCGCTAAAGAAGCTCTGAACAAGGTTCGGCTTGGAAATGTCGTGATGCAGGCATCTATCGGTCAGCTCTCTGAACCTCTCCCATGCCTCGTGAAACTGCTCGTTGGGAAGCATGGAGAAGTTGCTGATCATGGCTCTAGCGGCATTCGTCTGCCCGAGTGGATAGTACTTATGCAAGTACCCGGTGCGGAGCTGCTCCCAGGTGTAGACGAACTTCCCCAAATGCTTCAGCCAGGTGGCTGCTCTGTCTGCTAAGGAGAAGGGGAATGCAATCATCTGTATGGTATCCTGGTCCACCTGACAGTCGTGGACTGTGCTGCAGATCATCAGAAACTCCTAGAGGTGGAGATGGGGCTCCTCTGTGGCGAGCCATGGAACCGGGGGAGGAGCTGCAAGGTGTTCGGGGGGAACTTGAAGTCACCCACGATGGCTAGTAGAACAACCCAATGATGCATCAGTGTCGATCTGGGGTTGTGTAACTCCCGCATAGGTCTCGGTGGATCTGCTGCGGGTCCCGGCTCTCGTGAACCAACCTAGATGAGCGGGTAGACGTGCCCGAAAGCAGTGCAGCCAGAGGCTGCCTAAGAGATCGTCTGCCCATCATCTTGATGTGGCGAGTTAGGCGGATGAATTCTGGTAACAACTATGATCAGAAGCAAACCCCCGATTCACTGACGCAACGCGAGCTGAAGACCGTAAAGGCTCGGTCAATTATCTTGTCAATTTTATTTTGGTGATCAGTCAGGATAGCAGAGCGATTACGTGACCTGTTGGGTTACCCGATATTTTCCCAACCGACTGTCCCGTACAGAAATATCCGGTAATCAGTCGAGAAGAATATCGGAGGGCTCGTGATGAATACTCATTCATCACTCTTTATTCTTATATTTTAGCTACAAAAACCTTTGCAAATGCATGTAGATTTATGTAAATAGGAATAATTACCAAAAGCATGCATTGTGTAAAAACCTATAATTAGCATGTTTTTGTGCAAAAATAAAAGAACAAAGATTAAAAAGAAATAAAGAGGGAAATATTTAGAATAAATATTGAGCAACCTAACCCAAGGGAGGGCTCAGCATGGGCCTGACCGCATAAAAGCCAAAGTAGAGGGAGATAGGGGCTCATGTGTAAGTATTTATGTAAATAAAATAAAGATATTTTCCTCACCAAAAATATGCTTGTAAATACTTGTATATATTTATAAAATATAAAAACAAAAGAAAAAGGTAAAAATAAAAAAGAATTAAAACACCCCTTTTATCATGTACATAAGCCACTTCTATGTATTTATTTAACCTTGTAAATAAATAAAATTAATTTCCAAACGTTTTGTAAATAGTCTACATTATATATTGTAAATAAATAAAATAAAAACAATTAAAACAAAAGCAAAATAAAAATAGCAAAATTAAAAATACAAAAATATATTGCACATATATCATGTATATAGATGTACATATATATTTATTTTACCTATGTATAAATAATAAAAATAAAATAAAATATCTTTTTATTCCTTATTTTATAATGAAAATAAATAAAATATAAAATGAGGATAAAATGGTATAAAAATAATAATTAAAAAAAATCAAAAATTAAAAACCCTAATTGTGTACATATACATATATAGTACATACTATGTATATACCTTATTTTTATTTCTAAAAATTAATTAAAAATCACTAAAAAATAGAAAAAAATAAAATAAAAATATTTCATGTTTTAAGTTTTTGCTGAATCGGGCCCTAGCTACCCTTAATTTTCACTTCAAAATTCAGCCACGTGGCCTGATTCCATTGGGTCCTGGGGATGTTGACCGCCCGGTCAACTACCCCCCCCCAGGACCACTTTGCATGGTCCTTAGCGGGTCCCCTGATTTCTCGGATTTTTCCCCGCTAAACCCGAATGCCTATCACCTAAATCCCGGGTCCGAATCCTTAACCTCGCATCCGACATCCTCGCCGGAGCCGCATCCTCGGGATCCGCGCGCTCCAGAGCTTGCCCGGACCTCTCCTAGCCGGACCCCTAGCCATATAAAGCCGTAGCTCCGCCACCTGATTGCTCCATCTTTGGTCACTTGTCTCCACCCCAGTGAGCTCCAGAGCGTCCACGAGAGTGACATCTTGCGTCCCGACCTGTCGAAGCGAGGAGAGGGAACTTGGCCATCGATCCGACGAGCTACGCCGCCGCTGCTCCGTCACCTGCGTGAGTACCGAGCCTCGGAGGGAGACGATCCTTGAGGCGATGACCAGGAGCTTCAGCAGCTCCTCCCCAGTCTCTCCGACCATCCAGGTAACCTTGTAGGGTCCTTATCTTTCCTCGATTTCCATTTACGCCCAAATCGCGCCACCGCCGTCTATCTTTGATTCCGACCACTCCATCACCCATTTCGATCATCGGAGTCAACCACCGCACTCGCCTCTCTCCGACACACCTTCTTCACCCCTCCACTCAACCCAGCTCGCACAGGAGCTGGGAGCCGAGCTCCTCCGTCCACCACCCTCGCCGGAGCTCGTCGTTCCGACCACGAGCCACCTTCGCCTCGCCTAACCGGGTCGAGGCAGTTTGCCCTCGACTCGTGAGTCTTCTGGTTCACTTTGCAGGTCGAAACGAAGTCCATCTGAGGCCCTTCGTCATCCAGCCAGGAGGCTTAGCTCCGCCGACCTCGCCCGAGCTCCTCGGAGCTCGGCTCGATCATCGGAGCCCACCACCAGACGCGGGAGCACTCCACGACTCTTCTCCGACCTTCAGAGTGCTCCCAGGAGGTCAGCTGCGCTCGCACGAGGCCGGCGAGTCTCGCCGGGGACCTGTTCTTCCAGCATCCTCCATCGCCGTTCGATCAGCCTCCTGCTCCAGGCGCCATCTGGACCGTTCGTCCCTGGAGCTCCCTTCGACGTCAGATCTGAGGAGTCTGATCCCAGCCCGTTAGATCTACACGTGGCTCGGCCCCGACCGTTGGATCAGTCCGAGAACCCAGCGCTGGCGTGCCACTCGATTCAGACCGTAGATCCCTCCACGTGGCAGCCCTCCAGCCGCACCGCTTAATAAAGGGTAATTTACCCTTAGGCCCTGTCTTTCTTTTTATTTCGTTTTAGTCCTGTAAATATTGAACTTAGTTGTTTAGTTTTAGGGTTATTTGCATAGTGGACCTCGTACTTTATTTTATTTGCTTATATACCCCTGTGCGTTGTATGCCACGTGCTTCGTCACGTGTTTGTCTGGATTATTTGCAATAGAGGCCCCTGTAGTTCTGGTTGTTCCTGATTGAATGAAAAGTTTTACGTATTTGCATTTATACCCCTGTGCGTGATATATTTCCACATGTGCGTGTTATTTTGGGTATTTTGCAGATAGGCCCCTGGACTTTTGGTACATGTTACCAATAAGACCTCGGGACTTATTTTTATTACATTTGGGTCCCTGAGTGCCCCAGGCACGCGCGTGGCGCGTGTTTTGCCGGGAAAATTGCACAGACCCCCCCAGACTCTTGGGTATTTGCACTTTGGTCCCTGTGCACAGTACCCTTCCTTTATTTTTGAATAAAATATCAAACCACATCCAAATCCAACGAAAATTGGACACATGGCTCCTGCCATGGTGTAAAATTTTCGTGGATTTTTGAGGACATTTCTGATTTCATTTGATATTTTTAAAAAATCAAAAACCCTTACTTTAGCTACTGTCTAACTTGAAAAATCACAAAAAAATATTAGAACTCATTTAAAAATTCTATAAAAATTACCCACTGTTTGTCTTGCTTAGTTTGATTTTCTAGCTAATTTTGGCTATTTTTCATTATCTAAAACACCTAAAAAACTTAAAAATACTCAAAAACTTATAAAAACTCTAGTAAATCAATTAAAAATCCGAAAACAATAAAATTGGTGCCTAAATTTTCCTTGTTTTATCCTCTTCATAGGAAAATTACTCCCGGCCATTTTGGGGCTCTTAGATATTTTATCTAGGGCTTTTTGGCTCGGCTGGACAATACCATTTGTTTCAGCTACTGTTTGATTTTTAGAAAATAAATAAATATCAGAAAATTCTCAAAAATTCACCAAAAACACTAAAATTATAAAGACATAAAATATTTTTGTTTGAATTTTTGGTTGAGTTTTAGTGCTTTGAATAAATTGTTGAAGTGTGCTTCTCTTTGTTTTTCTTATTTTCTTGATTACTTAAAAATCCAAAAAATATAAAAATATTCAAAAACCACTAAAAACATTTTCTTTTCTTATTTTATTCCTTTTTACTACTTCGTAGGCCGAGAGGCCAATCCGTGCTCCTTGAGTTCAACCCTGGGTGCTATACCAGGTTAATCCAATAGCAGGACCGCTGTTTTGAGTTTTGACCGATTTTATCTATTCTGATTGGTTCATTTTTCTTGATCAAGTGCATCTGAGTGACCGAGGTCGCAAGAACCTATTTAGTACCTTTACCTTAGTTATTCAGATCGCTTATCAGAATGGCGCCGTTGCCGGGGAGTACGGCTTAGTAGTTTTTGTTTTTGCTTTATTTTTGTTTTCGCGGCTTTTCGTGGCTCTTTCAGAGCTCGCGACTTTTTCGCAGCTTTTGTTCATATTTTATTTTTGTTTTATTTTCTTTTATTTTATTTTTGTTTTTGTTTTTGTTTTATTTTGAGTGTTTATTTTATTTTGCATTTTTGCATATATACCCTCTTTTTCTTTCATTTATTTTTCTTCTTATTATCTGATTATTTTATTGGTCTGACCACTCTGCTCTTTCTTGCGAGGACCCGAGGACCGAGGCGGCTGATCTCGAGAAGTCGACGCAACCGCGGGATTCGGAGGCGGCTCTTTTCTTTGCGGAGCCGCATTAGAGAGTGAGAGAGAGTTGAGTGGGAGAGGATTTTTATTTTCTTGCATTATTATTGTAATAATACAGGGACACTCAGAGACTGGACTTGGACTTTGCTTAGCGGGTCTGTTTCGCCGAGCACCGGTGTGCTCGGGGGACCCTTAGGTTTTTCGCAGCTTTTTACGTGGTTTTGTTTTCTTTTCATTTTTTCTGCCTTTTCCGGTGTTTACGCGGTTTTCATCGAGCCCCTAGCTTTAGGAATTTCTCTTGCTTGAGCCGTAATTAGTAGGGTCCCCACACCTAATTGCTTGCTTGTTCCTATAGAGCGCTAATTGGACTCACTAATAATCAACTAATAAAAATAATCGACTCATCTCCTTCGTAGCCTACGTGCTGCAACTCACCCTATAAAGCGCTTTCTCCTACCCCCGATTTGTCGGGCAGAGGAGGGGTGGGCCAAGACCGAACCCCTTTGGCTTGGAGGTCGGTGACCGGTTAGACGGTTCTGCGTGTAGAAATTGCTCGTCTAGGACTCGGCTTTTCCCGTTGCATCATTTAGGTAGTTTTACTTTCAGTCTTTAAATTCTGCACGGATCACTTGCATGTAGAGTGCTGGAGACAAGGTACGCATTTCTTACTCAGCATGCATCATTGATTTCATCGCACATCGGCTTTTTCGTCTTCTTCCCCCTGTTTTGGACTAAATAACCAGGAGAACCGAAAAATTCGTTAGGCCGTTGTTTTTATTTGAAAAATATTAAAAAGAAAAACCATAAAATTGGGACTGGTTAACACTATTGATCCTAAAAGACATTCACCATAAAATTTTTGTCTTGGGGAGAGCAACCCCCTCATTGTATGGTTTGGATGCACGAGAGAGTGACCCGCACCCTAGGTAGAGCCCTCCGGTGATACTCCCGACCGATTACCGACTCTTCCGTGCGGGCCAGTCGATTGGGGGTAACATCGGGTATCCTAACAGGTCACGTAAGCGCTCTGATATCTTGTGTGTTCACCTAATAAAAATTGACAAGATAATTTGACCGAACTTTCACGGTCTTCAGCTCGCGTCGCGTTGGTGAACCGGGGGTTTGCTTTGTGATCATAGTTTCTCAAGATCTCATCCGCCCTACTCGCCAGATCAAGATGATGGGTAGACACTCTCTTAGGCAGCCTCTGGCTGCACCGCTTTCGGGCACGTCTACCCAATCATCTAGGTTGGCCCGCGAGAGCCAAGACCAGCTCTCTGAGCCCGAGTACGACTCCGCCCTGTTCCCCCTCGACCCCCTTTCTTTCGGACCTGAGCGACATGAGCCCGAGGAGAGATTGATAGATTTGACAGCACCTGAGTTGGGATCATTTGATTTTGCAGCAGACGACATGGCCGGCAGTTCTGAGGATCGTTCCTGTCAACCTGAGCACTTCGTACTGGATCAGGGAGCGATCAACTCCACCCTGATCGCCTCGTTAGAGACCGTCCAGCAGCAGCTGAGGGATCAGGGAGCATTTATGCTCGATATGAGGAGAGAGATGGAGCAGATGCGAGCAGAGAGAGCAGAGCGAGAGCAGAGGAGAGAGGGACCGAGGATCCCAGATGATGCAGAAGCAGCAACCGCAGCAGCGGCAGCCGTCGCAGGGAGCGACTGGAGGACCACCGAGACCGATGCGGGAGTTACTGGTAACAGGCCTGACCACTCGGGTATAAGGTACAGAAATAGGGTCGTTGCGACCCAAGCGATCAGGCGATGTGTATCAAGAAAAATCGAACCACTCGCGAAAAATAAAATCAATCAAGCACAAATAAAGCGGTCCTGCTATGTATTTAACCTGGTATAGCACCCAGGGTCGAACTCAAGGAGCACGGGTTGGCCGAAGGCCTACGAAGTAGTAAAAACAAATAAAATAAAAGACAAAATATTTTTCGTGGTTTTTTAATTATTTTTATATTTTTTTTGATTTTTAATAAGTGAAGAAAATAAAAGAAACACAAATAAGCACACTTCAACAATTTATTTAATGCAACAAAAATCAAGCAAAAATTCAAACAAAAATATTTTTATGTGTTTTATATTTTTTTATGTTTTTGGTGAATTTTTGGAATTTTCTGATGTATATTTTCTTTTCTAAAAAATCAAACAGTAGCAAAAATGCAAGGTACTGTCCGGCCAGGCCCAAAAGCCCTAGATAAAATATCTAAGGGCCTCAAAAGGGCTGGAGGTATTTTTCCTGTAAACTAAGTAAAACAAGGAAAATTTGAGTACCAAAATTATTGTTTTTGGGTTTTTTAGATTATTAATAGAATTTTTATGAGTTTTAAGTGTTTTTAAGTTTTTAAGGTTTTGAAGCAGTGAAAAACAGCCAAAATTGGCTAGAAAATAAAACAAACTAAACTTAACAGTACCTAATTTTTGTAGAATTTTGGAGATGTTTTTATATTTTTTTGGGGGTTTTTAAAAACTAGACAGTAGCTAAAATGATAGTTTTTGAATTTTTAAAAATAACAAACGAAATCAAAAATGTCCTCAAAAATTCACAAAAATCCTACACCATGGCAGGAGCCATGTGTCAAATTTTCGTCGAATTTGGAGGTGATTTGATATTTTATTCAAAAAGCACAAGAGGGTACTGTGCACAAGGACAGAAATGCAAATACCCTAAGTTCTGGGGATCCCGGTGCAAAATACCCAGCAAAACACGCGCGAGGCGCGTGTCTGGGGCACTCAGGGACCTATATGTAATAAAAAATAAGGTCCGGGGACCTATTGGTAACACGTACCAAAAGTCCGAGGGCCTCAGTTGCAATTTACCCACAAATAAACGCACATGCGAAATAAAACCATTCACAGGGGCATAAATGCAAATACTAAAAAGTTTCTTTCATTTCAGAACAATCAGAACTACCAGGGCATATGATGCAAATAACCCAAAAATACACGTGACGAAGCACGTGGCTCACACAGGCAGGGGTATATAAGCAAATACTCTAAAGTGCAGGGTCCATTGTGCAAATAAATCTAAAACTAAATAACGTGCTTAAATATTTACAGGACTCAAATGAAATAAAACTAAGATAAGGGCCTAAGGGTAATTTACCCTTTATTAACCGGAGCTGACGGATGGCCGCCACGTAGCGATCGGACGGTCAGGAAAGGGGGGCGGCTCTCAATGCTGCTGCTCTGGTCGATCCAACGGTCCAGGCCAGGACACGTGTGGATCTAACGGCCTGGATCTGTCTCCTCGGATCTGACGTCCACGTGCGCTCCAGAGATGGACGGTGCTGATCAAAACTGGAGCGAAGAGGGCAATCCAACGGCTCTCGAGGGTGCTGGATGAACTGATGGCCGGCGAACTTCGCCGGCCTCGTGAAGGCGCCTCCGGCCTCCTCTGCTGCGCCTGAAGATCGGAGGAGCTCCGGCGTGAAGATGCGCAGCTGCTGTGGGTCTCCGATGCCCCAGCCGAGCTCGGATGAGCTCCGACGAGGGTGGCGGAGGTGAAGCTCCTGGGCTGGATGTCGGGAGGCCTCAGATGGCCTCTGCTGGTCCTGCAAAACAGCTCAGAAACTTCGCGGGTCGAGGGCAAAGTGCCTCGACCCGGTTAGGCGGCGTGAAGGTGAATGGTGCGTCGGTGCGGGCGAACCCCGGCGATGCGACGGCGAAGGGGTTCGAACCCCAGCTCCTGTGCGAGCTGGGTTGAATGGAGGGGTGTAGAAGGTGCGTGGAAGGAAGGCGGAGGCGATGGTGGATTCCGATGGTCGAACGGGAAGGGGAGGCGGTCGGAATCAGCGAAAATCGATGGCGGCGCGATTTGGGGCTAATCGGAAATTAGACTAAATGGGGGAGCTACGGGACTACCTGGGTGGATGAATAGACTGGGCTGGAGCTGGGGAAGCTCCCGGTCGTAGCCTCGAGGGACGTCTGGGCCCGAGGCTCGGAGCTCGCACCAGTGGCGGAGCTATGGCGGAGCTATTCGCCGGATCAGTGGTATTCGGACCCTCTCCTCGCTGCGACAGCACCTGGAGCGAGCTCTCACTCACGCTCGAGCACTGGAGGTCACAGGGGATGGAGCGAATGAGACAAAGATGACCAATGAAGGAGGCGGAGCTCGACTTTATACGTGGGGATGATCCGGAAAGAAGTGCGCGGGTAGGGAAATCAGGAGCGCGTATCCTGATGCGGTAGCTCCGGCGAGGGTCTCGGGTGTAACGTGAAGGAGTCGGACCCGGGGTTTAGGCGAGATGGAGTCGGGTCGAGTGGGTAAAAATCCGAGAATAGGGGTCCGGTGCTCGAGTCCGTGGGAAGTGGTCCTGGGGGGGCCAGTTGACCGGGCGGTCAACATCCCCCAGGGCCAATGGCTGAAGGCCACGTGGCTGAATCAAGAAGTGACGAATACACATAGCTAGGGGCCGAATCAGCAAAAACCCAAAACATGAAATATTTTTATTTTATTTTTTTCTATTTTTTGGTGATTTTTAATTAATTTTTGGAAATAAAAATAAGGTATATACATTATATATCTATATATATAGGTATATATATACAATATGTCGGCTTTTGATTTTTGATTTTTAATTATTATTTCTGTACAATTTTATTCCTATTTTATATTTTATTTTTTTATAGAATAAAATAAGGAATAAAAGGGTATTTTTATTTTGTTTTTTTATTTATATACATAGGTAAAATAAATAGATATATACATCTATATACATGGTATATATACAATGTATTTTTGGTATTTTTGATTTTTCTATTTTTATTTTGATTTTTGCTTTGATTCTTTTTATTTTATTTATTTACAAAGTATAACATAGACTATTTACAAAAAGTTTAAAAATTAATTTTGTATATTTATAAAGCCAAATAAATAAATAAATATATATATATATATATATAGGTGTGGTTTATGTACATGATGAAAGGATATTTTTGATCTTTTTGATTTTTGATTTTTTTATTTTGTTTTTATATTAATAAATATATACAAATATTTACAAGCATATTTTTGGGTGAGGAAAATATACTTTTATTTATTTACGTAGATATTTACACAAGAGCCCCTATCTCCCTCTACTTTGGCTTTTATGCGGTCAGGCCCATACTGAGCCCTCCCTTGGGTTAGGTTGCTCAATATTTATTCTAAATATTTCCCTCTTTTTCTTTTTAATCTTTATTCTTTTATTTTTGCACAAAAACATGCTAATTATAGGTTTTTACACAATGCATGCTTTTGGTAATTATTCCTATTTACACCTATCTACATGCATTTGCAAAGGTTTTTTTGTAGCTAAAATATAAGAATAAAGAGTGATGAATGGGTATTCATCACCCCCCTATACTTAACTTTGCTAGTCCCTTAGCAAACACTTATTTGAAAAAGAAGTGAAAAAGAAAGAAAGAAAAAGAAAAAGAGGATGTACATGGATCAAGGTTGATTATTAAACTTGCCTTCATTAAATTGAGGTATGGAGCTCAATCAGATCTTTGGATTATTAATGTGTCGGAACCTTATTTAGACTTAAGCTTAAAACCTAACAGCCTCTAAGTTCCACTAATCTATAACCAAGACTCCTCAATGCTCCAGATCAGAACAAGTCATCAATCACAAACCCTGAAGACCATGAATCTTTTCTTGTCCTGTGAATGTGATGTCTAAGCTCTCCACCTCAGAAATGGCAACTTGACAACCCTCCCCAACAAGGTAACTCTATGACCTCAATCTGGCCACTCTTTCCTCGAGGAGCGGGGTATTCCCTTCTAAGTTCAAGTTCAACCGGCTCAAGAAGAGGGGGAAGAAGAGAATGGGTCAAGGCCAGTGTAGCCAAGTACCCTTGGGAGCTTGACCAGTGTAGCCAAGTCTCCCTGCTGCAAGCTACAACAGGTGGATCATGAAACCAAGCTTTGCTTATTGCACTCTATACATACTCCGGTGGGATTATCATTTTCTCTCAGACCCACCACTTTTTTGGAGTTCTTTTCTTTTTACACATTTTTTTTCAAGTGCATCTGTACAACATATACATGTGCAGCATATATACAAGGAGTTTTTCCTCTTGAGCCAGTAGACTATCCCTCTTTTGAAGCTTTATTGCAACCCACAACTCCCGTCGTTAGACCTCATGGCAACCAGAACAAGTTGAGACGCACTTCCTTCACTATAAGAAGAAGAGAGGTTCCGCCTAGAAGTACTACCCTCATATGCTACCCCAAGTCAAAGAAGACTGCCTCCTCACCACCTCATCCGTAGAGAGCTCGGTGCATAGTGCTGGTGTCCAAGTAAAGCCATAATCTATATGAGTCATGTGTTGTTGTTAAGTGCTCTACTTAGGCTCATTGAGATGACATGTGATCATAGCCTAGTGGACTCAAAGAATTAAGTCACCATGGACCTAAAAAGCCTTAAACCTAAGTCCTATAAGGTTCCTCTTAGAAATTCGGTGGATTAAGATCTTAATCAAGCTCCATTTCTCAATTTGATTCCAGGCTAGTTTAAATGTCAACTATCATCCAGAAAAACTATATACATATGTACAAAAAGATGCTTATTTACACAAGGTTTACAATCGTACAAAATTTTTGAAAAATGTTTTGAAATCATGAATAGATGATGCATGCAGTGCAAGTTTTGCAAAAAGGTATTTACACACATTTACACAAGATTTTTGCAAACTTTTGATTTTCAAAACATTTTGGAAAAATTTTGTACTATATACATAATTTTGCTAAGAAAATATTTACACAAGCTTTACACAAAAGATTTTTGAAATCATTTTTACAAAAATAATTTGTACACTAGCTATGTATGTGCAAATAAAAGAAGATTATGTACATGAAAATTTTTTAATTTTTGTGGTTTTTAGCCATTTTATTTATTAACACACTCACACAAGGTACGAGTTATGGCTAAAGTATATATGAAATATATACACACCCCCCTATACTTAGCTCGAACGATGTCCTCAGAGTCAAGAGCGATGAAGAAGACATAACTCGTGCTAGGTATAGGAAAGTGAAAAGAAAGGCTATACAAAAGAAGACTGAAAAGTCAAGAGGGACTCAGGTCTCCCCCCTATACTTAGGATCAAGTAATCCTAAGTATAGCAGGCTGTATACTAAGGGAAAACCTGAGTGCAGAATGTACAGGGTCTACTCCCCCATACTTAGGGTGAAATATCCCTAAGTATAGGCAGCAAAAACAGGGGTAGACAGAAACAAAAGAAATATCCGAAAAGTCTCACATCCCCCCTATACTTAGGGCAAAGTGCACCCTAAGTATAGCATAATCACAAGATGAAGAAGGGATGTGGGACTAAAGAATGTGGTGATATGGACATCTGGATCTATATACAGCGGAAAATCAGTGAAACTCAGGCGTGAGATGCATTAGATGTGAGTCAAAGACCACATCTCACGCAAAATGAATAGGGGCAAGATCAACGACCCGCGGCTCATGATCTAGAAATGGCTTGAGCCGCTGGCCGTTCACTCGAAAGGTACTCTCAGAAGACAACTCAGATATGTCGATGCTACCGTTGTCGTGTACCTTTCTAACCAGATAAGGTCCCTTCCATTTGCTCTGTAGCTTCCCTAGAAATAGGCGTAGCCTCGCATCAAACAGCCATACTCTCTGTCCAATCTCAAAATGCTTGTGGCTGATATGAGAATCATGCCACTCCTTGACTTTCTCCTTATAATGTAGGCTGCTTGAGAAAGCTGCATCTCTAAGCTCCTCCAGGGCAGCTAGCTCTGCCCTTCTCTGGTCTCCCATACCATCTGGATCCATCAAAATATCTGTGACTGCCCAAAGTGACTTGTGCCTCAGCTCAACAGGTAAATGGCATGGCTTGCCATACACGAGGCGAAAGGGAGATGTGCCCAAAGGTGTCTTGAAAGACATCCTATATGCCCACAAGACCGAGTCCAAAAGCTGTGACCAATCCTTTCGGTCAGGGCGGACGACTTTCTGCAGAATAGTCTTGACCTCCCTATTCGACACTTTGGCTAGACCATTCGTCTGTGGATGGTAAGGTGTAGCAACACGATGATCTATGCCGAACTCGCTAGCAAGTGCCTTCACCTGGTCTTTGATGAAGTGAGATCCCCCATCAGAAATCAGAACTCGTGGAACCCCGAACCGCGTGATGATATGCTTCCTCAAAAATCTGCAAACGGTCCTCGCATCAGCGGCTCGGGCGGGGATATCCTCCACCCAACGACTCACATAATCAACGGCCAACAGAATGTACTCAAATCCCTGACTCTTAGGGAATGGACCCATGAAATCGATGCCCCATGCGTCAAAAACCTCACAGAAGTGAATGGGCTGCATCGACATCATATCCCGCTGTCCACAAGTGCCCATCCTCTGACAGTCAGTACACCTCTTCACGAACTCATCAGAGTCCTTGAAGAGGGTAGGCCACCACAAGCCGGATTGGAGCACTTTCTGTGCCGTTCTCCTCCCAGAATGATGTCCTCCTGCCTCAAGCTTGTGGCAGTAAGTGAGGACGCTATGGTGTTCCTCCTGAGGAATACACCGACGCCAGACGCTATCCCCTCCTTCGTGGTAAAGGATGGGATCCTCCCAATGGTAGGACTTGGCCTTCGCTAGGAAGGTCTCAAGCCTCTGTCTGGGCCAATCTTGTGGGACTTTCCCAGCAACAAGAAAGTTCACAATATCGGCGTACCATGGGAGTGAGGCGATAGCAAGGATCGCCTTATCTGGGAAGGTATCTCTAATAGGGTCAATCTGCTCAGAATCCTCAGGTTGCTCTAGTCGGGAGAGATGATCCGCCGCCACATTCTTGACTCCAGGCTTATCCTTAATCTCAATATCGAACTCCTGGAGTAGAAGGATACATCTAGTCAGTCTGGCCTTGGCATCCTTCTTTGCCATGAGGTACCTGATGGCGGTGTGACATGTAAACAAAGTCACTCTAGATCCAATGATATATGATCTGAACTTATCCAGGGCGAACACTACGGCTAGCATCTCCTTCTCTGTGACCGTGTAATTCCGCTGGGCGGAATCCAAAGTGCGGCTAGCGTAGTGTATGGCAAATGGAACTCCATCCCTCCTCTGTCCCAGCACTGCCCCTACGGCAAAATCGGAGGCATCCGTCATGATCTCGAATGGGAGAGACCAATCAGGCGGCTGGAGGATAGGAGCCTCTATGACACACTGCTGGAGAGTCGCGAATGACGAAAGACACTTGTCATCGACAAGGAACTCGGTGTCTTTCGTCAAAAGGTCAGTCAACGGTCGGGCAATCCTGCTGAAATCCTGAATGAACCTCCTATAAAATCCAACGTGCCCCAGGAATGACCGTAACTGCCTCAGATTGGACGGCGGTGCGAGTTTCCTAATGACATCAACCTTGGCCGGATCAACCTCCATGCCCCTGTTGGAGATGATATGGCCAAGCACCGTCCCTTGAGTCACCATGAAGTGACTCTTCTCCCAAGATAGCACCAAATGATACTCAATACATCGCTGGAGTACTCGATCTAGGCAGTCAAGACAAGAATCGAATCCGTCGCCGTAGATCGAGAAATCATCCATGAAGACCTCCAAACACTCCCCTACCATGTCCGAGAAGATCGACAGCATGCACCTCTGAAAAGTCGCAGGGGCGTTGCATAGCCCAAATGGCATGCGTCGAAAAGCATATGTGCCGAAGGGACAGGTAAAGGTGGTCTTCTCCTGATCCTCAGGAGCGATGGGCACTTGGTTGTAGCCCGAGTACCCATCCAGGAAGCAATAATGGCTCTTCCCTGCCGGTCTCTCAATGATCTGGTCAATAAAAGGTAGGGGGAAATGGTCCTTCTTGGTGGCTTGGTTGAGTCTCCTGTAGTCAATACAAACCCTCCAAGAGGTGGGTACTCGTGTAGCAATCTCCTCTCCCAACTCACTGATCACAGTCGTGATGCCCGTCTTCTTGGGCACCACATGCAAGGGGCTGACCCACTTGGAGTCGAAAATGGGATAAATAAAATCTGCACTCCACCATTTTGATATTTCCTTCATCACAACCTCTCTCAGGTTGGGGTTCAGTCGCCGCTGGAACTCACGCGACGGCTTCGCCCCGTCCTCGAGATAGATATGGTGGGAGCACACTGATGGACTAATCCCATGGAGATCTGCTATGCTCCATCCGATCGCCTTGCGGTTCTTTTCAAGAACCCCCATCAAACGGGATTCCTGCTCTCCAGTCAACTCGGCGGAGATGATGACTGGGTACATCTCTGGCTCGCCCGCAAGGAATCGATACTTCAGCGAAGTAGGGAGCGGCTTCAGCTCTGGAATGCTGGGTGCTGGCAAATCTGGCTGTGGAAGAAACTGAGTGAAAGCTGCTAAATCTGCCAAATCTGCCTGGGAAAGTAAAAGCGTACTCTCGCAAACTGGATCGGGAGAAGGCTGCTCAACTGCACTGTCTCTGGTCTGCTCTGCATCTGCCTCCTCCTCATCTGTAGGCTCAGGTGGAATCAGGTCTGGCATCTGATCATCACAATTGGCCCAATCAGACTCTGAATCTGAGGGATCTGTATCAACCGTGGTGGCATCAGTACCACCGGGAAACAAGGTGGCCTCAGCACCACCATCACTGAAAATCGTGTCGCGATCAAGGACCGGCTCTGCTGCCTCTGTGGTATCCTGAACCAGGGTTGTGCTCTCCAGACTCTCCTCTGCTATCATCTCGGCATCAGCTGTATCTGAATATGAGAGGATGGTCTGTGCTATCGGATCTGCCCAAGCTGCCTCATCGTCTGTGATCACAAAATCACAGTCCTGGTGGATGTCTGGCTCTGCGTCTGTCAGTGGCTCTGAATCTGTACTCGCATCTGAGCGGGCTCTATCTCTAGCTCTGTATTCCTCGACCGTCTCTATTTGTATACTCTCGCCCTCGACGTGAAAGTACACCTTCCCGCTATCATGATCAGTCACCGCCTTGGCTGTGGCCAAGAACGGACGACCAAGGATGATGGGGGTATCGGTCACTGACTCAGGGATCTCCATGTCCAACACTACGAAGTCCACGGGGAATTTCAGGCCCTGAATCGTGACGATAACGTCTTGTAATAACCCCCTCGGCCTCTTGACAGATCGATCAGCGAACTGAAGGACTGTCTTGCTCTGTCGAAGAGTGCCTAACTCGAAGCGGTCGAGAAGGGCTGCCGGAAGAAGGTTGATCGACGATCCGCTATCTAGAAGAGTACGGTCGAACCTCTGCTCACTAATCTGGCATCTGACATACGGGGCCCCTGAATCTGGCCTCTTGGCCGGCAGACGGTTCTGGATCGCAAAACACATGGCTTTCGTCAGCACATGTATCTCTGAAGTGTGGTTCCTCCTCCTCCTGATTGTGGTCCTGTCTCTCAAAGAATGCTGGAGCAGGGGGATGTGCTGCAAAGCCTCCTGGAGGGTCAGCTGGATGTGGAATCGATCTATCATGCTCTGGCTGAACTCCTCAAGCTCTCTCTTTTTTGGATCTTTTTCTTTTTTCTTCCCCTTCCCCATCTGAAGGGCTCTAGGGAAGGGGATCACAGGGTCCTTCTCAGATGAAGGACTAGGAAAAGGCCTAGACGGTTCGATGACCGGATCCACACATACATCATGCACCACAATGGTACCAGAAGAAACTAAACCTTTTCCTTTATTCAAACCAAAGTCCTGAGATACATCAAAGGAAGGAAAGACAACATCTCTATCACGACAAACACTGGTGGCCTCAGTACCACCACGGGCTGGCTCTGCTGCTGCTGCTGGTAGACGTCTCGCGGCATCAGTACCGCGTGCTGGCTCGGCTGAACTGGTGGCGTCAGTACCACCTCCTCGATCTGGTGAAGCGGCGGCCTCAGTACCGCCGGTGGGATCAGCATCCTTCGTGGCATCAGTGCCACCGTCATCATCTGGAGCGGCCTCAGTACCGCTCTCCTCCTCCTCATGTGGCGCCTCTGAAGTATCCTCGTGGTGAAGCTCAGATGAGGCGCCGCCACCTGCTGGGGTCCTACCGCTCCTAAGTGTGACAAAATCAACATCAAATAGATCCGAAGATGTATCAACAAATGGGTCACTAGGAGTGGCAGACTCAGTGTGTAATACCTGCTCAGATTTTTTCTTGAGGTTATTCGGATTCGGCTCAATCTGGGCTGGAATGGCGGCCTTCCCTCTCACCAAGTCCCGCATCTCCTGGCGGAACTCGTCCATCTCCCGTCTGAATGTGGCCTGCTGGTCCATGAGGAGGCGGGCGATGTCATCCAAAGCGGGGCTCTCGTGGGAACCCGACGGGTGGCCTCTCTGGGGATGAGGCTGCTGGAACTGCTGGTGGTGGTAAGAGGGGTACGAGGAAGGGTGCTGCTGCTGAATTGGGTGAGCCTGCTGCTCACGCCTCCACGACTGTCCCTGCTGCTGATAGGGACGAGGAACGAAGGATGACTGGTGCTGCTGGTAGGCTGGGGGCTGCTGCTGCGGCTGCTGGTGATCTCTCTGCTGGGAGTACTGCCCTCCCTGTCCTGACGGTTGCTGCTGGGGCTGGGCACCACCACTCCCCCACCTGAATCTGGGATGGTCTCGTCGGATCCCAGGCTGGGGGCAGTCATACCAAATCCCGTTGACATCCATCAACGGCTCGGCATCGTAGGGGGCTGGCGGGAGTACTGCCAGAGGCTGGTCCGGCTGGTAGACCACCATTTGCATCTCTAGAGATGGTGGGGACTGGTAGGTGGGCTGCGGCTGCTGGTACGGCTCCGCCTGTACAAGGTGAACCTGTCTAGGTTGCACAGGGGTGCTGGAGCGCTGGGACGAGCTGCTGCTGCTGCCGGAGTCGCCTCGCGACTGAAGACGGGGCTGAGGAGCCGTCTGTGCCTCCTGGAGACACATAAGCTGTGTCTTCATGTCGCTCAGAACCTGTGCCATCTGTTCCATCTGAGTGATGCTCTGGCACTGCTTCTTCTCTATCAGCTCCATGCGGTCCAACTTCTTGCTGATAATGCCCATGTCCGCAGCTGTCGACTCTGCCTGTGCTGCTGCGGCTGCGGACGAACTGGATGGACCTGCATCGACCCGTGCTATCCGCTGGTACTGCACGGGTCCTGGCTGCTGTGGCTGGGGTCTCTGAGTATACAACCTGGTCTGAGACATCACCATATAGTTCTCAGCCATCTCCTCGAAGATGGCCCAGACCTGGTCGTGGTCCTTGGAGAAGTAGGACCCACCGCAAGAAGCATTCACCAGGCCCTGTAGCTCTGGTGACAACCCGCTGAAGAAGCTCTGCACAAGGTTCGGCTTCGTGATGTCGTGGTGTGGGCATCTGTCCAGGAGCTCTCGGAACCTCTCCCATGCCTTGTGAAACTGCTCGTTGGGGAACATGGAGAAGTTGCTGATCAGGGCCCTCGCTGCATTCGTCCGCCCGAGTGGATAGTACTTGTTCAAGTACTCGGTGCGGAGCTGCTCCCAGGTGTAGACAAACCTCCCAAGATGCTTCAGCCAGGTGGCTGCTCTATCTGCCAGTGAAAACGGGAAGGCTATCATCCGGATCGTGTCCTGGTCCACATGCCGGTCGTGGACAGTACTGCAGATCATCAGAAACTCCTGGAGGTGGAGGTGGGGCTCCTCAGTGGCAAGTCCGTGAAAACGAGGAAGCATCTGCAGGGTGTTCGGGGGGAACTTGAAGTCCCCCACGATAGCAGGTACCACCACCCAATGGTGCATCAGTGTAGATCCGGGGTTGTGCAACTCCCGCATCGGTCTAGGTGGTCCTCCTCCCGCGGCTGCTGCCGCTGCGGCAGCGGCTGCGGCTGCTGCTGCTGCTGCTGCTGCGGCTCGTGCCTCTGCATCCAGTATCTCCTCAGGCTCGCTCTGCTCATCTCGCTCTGCTCGGAGGCGCTCCAACTCTCTCCTCATCTCAATCATGAATGCTCCCTGATCACGTAACTGCTGCTGAACTGTCTCTAATGAGGCGATCAAGGTGGAGTTGATCGCTCCCTGATCCATCACAACGTGCTCTGTACGGGAACGATCCTCAGAACTGCCGGCCATGGCGACGTCTGCAAAATCAAACGAGCCCAACTCAGGTGCTGTCAAATCAATCAGTCTCTCCTCGGGCTCGTGTCTCTCAGGTAGAACAGAAAGGGGGTCGAGGGGGAACAGGGTGGAATCGTACTCGGGCTCGGAGAGCGGGTCTGAGCTCTCACGAGCCAACCTAGATGATGAGGTAGACGCGCCCGAAAGCGGTGCAGCCAGAGGCTGCCTAAGAGACCGTCTACCCATCATCTTGATCTGGCGAGTAGTGCGGATGAGATCTGGAAAAAATTATGATCAGAAAACAAACCCCCGGTTCACCAACGCAACGCGAGCTGAAGACCGTGAAAGTTCGGTCAAATTATCTTGTCTATTTTATTTGGTGAACACACAAAATATCAGAGCGCTTACGTGACCTGTTGGGATATCCGATGCTAACCCAACCGACTGGCCCGCACGGAAAAGTCGGTAATCAGTCGGGACTAGCCACGGGGGGCTCTACCTAGGGTGCGGGTCACTCTCTCGCGCATCCAAACCATACAATGAGGGGGTTGCTCTCCCCAAGACAAAGTTTTTAGGGTGAGCAGATTTTAAGATCAATAATTTTAGCAGTCCCAATTTTATGGTTTCACTTTTTTAATATTTTTCAAAGCAAACAAAAGGCCTAACGAATTTTTCGGTTCTCCTGATTATTAAGTCCAAAACAGGGGGGAGAAGACGAAAAAGCCGATGCGTGATAAATCAATGATGCATGCTGAGTAAGAAATGCGTACCTTGCCTCCAGCACTCTACATGCAAGATGATCCGCGCATAAAAGTAAAGACAGGAATAAAACTACCTATATGATGCAACGGGAAAGCCGAGTCCTAAACGAGCAACTTCTAGCGAAGAACCGTCTAACCGGTCACCGACCCCCAAGCCAAAGAGTCCGGTCGTGGCCCGTCCCTCCTCTGTCCGACAAATCGGGGGTAGGAGTAAGCGCTTTACAGGACGGGCTGCGGCACGAAGGCTACGAAGGCAAATGAATCGGTTATTTTTATTAATGATTTTTAAGTAGGTCCAATTATCGATCTATGGGAACAGATAAGCAATTAGGTGTGTGGATCCTACTAATTACGGCACAGTCACCAGAAATTCCTAAGTCTAGGGGCTCGAGCAAAAACCGCGTAAACACCGGAAAAGGCAGAAAGAAAAGAAAATAAAACCGCAAAAAAGCCGCGAAAAACCGCGCAAGTCCTAAGGGTCCCTCGAGCACACCGGTGCCCGGCGAAACAGACCCGCTACGGTAGAAGAGTCCAAGAGTGTCCAAGCAGTCCAAGTCCCGAGTCCTGTATTATTACAATAATAAAGAATAAAAATAAATCTACCCTAATCCTCACCCACTCAGCTCTCTCTCACTCTCTCCTGCGGCTCCGCGAAGAAAGGAGCCGCCTCCGAATTCCGCGGTTGCACCGGCTTCTCGAGAGTAGCCGCCTCGGTCCTCGGGCCCTCGCAAGAGAAAACAAGTGGTCAGAACCAATAATAAAATAATAATCAAAGGAAAATAAAGGCAAATGAAGAGTAAGGGTATATGTGCAAAAATGTAAAATAAAATAAACACACAAAATAAAACAAAATAAAACAAAAATAAAAATAAAAGAAAATGAAAATAAAACAAAACAAAATATAGACAAAAAGCCGCGAAAAGCCGCGAAAATAAAAACGAAAAATAAAATCAACTACTAAGCCGTGCTCCCCGGCAACGGCGCCATTCTGGTAACAGGCCTGACCACTCGGGTATAAGGTACAGAAATAGGGTCGTTGCGACCCAAGCGATCAGGCGATGTGTATCAAGAAAAATCGAACCACTCACGAAAAATAAAATCAATCAAGCACAAATAAAGCGGTCCTGCTATGTATTTAACCTGGTATAGCACCCAGGGTCGAACTCAAGGAGCACGGGTTGGCCGAAGGCCTACGAAGTAGTAAAAACAAATAAAATAAAAGACAAAATATTTTTCGTGGTTTTTTAATTATTTTTATATTTTTTTTGGATTTTTAATAAGTGAAGAAAATAAATGAAACACAAATAAGCACACTTCAACAATTTATTTAATGCAACAAAAATCAAACAAAAATTCAAACAAAAATATTTTTATGTGTTTTATATTTTTTTATGTTTTTGGTGAATTTTTGGAATTTTTCTGATGTATATTTTATTTTCTAAAAAATCAAATAGTAGCAAAAATGCAAGGTACTGTCCGGCCAGGCCCAAAAGCCCTAGATAAAATATCTAAGGGCCTCAAAAGGGCCTGGAGGTATTTTTCCTGTAAACTAGGTAAAACAAGGAAAATTTGAGTTACCAAAATTATTGTTTTTGGATTTTTAGATTATTTAATAGAATGTTTATGAGTTTTTAAGTGTTTTTAAGTTTTTTAAGGTTTTGAAGCAGTGAAAAATAGCCAAAATTGGCTAGAAAATAAAACAAACTAAACTAAACAGTACCTAATTTTTGTAGAATTTTTGGAGATGTTTTTATATTTTTTTGGGGTTTTTACAACTAGACAGTAGCTAAAATGATAGTTTTTGAATTTTTAAAAATAACAAACGAAATCAATAATGCCCTCAAATATTCAAAAAAATCCTACACCATGGCATGAGCCATGTATCAAATTTTCGTCGAATTTGGAGGTGATTTGATATTTTATTCAAAAAGCACAAGAGGGTACTGTGCACAAGGACTGAAATGCAAATACCCTAAGTTCTGGGGATCCCGGTGCAAAATACCCAGCAAAACACGCGCGAGGCGCGTGCCTGGGGCACTCAGGGACCTATATGTAATAAAAAATAAGGTTCGGGGACCTATTGGTAACACGTACCAAAAGTCCGAGGGCCTCAGTTGCAATTTACCCACAAATAAACGCACATGCGGAATAAAACCATTCACAGGGGCATAAATGCAAATACTAAAAAGTTTCTTTCATTTCAGAACAATCAGAACTACAATGGCATATGATGCAAATAACCCAAAAATGCACGTGACGAAGCACGTGGCTCACACATGCAGGGGTATATAAGCAAATACTCTAAAGTGCAGGGTCCATTGTGCAAATAAACCTAAAACTAAATAACGTGCTTAAATATTTACATGACTCAAATGAAATAAAACTAAGATAAGGGCCTAAGGGTAATTTACTCTTTATTAACCGGAGCTGACGGATGGCCGCCACGTGGCGATCGGACGGTCAGGAAAGGGGGGCGGCTCTCAACGCTGCTGCTCTGGTCGATCCAACGGTCCAGGCCAGGACACGTGTGGATCTAACGGCCTGGATCTGTCTCCTCGGATCTGACGTCCACGTGCGCTCCAGAGATGGACGGTGCTGATCAAAACTGGAGCGAAGAGGGCAATCCAACGGCTCTCGAGGGTGCTGGATGAACTGATGGCCGGCGAACTTCGCCGGCCTCGTGAAGGCGCCTCCGGCCTCCTCTGCTGCGCCTGAAGATCGGAGGAGCTCCGGCGTGAAGATGCGCAGCTGCTGTGGGTCTCCGATGCCCCAGCCGAGCTCGGATGAGCTCCGACGAGGGTGGCGGAGGTGAAGCTCCTGGGCTGGATGTCGGGAGGCCTCAGATGGCCTCTGCTGGTCCTGCAAAACAGCTCAGAAACTTCGCAGGTCGAGGGCAAAGTGCCTCGACCCGGTTAGGCGGCGTGAAGGTGAATGGTGCGTCGGTGCGGGCGAACCCCGGCGATGCGACGGCGAAGGGGTTCGAACCCCAGCTCCTGTGCGAGCTGGGTTGAACGGAGGGGTGTAGAAGGTGCGTGGAAGGAAGGCGGAGGCGATGGTGGATTCCGATGGTCGAACCGGAAGGGGAGGCGGTCGGAATCAGCGAAAATCGATGGCGGCGCGATTTGGGGCTAATCGGAAATTAGACTAAATGGGGGAGCTACGGGACTACCTGGGTGGATGAATAGACTGGGCTGGAGCTGGGGAAGCTCCCGGTCGTAGCCTCGAAGGACGTCTGGGCCCGAGGCTCGGAGCTCGCACCAGTGGCGGAGCTATGGCGGAGCTATTCGCCGGATCAGTGGTATTCGGACCCTCTCCTCGCTGCGACAGCACCTGGAGCGAGCTCTCACTCACGCTCGAGCACTGGAGGTCACGGGGGATGGAGCGAATGAGACAAAGATGACCAATGAAGGAGGCGGAGCTCGACTTTATACGTGGGGATGATCCGGAAAGAAGTGCGCGGGTAGGGAAATCAGGAGCGCGGATCCTGATGCGGTAGCTCCGGCGAGGGTCTCGGGTGTAACGTGAAGGAGTCGGACCCGGGGTTTAGGCGAGATGGAGTCGGGTCGAGTGGGTAAAAATCCGAGAATAGGGGTCCGGTGCTCGAGTCCGTGGGAAGTAGTCCTGGGGGGGCCAGTTGACCGGGCGGTCAACATCCCCCAGGGCCAATGGCTGAAGGCCACGTGGTTGAATCAAGAAGTGACGAATACACATAGCTAGGGGCCGAATCAGCAAAAACCCAAAACATGAAATATTTTTATTTTATTTTTTTCTATTTTTTGGTGATTTTTAATTAATTTTTGGAAATAAAAATAAGGTATATACATTATATATCTATATATAGGTATATATATACAATATGTAGGCTTTTGATTTTTGATTTTTAATTATTATTTCTGTACAATTTTATTCCTATTTTATATTTTATTTATTTATAGAATAAAATAAGGAATAAAAGGGTATTTTTATTTTGTTTTTTTATTTATATACATAGGTAAAATAAATAGATATATACATCTATATACGTGGTATATATACAATGTATTTTTGGTATTTTTGATTTTTCTATTTTTATTTTGATTTTTGCTTTGATTCTTTTTATTTTATTTATTTACAAAGTATAACATAGACTATTTACAAAAAGTTTAATTTTGTATATTTATAAAGCCAAATAAATATATATATATATATAGGTGTGGTTTATGTACATGATGAACGGATATTTTTAATCTTTTTGATTTTTTATTTTTTTATTTTGTTTTTATATTAATAAATATATATAAATATTTACAAGCATATTTTTGGGTGAGGAAAATATACTTTTATTTATTTACATAGATATCTACACAAGAGCCCCTATCTCCCTCTACTTTGGCTTTTATGCGGTCAGGCCCATACTGAGCCCTCCCTTGGGTTAGGTTGCTCAATATTTATTCTAAATATTTCCCGCTTTTTCTTTGTAATCTTTATTCTTTTATTTTTGCACAAAAACATGCTAATTATAGGTTTTTACACAATGCATGCTTTTGGTAATTATTCCTATTTACACCTATCTACATGCATTTGCAAAGGTTTTTTTGTAGCTAAAATATAAGAATAAAGAGTGATGAATGGGTATTCATCAGTTACACAACCCCGGATCAACGCTGACGCACCACTGGGTAGTACTTCCAACGATCGTGGGGGACTTCAAGTTCCCCCCGAACACTTTGCAGCTACTCCCCCGCTTCCACGGACTCGCGACAGAGGAGCCCCATCTCCACCTCCAGGAGTTTTTGATGATATGCAGCACTGTCCACGACCGTCAGGTGGACCTGGACACGATCAGAATGATCGCCTTCCCCTTCTCCTTAGCTGACAGAGCAGCCACCTGGCTGAAGCATTTGGGGAGGTTTGTTTACACCTGGGAGCAGCTCCGCACAGAGTACTTGAACAAGTACTATCCACTCGGGCGGACGAATGCAGCGAGGGCCCTGATCAGTAACTTCTCCATGCTCCCCAACGAGCAATTTCACGAGGCATGGGAGAGGTTCCGAGAGCTCACAGACAGATGCCCGCACCACGACATTTCCAAGCCGAACCTAGTTCAGAGCTTCTTCAGCGGGTTGACACCAGAGCTCCAGGGTCTGGTGAACGCTTCTTGCGGCGGGTCCTACTTCGCCAAGGACCACGACCAGGTCTGGGCCATTTACGAGGAGATAGCCGAGAATTACATGGTGATGTCCCAGACCCGGTTGTACACACAGAGACCCCAGCAGCCGCCAGGACCCGTGCAGTACCAGCGGATAGCACGGGTCGATGCAGGTCCATCCAGTTCGTCCGCAGTCGCAGCAACACAGGTAGAGTCGTCCGCTGCGGACATGGGTATCATCAGCGAGAAGTTGGACCGCATGGAGCTGATAGAGAAGAAGCAGTGCCAGAGCATCACGCAGATGGAACAGATGGCACAGACTCTGAGGGACATGAAGACCCAGCTCATGTGTCTCCAGGAGGCACAGACGACTTCACAACCCCGTCTTCAGTCGCGAGGCAACACCGGCGGCAGCAGCAGCTCGTCCCAGCGCTCCAGCACCCTTCAGCAGCCTAAATAGGTCCATCTTGTACATGCGGAGCCGTACCAGCAACCGCAGCCCACCTACCAGTCCCCACCATCTCCAGACATGCAGATGGTGGTCTACCAGCCGGATCAGCCTCTGGCAGTACTCCCGCCAGCCCCCTACGATGCAGAGCCATTGATGGATGTCAACGGGATTTGGTATGACCGCCCCCAGCCTGGGATCCGACGAGACCATCCCGGATTCAGGTGGGGGAGTGGAGGCGCCCAGCCCCAGCAGCAGCCATCCGGACAGGGAGGGCAGTACGCCCAGCAGAGAGATCACCAGCCGCAGCAGCAGCCCCCAGCATACCAGTCACACCAGCCTTCGTCCTTCGGTCCTCGTCCCTATCAGCAACAGGGACAGTCTTGGAGACGTGAACAGCAGGCTCACCCAGCATACCAGCAGCATCCCTCCTCTTACCCCTCTCAGCAGCACCACCAGCAGTTCCAGCAGCCTCAGCACCAGAGAGGCTACCCGTCGGGCTCCCATAAGAGCCCTGCCTTGGATGACATAGCCCGCCTCCTCACGGACCAGCAGGCTACCTTCAGACGGGAGATGGATGAGTTCCGCCAGGAGATGCGGGACCTGGTGAGAGGGAAGGCCGCCATTCCTGCACAGATCGAGCCGAATCCGAATAACCTCAAGAGGAAATCTGAGCAGGTAGTTTCCACTGAGCATGCTACTCCTAGTGACCCATTTGATGATATGTCTTCGGATTTATTTGATGCTGATTTTGTTACACTTAGGAGCGGTAGGACACCAGCAGGCGGCGGCGCCTCATCTGAGCTACACCATGAGGATACTTCCAGGGCGCCACATGAGGAGGAGGAGGAGAGCGGTACTGAGGCCGCTCCAGATGATGACGGTGGTACTGATGCCACCAAGGATGCTGATTCTACCGGCAGTACTGAGGCCACCGCTTCACCAGTTCGAGGAGGTGATACTGATGCCACCAGTATAGCCGAGCCAGCCCGCGGTACTGAGGCCGCGAGACGTCCAGTTACAGAGCCAGCCAGAGGTGGTACTGAGGACACCAGTGTTCATTTTGATAGAGATGTTGTCTTTCCTCGTGTTGATGTATCTCAGAACTCTATTTTGAATAAAGGAAAAGGTTTAGCTTCTTCTGGTCCCACTGTGGTGAGTGATGTATGTGTGGATCCGGCCGTCGAGCCATCTAGGCCTTTTCCTAGTCCTTCATCTGCGAAGGACCCTGTGATCCCCTTCCCTAGAGCCCTTCAGATGGGGAAGGGGAAGAAAAAAGAAAAAGACCCAAAAAAGAGAGAGCAGGAGGAATTCAGCCAGAGCATGATCGACAGATTTCACATCCAGCTGACCCTCCAGGAGGCTTTGCAGCACATCCCCCTTCTTTAGCGATCTTTGAGAGATAGGACCACAGTCAGGAGGAGGAGGAGGAACCACACTTCAGAGATTCATGTGCTGACGAAAGCCACATGTTTTGCGATCCAGAACCGTCTGCCAGCCAAGTGGCCAGATTCAGGGGCCCCGTATGTCAGATGCCAGATTAGTGAGCAGAGGTTCGACCGGACTCTATTAGATAGCGGATCGTCGATCAACCTCCTTCCGGCAGCCCTTCTCGACCGCTTCGAGTTGGGCACTCTTCGACAGAGCAGGACAGTCCTTCAGTTTGCTGATCGATCTGTCAAGAGGCCGAAGGGGTTGTTGCGAGACATTATCGTCACAATTCAGGGCCTGAAATTCGCCGCGGACTTCGTAGTGCTGGACATGGAGATCCCTGATTCAGTGGCCGATACCCCCATCATCCTTGGTCGTCCGTTCTTGGCCACAACCAAGGAGGTGACTGATCATGATAGCGGGAAGGTGTACTTTCGCGTCGAGGGCGAGAGTATACAAATAGAGACGGTCGAGGACTACAGAGCCAGAGAGAGAGCACGCTCAGAGGCTAGCACAGATTCAGAGCAGCTGACAGACGCTGAGCCAGACATCCACCAGGACTGTGATTTTGTGATCACAGATGACGAGGCAACATGGGCAGATCCTGCAGCACAGGCCATCCTCTCACTTTCAGATACAGCTGATGCCGAGTTGATAGCAGAGGAGAGTCTGGAGAGCACAGCCCTGGTTCTGGATACTACAGAGGCAGCAGAGCCGGTCCTTGATCGCGACACGACTTTCAGTGATGGTGGTGCTGAGGCCACCTTTCTTTACGGTGGTACTGATGCCACCGCGGTTGACACAGATCCCTCGGATTCAGAGTCTGATTGGGCAGATTGTGATGATCAGATGCCAGACTTGAGTCCACCTGAGCCTACAGATGAGGAGGAAGTAGAGGCAGAGCAGATCAGAGACAGCACAGTTGAGCAGCCTTCTCCAGATCCAGTTTGCGAGAGTCCGCTTTCTTTCTCCCAGGCAGATTTGGCAGACTTAGCAGCATTCACTCATTTCCTTCCGCAGCCAGATTTTCCAGCACCCAGCTGTCCAGAGCTGAAGCTGCTCCCTACTTCGTTGAAGTATCGGTTCCTTGCGGGCGAGCCAGAGATGTACCCAGTCATCATCTCCGCCGATCTGACTGGAGAGCAAGAATCCCGTTTGATGGGGGTTCTTGAAAAGAACGGCAAGGCAATCGGATGGAGCGTAGCAGATCTCCATGAGATTAGTCCATCAGTGTGCTCCCACCATATCTATCTCGAGGAGGGGGCGAAGCCATCGCGTGAGTTCCAACGACGACTGAACCCCAACCTGAGAGAGGTCGTGATGAAGGAAATATCGAAATGGTGGAGTGCAGATTTTATTTATCCCATTTCTGACTCCAAGTGGGTTAGCCCCTCGCATGTGGTGCCCAAGAAGACGGGCATCACGACTGTGATCAGTGAGTCGGGAGAGGAGATCGCTACACGAGTACCCACCTCTTGGAGGGTCTACGTTGACTACAGGAGACTCAACCAGGCCACCAAGAAGGACCATTTCCCCCTGCCTTTTATTGACCAGATCATTGAGAGACTGGCAGGGAAGAGCCATTTTGCTTCCTAGATGGGTACTCGGGCTACAACCAGGTGGCCATCGCTCTTGAAGATCAGGAGAAGACCACCTTTACCTGTCCCTTCGGCACATATGCTTTTCGACGCATGCCATTTGGGCTATGCAATGCCCCTGCGACTTTTCAGAGGTGCATGCTGTCGATCTTTTCGGACATGGTAGGGGAATGTTTGGAGGTCTTCATGGACGATTTCTCGGTCTACGGCGACGGATTCGACTCCTGTCTTGACTGCCTAGACCGAGTACTCCAGCGATATATTGAGTACCATTTGGTTCTATCTTGGGAGAAGAGTCACTTCATGGTGACTCAAGGGACGGTGCTTGGCCATATCATCTCCAACAGGGGCATGGAGGTTGATCCGACCAAGGCTGATGTCATTAGGAAACTCGCACCGCCATCCAATCTGAGGCAGCTACGGTCATTCCTGGGGCACGTTGGATTTTACAGGAGGTTTATTCAGGATTTCAGCAGGATTGCCCGACCGTTGACTGACCTCTTGACGAAAGACACCGAGTTCCTTGTCGATGACAAGTGTCTTTCGTCCTTCGCGACTCTGCAGCAGTGTGTTATTGAGGCTCCTGTCCTCCAGCCGCCTGATTGGTCTCTCCCATTCGAGATCATGACGGACGCCTCCGATTTTGCCGTGGGGGCAGTGCTGGGACAGAGGAGGGATGGAGTTCCATTTGTTATTCACTACGCTAGCCGCACATTAGATTCCGCCCAGTGGAATTACACGGTCACAGAGAAGGAGATGCTAGCCGTAGTGTTTGCCCTAGATAAGTTTAGATCTTATATCATTGGATCTAGAGTGACTTTGTACACAGATCACACCGCCATCAGGTACCTCATGTCAAAGAAGGATGCCAAGGCCAGACTGACTAGATGGATCCTTCTAATCCAGGAGTTCGACATAGAGATCAAGGATAAGCCTGGAGTCAAGAATGTGGTGGCGGATCATCTCTCCCGTTTAGAGCAGCCTGAGGAGTCTGAGCAGATTGACCCCATTCGAGATACCTTCCCAGATGAGGCGATCCTTGCTATCGCCTCAAACCCGTGGTACGCCGATATTGTGAACTTTCTCGTTGCTGGGAAAGTCCCACAAGATTGGCCCAGGCAGAGGCTTGAGACCTTCCTTGCGAAGGCCAAGTCCTACCATTGGGAGGATCCCATCCTTTACCACGAAGAAGGGGATAGCGTCTGGTGTCGGTGTATTCCTCAGGAGGAACACCATAGCGTCCTCACTTACTGCCACAAGCTTGAGGTAGGAGGACATCATTCTGGGAGGAGAACGGCACAAAAAGTGCTCCAATCCGGCTTGTGGTGGCCTACCCTCTTCAAGGACTCAGATGAGTTCGTGAAGAGGTGTACTGACTGTCAGAGGATGGGCACTTGTGGACAGCGTGATATGATGCCGATGCAACCCATTCACTTCTGTGAGGTTTTTGACGCATGGGGCATCGATTTCATGGGTCCATTCCCTAAGAGTCAGGGATTTGAGTAAATTCTGTTGGCCGTAGATTATGTTAGTCGTTGGGTGGAGGCTATCCCGCCCGAGCCGCTGATGCGAGGACAGTTTGCAAATTTTTGAGGAAGCACATCATCACGCGGTTCGGGGTTCCACGAGTTCTGATTTCTGATGGGGGATCTCACTTCATCAACGACCAGGTGAAGGCCCTTGCTAGCGAGTTCGGCATAGACCATCGTGTTGCCACACCTTACCATCCACAGACGAATGGTCTAGCCGAGGTGTCGAACAGGGAGATCAAGACTATATTGCAGAAAGTCGTCCGCCCTGACCGAAAGGATTGGTCACAGCTTTTGGACTCGGTCTTGTGGGCATATAGGACGTCTTTCAAGACTCCATTGGGCACATCTCCCTTTCGCCTCGTATATGGCATGCCGTGCCATTTACCTGTTGAGCTGAGGCACTAGTCACTTTGGGCAGTCACAGATATTCTGATGGATCCAGATGGTATGGGAGACCAAAGGAGGGCAGAGTTAGCAGCCTTGGAGGAGCTTAGAGATACAACATTCTCAAACAGCCTACATTATAAGGAGAAAGTGAAGGATGGCATGATTCTCACATCAGCCACAAGTATTTTGAGATTGGACAGAGAGTATGGATGTTTGATGCGAGGCTACGTTTATTTCCAGGGAAGCTACAGAGCAAATGGAAGGGACCCTACTTGGTCAGAAAGGTACACGACAACGGTAGCATCGATATATCTGAGTTGTCTTCTGAGAGTACCTTTCGAGTGAACGACCAGCGGCTCAAGCCATTTCTAGATCATGAGCCGCGGGTTGCTGATCTTGCCCCTATTCATTTTGCGTGAGATGTGGTCTTTGACTCACATCTAATGCATCTCACGCCTGAGTTTCACTGATCTTCCGCCTTGTATAGATCCAGATGTCCATATCACTACATTCTTTAGTCCCACATCCCTTTCGTCATCCTGTGATTTTGCTATACTTAGGGTGCACATTACCCTAAGTATAGGGGGGATGTGAGACCTTTTGGGTATTTCTTTTGTTTCTGCCTACCCCTGTTTTGCTGCCTATACTTAGGGATATTTCACCCTAAGTATAGGGGGGGTAGACCCTGTACATTCTCCACTCGGTTTTCCCTTAGTAAACAGCCTGCTATACTTAGGATTATTTGATCCTAAGTATAGGGGGAAGAACCAAGCTCTTTTTGACTTTTCCTATGTCATTCATCCTTCTTTGTATATAGCCTTTCTTTTCACTTCCCTATACCTAGCACGAATTATGTCTTCTTCATCGCTCTTGACTCTGAGGACATCGTTCGAGCTAAGTATAGGGGGGTGTGTATATATTTCATATATACTTTAGCCATAACTCGTACTTTATGTGAGTGTGTTAATAAATAAAATGGCTAAAACCACAAAAATTAAAAATTTTCATGTACATAAACTTCTTTTATTTGCACATAAATAGCTAGTGTACAAAATATTTTTGTAAAAATGATTTCAAAAATCTTTTGTGTAAAGTTTGTGTAAATATTTTTGTATCAAAATTATGTATATAGTACAAAATTTTTCCAAAATGTTTTGAAAATCAAAAGTTTGCAAAAATCTTGTGTAAATGTGTGTAACTATCTTTTTGCAAAACTTGCACTTCATGCATCATCCATTCATGATTTCAAAACATTTTTCAAAAATTTTGCATGATTGTAAAATTTGTGTAAATAATCATCTTTTGTACAGATGTATATAGTTTTTCTGAATGATAGTTGCCATTTAAACTAGCCTGGAATCAAATTGAGAAATGGAGCTTGATTAAGATCTTAATCCACCTAACTTCTAAGAGGAACCTTATAGGGCTTAGGTTTAAGGCTTTTCATGTCCATGATGACTTAATTCTTTGAGTCCACTAGGCTATGATCACATGTCATCTCAATGAGCCTAAGTAGAGCACTTAACAACAACACATGACTTATATAGACAATGGCTTTACTTGGACACCAGCACTATGCACCGAGCTCTCTACGGATGAGGTGGTGAGGAGGCAGTCTTCCTTGACTTGGGGTAGCATATGAGGGTAGTACTTCTAGGCGGAACCTCTCTTCTTCTTTTAGTGAAGGAAGTGCGTCTCAACTTGGTCTGGTTGCCATGAGGTCTAACGACGGGAGTTGTGGGTTGCAATAAAGCTTCAAAAGAGGGATAGTCTACTGGCTCAAGAGGAAAAACTCCTTGTATATATGCTGCACATGTATATGTTGTACAGATGCACTCGAAAAAAAATGTGTGCAAAAAGAAAATAACTCCAAAAAAGTGGTGGGTTTGATAGAAAATGATAATCCCACCGGAGTATGTATATAGAGTGCAATAAGCAAAGCTTGGTTTCATGATCCACCTGATGTAGCTTGCAGCAGGGAGACTTGGCTACACTGGTCAAGCTCTCAAGGGTACTTGGCTACACTGGCCTTGACCCATTCTCTTCTTCCTCCTCTCCTTGAGCCGGTTGAACTTGAACTTAGAAGGGAATACCCCACTCCTCGAGGAAAGAGTGGCCAGACTGAGGTCATAGAGTTACCTTGTTGGGGAGGGTTGTCAAGTTGCCATTTCTGAGGTGGAGAGCTTAGACCTCACATTCACAGGACAAGAAAAGATTCATGGTCTTCAGGGTTAGTGATTGATGACTTGTTCTGATCTGGAGCATTGAGGAGTCTTGGTTATAGATTAGTGGAACTTGGAGGCTGTTGAGTTTTAAGCTTAAGTCTAAATAAGGTTCCGACACATTAATAATCCAAAGATCTGATCGAGCTCCATACCCCAATTTAATGAAGGCAAGTTTAATAATCAACCTTGATCCATGTACATCCTCTTTTTCTTTTTCTTTCTTTCTTTTTCACTTCTTTTTCAAATAAGTGTTTGCTAAGGGACTAGCAAAGTTAAGTATAGGGGGGTGATGAATACTCATTCATCACTCTTTATTCTTATATTTTAGCTACAAAAACCTTTGCAAATGCATGTAGATTTATGTAAATAGGAAAAATTACCAAAAGCATGCATTGTGTAAAAACCTATAATTAGAATGTTTTTGTGCAAAAATAAAAGAATAAAGATTAAAAAGAAAAAAGAGGGAAATATTTAGAATAAATATTGAGCAACCTAACCCAAGGGAGGGCTCAGCATGGGCCTGACCGCATAAAAGCCAAAGTAGAGGGAGATAGGGGCTCATGTGTAAGTATTTATGTAAATAAAATAAAGATATTTTCCTCACCAAAAATATGCTTGTAAGTACTTGTATATATTTATAAAATATAAAAACAAAAGAAAAAGTTAAAAATAAAAAAGAATTAAAACACCCCTTTTATCATGTACATAAGCCACTTCTATGTATTTATTTAACCTTGTAAATAAATAAAATTAATTTCCAAACTTTTTGTAAATAGTCTACATTATATATTGTAAATAAATAAAATAAAAACAATTAAAACAAAAGCAAAATAAAAATAGCAAAACTAAAAATACAAAAATATATTGCACATATATCATGTATATAGATGTACATATATATTTATTTTACCTATGTATATAAATAATAAAAATAAAATAAAAATATCTTTTTATTCCTTATTTTATAATGAAAATAAATAAAATATAAAATGAGGATAAAATGCTATTAAAATAATAATTAAAAAAAATCAAAAATTAAAAACCCTAATTGTGTACATATACCTATATAGTACATACTATGTATATACCTTATTTTTATTTCTAAAAATTAATTAAAAATCACTAAAAAATAGAAAAAATAAAATAAAAATATTTCATGTTTTAAGTTTTTGCTGAATCGGGCCCTAGCTACCCTTAATTTTCACTTCAAAATTCAGCCACGTGGCCTGATTCTATTGGGTCCTGGGGATGTTGACCGCCCGGTCTACTACCCCCCCCAGGACCACTTTGCACGGTCCTTAGCGGGTCCCCTGATTTCTCGGATTTTCCCCCGCTAAACCCGAATGCCTATCACCTAAATCCCGGGTCCGAATCCTTAACCTCGCATCTGACATCCTCGCCGGAGCCGCATCCTCGGGATCCGCGCGCTCCAGAGCTTGCCCGGACCTCTCCTAGCCGGACCCCTAGCCATATAAAGCCGTAGCTCCGCCACCTGATTGCTCCATCTTTGGTCACTTGTCTCCACCCCCCGTGAGCTCCAGAGCGTTCGCGAGAGTGACAGCTTGCGTCCCGACCTGTTGAAGCGAGGAGAGGGAGCTTGGCCATCGATCTGGCGAGCTACGCCACCGCTGCTCCGTCACCTGCGTGAGTACCGAGCCTCGAAGGGAGACGATACTTGAGGCGACGACCAGGAGCTTCAGCAGCTCCTCACCAGTCTCTCCGACCACCCAGGTAACCTTGTAGGTCCTTATATTTCCTCGATTTCCATTTACGCCCAAATCGCGCCACCGCCGTCTATCTTTGATTCCGACCACTCCATCACACATTTCGATCATCAGAGTCGACCACCGCACTCGCCTCTCTCCGACGCACCTTCTTCACCCCTCCACTCAACCCAGCTCGCACAGGAGCTGGGAGCCGAGCTCCTCCGTCCACCACCCTCGCCGGAGCTCATCGTTCCGACCCACGAGCCACCTTCGCCTCGCCTAACCGGGTCGAGGCAGTTTGCCCTCGACCCGTGAGTCTTCTGGTTCACTTTGCAGGTCGAAACGAAGGCCATCTGAGGCCCTTCGTCATCCAGCCAGGAGGCTTAGCTCCGCCGACCTCGCCCGAGCTCCTCGGAGCTCGGCTCGATCATCGGAGCCCACCACCAGACGCGGGAGCACTCCACGACTCTTCTCCGACCTTCAGAGTGCTCCCAGGAGGTCAGCTGCGCTCGCACGAAGCCGACGAGTCTCACCGGGGACCTGTTCTTCCAGCATCCTCCATCGCCGTTCGATCAGCCTCCTACTCCAGGCGCCATCTGGACCGTTCGTCCCTGGAGCTCCCTTCGACGTCAGATCTGAGGAGTCTGATCCCAGCCGTTAGATCTACACGTGGCTCAGCCCTGACCGTTGGATCAGTCCGAGAACCCCAGCGCTGGCGTGCCACTCGATTCAGACCGTAGATCCCTCCACGTGGCAGCCCTCCAGCCGCTCCGCTTAATAAAGGGTAATTTACCCTTAGGCACTGTCTTTCTTTTTATTTCATTTTAGTCCTGTAAATATTGAACTTAGTTGTTTAGTTTTAGGGTTATTTGCATAGTGGACCTCGTACTTTATTTTATTTGCTTATATACCCCTGTGCGTTGTATGCCACGTGCTTCGTCACGTGTTTGTCTGGATTATTTGCAATAGAGGCCCCTGTAGTTCTGGTTGTTCCTGATTGAATGAAAAGTTTTACGTATTTGCATTTATACCCCTGTGCGTGATATATTTCCACATGTGCGTGTTATTTTGGGTATTTTGCAGATAAGCCCCTGGACTTTTGGTACCTGTTACCAATAAGTCCTCAGGACTTATTTTTATTTCATTTGGGTCCCTGAGTGCCCCAGGCACGTGCGTGGTGCGTGTTTTGCCGGGAAAATTGCACCAGACCCCCCAGACTCTTGGGTATTTGCACTTTGGTCCCTGTGCACAGTACCCTTCCTTTATTTTTGAATAAAATATCAAACCACCTCCAAATCCAACGAAAATTGGACATATGGCTCCTGCCATGGTGTAAAATTTTCGTGGATTTTTGAGGACATTTCTGATTTCATTTGATATTTTTAAAAAATCAAAAACCCTTACTTTAGCTAATGTCTAACTTGAAAAATCACAAAAAATATTAAAACTCATTTAAAAATTCTATAAAAATTACCCACTGTTTGTCTTGCTTAGTTTGATTTTCTAGCCAATTTTGGCTATTTTTCATTATCTAAAACACCTAAAAACTTAAAAATACTCAAAAACTTATAAAAACTCTAGTAAATCAATTAAAAATCCAAAAACAATAAAATTGGTGCCTAAATTTTCCTTGTTTTATCCTCTTCATAGGAAAATTACCTCCCGGCCATTTTGGGCTTTAGATATTTTATCTAGGGCTTTTTGGCTCGGCTGGACAGTACTATTTGTTTCAGCTACTGTTTGATTTTTAGAAAATTAAATAAATATCAGAAAATTCTCAAAAATTCATCAAAAACACTAAAAATTATAAAAGACATAAAAATATTTTTGTTTGAATTTTTGGTTGAGTTTTAGTGCTTTGAATAAATTGTTGAATTGTGCTTCTCTTTGTTTTTCTTATTTTCTTGATTACTTAAAAATCCAAAAAATATAAAAATATTCAAAAACCACTAAAAACATTTTCTTTTCTTATTTTATTCCTTTTTACTACTTTGTAGGCCGAGAGGCCAATCCGTGCTCCTTGAGTTCGACCCTGGGTGCTATACCAGGTTAATCCAATAGCAGGACCGCTGTTTTGAGTTTTGACCGATTTTATCTATTCTGAGTGGTTCATTTTTCTTGATCAAGTGCATCTGAGTGACCGAGGTCGCAACGACCTATTTAGTACCTTTTCCTTAGTCATTCGGATCGCTTATCATCTACCTAGTGTTCGGGGTCCCTCTCTCGCACAAGCAAACCAGACAATGAGGGGGTTGCTCTCCCCAAGACATTTTTTTAGGTGAGGTGTATTTTAGGGCCAATAGTGTTAGCAGTCCCAATTTTATGATTTTTCTTTTTAGATATTTTTCAATAAAAGCAAAAATGCCTAACGAATTTTTCGGTTCTCCTGGTTATTAAGTCCAAAACAGGGGGAGAAGACGAAAAAGCCGATGCACGATGAAATCAATGATGCATACAGAGTAAGAAATGCGTACCTGACTCCAGCAGTCTACATGCAAGATGATCCGCACAGAATTGAAAGATAGAAAAGAAACTACCTAAATGGTGCAAGCGAAAAACCGAGTTCCTAAATAGCAATTTCTACTCGAAAGAACAACTAGCTGATCACCAGCCTCCAATCCAAAGGGTCCGGTCTCAGTCCACCCCTCCTCCTCTCGACAAATCAGGTTCAAGAGCAGCGCTTGGCAGGGCGGGCTGCGGCACGTAGGCTCGAAGGAAGCGAATCAACTATTTTTATTAATCTTTTATTATAGGTCCAATTACCGAACTATAGGAACAAGCAAATGTATTAGGGTGTTTGGATCCTATGAGTTACGTCACAATCAAACAGAAATTCCTAAGGCTAGGGGCTCAAGAAAACCGTGAGAAACCGGAAAAGGCAGTGAAAAATCAAAAGCCGCGTAAAAAGCCGTGAAGAAAACTAAAGGGTCCCCCGAGTACACCGGTGCTCGGCGAAACAGACCCGAGAGTATCTACGTCCAAGTTTGAGTGTCCTGCTGTCCCTGTATTATTACAACAATTCAAATAGCTGAAATAACGTCTAATCTAAACTAAGCCTCTCCCACTCAGCTGCTTCCTTACGCTCTCCTGCAGCTCCGTGCAGAAGGGAGCCGCCTCCGATCACCGCGGTTGCACCGACTACTCTAGAGTTGCCGCCTCGGTCCTCGGGCCCTCGCAAGAAAACAAAAGAGTGTCAAATACCAGATAAAAATGAAACAGATAAAATAAAATAAAGCAAGCAGGGTATATATGCAAAAATGAAAAAAAAATAAACAAGCAAAACAAACAAAAGTAAAAATAAAATAAAAGAAAATAAAACAAAAATAAGGGAAAAATAAAAAACCACAAAAAGCCGCGGACTCTGAAAGAGGCGCGGAAAGCCGCGGAAAAGAAAACAAAATAAAATGAAAAATAAACGGACTACTAAGCCGTGCTCCCCGGCAACGACGCCATTCTGATGAGGACAAAAAGTCACCGAGCAGACTAAGGTGGATAAAATATAGCGAAGGTCGTTGCGACCTTAGTCGCTCGAGAGATCAATCAACTCAATCAAGAAAATAAGAGATCATACCATGAAAACAAGATGAAAATCAAAGAAAATCGATAGTGGCTCTGGCTATTGGATTAGCCCGGTATAGCGACCAGGGTCGGACTCAGGGAGCACGTGATGGCCTCGAGGCCTACGAAGTAGTCTAAAATAAAAACAAATAAAAGAAAAATGATTTTTGGTGGGTTTTTAATATTTTCATATTTTTTTATTTTTAAATAATAAAGAAAATAATAAAATCAAGAAAATAAGCAACTTGGACAATTTATTTAAACACTCAAAATTAATCCAAAAATTCAAATAAAAATATTTTTATGTTTTTTTTTATATTTTTGGTTAATTTTTGGTTTTTTTCTGATTTTTAGGGAATTTTATAAAAATAAAAGAAGGTAAAAATTGGAAGACAATGTCTAGTCAGGTTTCAAGGGCCAAAATAAAATGCAAAATGGCCCTAATAAAACCTGAAGGTATTTTTCATGTGTTCTAGAAAAAAAAAGGAAGAATCAGAAAGAAAGTTTATTAATTTTTGTTTTTTCTATTATTTACTAGAATTTTTATAGATTTTTAGGGCTTTTTCAATTTTTATAATTTTTATAAGTCCAAGAATGACCAAAATTGGTCAGAAAATGAAACATAAAAAAAGAAACAAATTCTAATTTTTGTAGAATTTTTAGAGATATTTTGATATTTTTTTGTGAATTTTATATCTGGATAGTAAGAAAAATGGGTATTTTTGAATTTTTTAAAAAAACAAAAAGAGTCAAAAATATCTCCAAAAATCAGAGAAACTTTTACACAGTGGTAGGAGCCATGTATCCAATTTTCATCAAATTTGGAGTATATTTGCTATTTTATTAAAATCACACAACAAGGCACAGTGCACAGGGATCCAAATGCAAGGAAAATAAGTTCCAGGGGCCTATTGATAACACGGCTGGAAAGTTTAGGGCCCAAAGTGCAAAAGTCCCCGAGACCCACGCACGATACACGTGACTCAGTCCTGGAAGGACTAAAATGTCATTCCTATTTTAAAATATGCAAATAATAACACACAAAGAACACATGATCGAACATACAATTTCACCAAAACTCACGTGTCGACGCACGTGTCCATCATATACAGGGATAAAAATGCATATAAGACAAACAACATGGTCCTCTATGCAAAATAACCAAAATAAAAACAACTACGAAACATATTTACAGGACTAAATATTAAATGCAGAAAAGAGAAGGGCCTACAGGGTAATTTACGCTTTTATTAAGCAGATGGGTGGATGCACGCCACGTAGCTGATCGGACGGTGGAGGATGACGACGCCTCAAGGAAGGAGCCCTCGGCTCTGATCCAACGGCTGGGGACGCGCCACGTATCTGATCAACGGTCGAGAGGTGCTGGATCCCCTTCGCTTGATGGAGGGCTGAGAGGAGGCCACGTGTCGATCTGACGGTGGCTGCTTGGCCTCCTCTTAGCCCTGATCGGACGGTCCGCAAATGATCTGGAGCTGGAGGTGAAACGGACGGTGCTGGAGGGTCCACGAAGAACAGGTGGCCGGCGAACTTCGCCGGCCACGTACGCGCACGGTGGTCCTCCTCGGGGGCTACTGAAGATCGGAGAAGAAGCACTGGAGCCTCCCGCGTCTGAAGAAGGCTTCCGATGGCGCAATGAAGCTCTGGAGAGCCCATGCGACACCGGCGGAGCCCAAGCTCCTGTGCTGAAGATGGAGGACCTCAGATGGTCCTCCTCTGACCTGCAAAATGGCACGAAGAGCAAGCTGGGTCGAGGGCAAAATGCCTCGACCCTGTTAGGTGCGAAGTGGGTGGACGGCGGGTCGATATGGGCGAGCTCCGGTGAAGCGACGACGAGGGAACTCGAACCCCAGTTCCTGTGCGAACTGGGTTGAATGGATGGGTGAAGAAGGTGCAGGGGATTGAGGCGAAGGTGATAGTGTCGTCCGATGATCGAAATGGTAAGGGAGGCGGCCGGAATCGACGGTCGACAGCGGACGGACGATTTTGGGCTAAACGGAAATTAGGGAAGGCTAGAAGGAAAGATGGCTACCTGATGGTCGATGTCGACTGTGCTTGAGCTGCTCGAGCTCCTGGTCCTAGCCTCGAGGGCCGTCGATGCCCAAGGCTCGAGCACCACGCTGGTGGCGGCGCACGGCGGTGCTAAGTCGCCGGATCGATGGTCCGGTCACTCTCTCCTCGCTGCAACACTGCCCTCAGCTTGCTGTCACTCAGGCAAGAACAATGGAGGTCCTGGGGTGGAGAATGCACGAGCCAAAGATGAAGAATCGTGCGGCGGAGCTGGGTATTTAAGTGGCTAGGGGTCCGAGAAGATGGGAGTCGGGTGACTCGATCGGCGCGCGGATCCCAAGAACCCATGCCGGGCGTGGATCAGGGATGATCACAGATGGATTAGGACCCGGAGTTTACGGATTTGGAGCTCGGATCAAGTGGCGATAATTCGGAGAAATCGGGTCGGGGCACTGGATCCGCGGGTCTGTGGTCCAGGGGGGGAGTTGACTGGGGAGTCAACATCCCCCATAGACCAATCAGGAGAGGCCATGTGGAAATGATTTGGAAATTCAATTAAAAATAGAAAATGGCCAAATTAATACAAAATCAAAACATGAAAAATGTTTCTTTTATTTTAAACTATTTTTTTGTGATTTTTAATTGTTTTTTTGAAATATAAATTAGGTATTTACAATATAGTACTATGTATAGGTATATATATACAATATTGATTTTAAATTTTTGATTTTTAATTAATTATTTCTGTGCATTTTTATTCCAAATTTATATTTTATTTATTTACAAGATAAAATTTGGAATATTTTGGTGTTTTTATTTTATTTTATTATTATTTATTTATAAGGGTTAAATAAATAGTTATATACATTTATATACATGGTCTATATACAAGGTTTATTTTGATTTTCATTTTTGTTCTTTTTATTTTATTTTAGTTTTAATGGTTTTTATTTTATTTATTTACATAACGGGATATGGAATATATACAAATTTTTATGGAATTTTATTTATTTATTTTCAAGGTTAAATAAATATAGAAGTGGGTCTATGTACATGGTGACTATGTACAAGGAAGGATGTTTTTATTTTTCTTTTTAATTTTCTTATTTTTATTTTGATTTTTTATTTACAAATATTCACAAATATTTACAAACTTATTTTTATTTTTATAAGAGGAAAATATTTTTATTTTATTTACAGGTATATTTACAAAGGTGAGCTTCCTTATCTCTCTCTACTTGGGCTTTTATGCGGTCAGGCCCATGCTGAGCCCTCCCTTGGGATTAGGTCGCTCAATATTTATTTTAAATATCTCCCTCTTTTTCTTTTATTTCTTTATTCTTTTATTTTTGTACAAAAACATGCTAATTATTTAATTTTATATAATGCATGCTTTTTGGTAATTATTTGTATTTACAGATATCTACATGTATTTGCAAAGGTTTTTGTAGCTAAAATACAAGAATAAAGAGTGATGAATGGGTATTCATCAGATGTATTTATGCAATAAATGCAGACTGACCTGAACCCCGAGAGAAGGTCAAGACTTGACCTGATCGACCAGGAATAAAGTAGGGGGAGATGGGGTTTGCAATCCGAAAATCTAAAAATATTTTGTAAATATTTTTCCCTGTATATTTGTATAAAACTTGTATTATTTTATTTGTACAAAAATTGACCTCAAATTAATTATTTTTGAAAATGAAATTGTAAAGAAAATTGTGTTGTACATAATAAAAATAATTATAAAATAACATAATGTACATATTGCAAATAATTACACTCAGAAAAAGCCGCAAAGTGACAATTAAAACACCAATTCCGGCTCCATAAGAGTTCAAATTGAAGCAAACTTACTTCCATTATACTCTAAATTAAATTATCTTTCAAATGGACATGGTTTCATAATTTTTGGAGTTACGGTTAAAAAGTCGAATTTTCTGGGGTGTTTTGTGCAGTTTAATCAATAATTGTTGTACACATTTATTAATATTTTATTTTTACATACATAATTTTAAAAATTATTTTTATTAAAAATAAAAACTATAAATAAAAAAATAAGTAAAAAGATATACAAATCATTTCCTTATTTGTACATGTGTATGTTGTATTATATGTACATAATATTTGTATACCACTAATTTCCTTATATAAAAATCACAAAAAAATATCTAACATTAATTAATTTAGTTGTGAATTTTTTTCTATATTTAATTATGTAACTCATTATTTGATTTTATAACCTACCATGTATATAATATTTGATTCCTTACCTATAAAGGCCACCATTAAGGTGGTTAATTGATTTCCATAAATTCTTTAATTTATTTAGTATTTTAATTCCGAATTTTATAATTAATTAATTAATTTAATAATTTAATTATTTTATTAATTTCACCAATAAAAACCTTCCCCATTTGTAGATATATTCCTTTTTTATTTTCTTCCTCTTTTTAATGGGATCCTCCTCCCTCATTTCCTCTTGATCGATCTTTGGTGGAGAGGAGTCCGATCTCTGATGAATACTCATTCATCACTATTTATTCTTATATTTTAACTACAAAAACCTTTGCAAATACATGTAGATATGTGTAAATACAAATAATTAACAAAAAGCATGCATGATGTAAAAACCAATAATTAGCATGTTTTTATGCAATAATAAAATAATAAAGAACAAAAAGAAAAAGAGGAAATATTTAGAATAAATATTGAGCAACCTAATCACAAGTGAGGGCTCAGCATGGGCCCGACCGCATAAAAGCCAAAGTAGAGAGAGATAGGGAGCTCATGTGTGTAAATATGCCTGTAAATATAATAAAAATATTTTCCTCCAAAAATAGAATAAAATTTGCTTGTACATATTTGTATATATTTGCAAATATAAAATTCAAATAAAAATTGAAAAATTAAAAAAGAAAATAAAAATTTCCTCACTTGTGCATATTCACCATGTACATACACCTATACTATATTTATTCTAGCCTTGTAAATAAATAAATTAATTTCCATAAAAATTGTATACACTCCTTACTTTATGGTGTAAATAAATAAAATAAAAACCATAAAAACAAAAATCAAATAAAAAGAACAAAATTAAAAACCAAAAAGAACATTGTATATATACCATGTATATAAAGATATATAGCTATTTATTTAACCCTTGTATATAAATAAAAAAAATAAAAAAAATACTTTTTATTCCTAATTTTATGCTATAAATAAAATATAAAATGGGAATAAAAATGTATAAAAATAACAAATTAAAAATCAAAAATTTAAAATAAATATGGTGTAAATACCTATGTATAGCACTATAGTGTACATACCCTATTTTTATTTCGAAAAATTAATTAAAAATCAACAAAAAATAGGAAAAAAATAAAATAAACATTTTTCGTATTTTGAGTTATTAATAATTCGACCATTTCCTATTTTATTTCTAATTTCCAAATCATTCTGACGTAGCCTGTCCCCATTGGTCCACGGGGATGTTGACCCCCCGGTCAACTCCCCCCCTTGGACCACTTCCCACGGGTCCGTGACGCCCGACCCGATTTCCCCGATTTTTCGCGTTATGACCCGACCTCCAAATCCGCAACCCCCGAGCTCCGATCGTCCTCCTTGCATCCGAGATCCTCGCCGATACATCCGCGTGGGGATCCGCGCCTCGCGGAACCCTGCCTGATCCATTCTTCTCGGACCTGCACCCATATTTAATCCGAGCTCCACCTCCCTGTTCTTCATCTTTTCTCATCCATTCTCCACCTAGTGACCTCCATCGTCTTAGCGAGAGTGATAGCTCGCCCCTGGTGGTGTTGCAGCGAGGAGGGAGCAAGGAGACCATCGATCCGGCGAGCTTGCGCCACCGTGCGCCGCCTGGAGGTGACGCCAGAGCCTCGGACACCGACGGTCCTCGCGGCAAAGACCAGGAGCAACCCCTGCTCCTCCACAGTCGATTGCATCCATCAGGTAGCCCTTCTCCTTCTTCTTTTTCCCGAATTTCCATTTTGCCCCAAATCGACCCATCGCCGTTCCGCTTCGATTCCGTCCACCCTAGCCACCTATTCGATCATCGGAGTAGCTGACCACCTTCGCCTTCCCTCCGCGCACCTTCTCCACCCCTTCATCAAACCCAGCTCGCACAGGAGCTGGGATTTGAGGTTCCTCCGCCTTCGCCTCGCCGGAGCCCCTACGCCCCGCCGCACCGATCATCGTCAGCCCTGTTTACAGGGTCGAGGCACTTTGCCCTCGACCCGTGAGTGGGTTGCGCCATTTTGCAGGACCAGAGGAGCCCATCTGAGGGCTCGACTCTCAGGCACAGCACCTCCGCCTCCGCCGACGTCGCCTGAGCTCTCCGGAGCTCCTCGTCGTCATCGGAGGGCACCATTCGACGCGGGAGGCCAAGGAGCTTCTCTTCCGATCTTCAGCAGCCCGCGAGGAGGCCTCCAGCACCCACACGAGTCCGACAAACCTCGTCGGAGCCCAGCTCTTCGAGGACCCTCCGTAGCCGTCCGATCCAGCCCCAGCTCCAGGTCTTCATCGAGCCGTTCGTTCGTGGAGTAGCAGTGACCGTCAGATCCTTGGAGGGTTGATCACGACCGTCGATTCAGTGAGGGCTTCCCACGATGCACTCTAGCCGCTCGATCGTCCACGTAGAAGCGTCCCCGCCGTTCGATCAGGATCGAGGGATCCTTTGTTGAGGCGCCACCCTTCCCCGACCGTCCGATCTACATGTGGCAGCCATCCGTCCCTCGATTTAATAAAGGGGTAATTGCTCTTAGCCCCCCCTGTTTGTTTTATTTCGTAGTTAGTCCTGTAAATATAGCTTTTAGTTGTTCTTATTTTGGTACATTTGCATTTAGGACCTCGTACTTAGTTTATTTGCTTTTATGCCCCTGTGTGTAGTGGATCATGTGCATCGACACATGCAAGTTGGGTTATTTACATGTATGGACTCATAGTTTCAGGATGTTCTTGAATGTATTTATACTTATATTAATTGCAGATATACCCCTGTGCGTGGTTTTAATGTGCATGTGCGTTATTTAGTGGGTATTTTACAATAAGGCCCCTGGACTTTTAGTACTTGTTACTAATTAGTCCAGGAACCTTATTTTCCTTGCAATTAGGTCCCTGAGTGCCCAGGTCATGCGCCACGCGCGTGATTCCTTGGAAAAATTGCACCGGACCCCCTGGAACTTCTACTATTTGCGTACAGGTCCCTGTGCACTGTACCTTAGTTTTGATTTTTAATAAAATAGTAAACCAACTCCAAATTCGATGAAAATTGGACATATGGCTCCTGCCATAGTGTAAAATTTTCTCCAATTTTTGGAGACATTTTTTATTTCATTTGATAATTTTAAAAATTCAAAAACAAGCATTTTATTTACTGTCTAACTTTAAAATTAACAAAAAAATATTAAAATACCTTTAAAAATTACAACAAAATTAGGTAATTTTATTTTTTGCCTTGTTTGACTTTCTGACCAATTTTGGTCATTTTTGGATATATAAAACTTATAAAAATTGAAAAACACTAAAAACCCTATAAAAATTTTAATAATTAATTGAAAAAACCAAAAATAATAATTCTGGTGCCTAAATTTTCCTTGTGTTTTCTACTATACTGGAAAATTACCTTCAGGTGTTGATAAGGTCATTTTGTATTTTAATATGGCCCTTGACACCTGACTGGATAGTACCCTTGTTTTCTTGACTTGTTTGATTTTTATAAAATTCAATAAGAATCAGAAAAATACCAAAAATTACCCAAAAACAGTAAAAAATATAAAAAACATAAAAATATTTTTGTTTGAATTTTTTTATGATTTTTGAGTAGGTAAATAATTGTTTGTAGTTGGTTGTTTTATTGCCTTTCCATTTTCTTTATTAATTAAAAAATCCAAAAAATTATAAAAAGATTAAAAATCCACCAAAAATAGTTGCTTTTTTTAATTTCTTTTTTTAGACTACTTCGTAGGCCGCGAGGCCATCACGTGCTCCTTGTGTTTGACCCTGGTCGTTATACCTGGTTAATATAATAGCGAGATCGCTACTTGTGCCTGTTTGATTTTTATTCGATTTTGGTGGTCTATTTTTCTCGATTGATCACCCGAGTGATTGAGGTCGCAACGACCGCATGAGACATACCTGATTTACCTCGCTCGCTCGGTTTTGTGGTCATCAGAATGGCGCCGTTGCCGGGGAGCACGGCTTAGTAGTCGATTTAGTTTTCTTTTTATTTCATTTTCTTTTTCGCGGCTTTCCGCGGCTCTTTCTGAGTCCGCTGCTTTTCATAGCCTTTTGTTTTTCTCTTATTTTTGTTTTATTTTATTTTCTTTTATTTTCTTTTCTTTTTATTTTATTTTGATTTTTCTTGTTTATTTTATTTGTCATTTTTTTGCACATATACCCCTGTTTAGTTTTTCTGCTATTATTTGGTTATTATTCTTGGTCTGTGACACTCTAACTCTTTCTTGCGATGGCCCGAGGACCGAGGCGGTGACTTTCGAGAAGCCGGCGCAATCGCGGGATTCGGAGGCAGCTCGCTTCTGCACGGAGCCGCAGGAGAGCGTGAGAGAGTAGTTGAGTGAGCGAGGAATAGATTAGATTTTATTTCTGTCATTTGGATAATTGTAATAACACAGAGACACTCAGCATGACTTAGACTTTTCTCGGGTCTGTTTCGCCGAGCACCGGTGTGCTCGGGGGACCCTTAGCTTTTTTGCGGCTTTTCACGGTTTTTGGTTTTTCGCTGCCTTTTACGGTTTCAAGCAGTTTTTCTCGAGCCCCTAGATTTAGGACTTTCTGCTTGATTGTGCCGTACTCAGTAGGATCCACACACCTAATTATCTGCTTGTGCCTATAGATCGTTAATTAGACCTACTAATAAAAGAATAATAAAAATAGCTGATTCATCTTCCTTCGAGCCTACGTGCCATAGCCTGCCCTGCCAACCGCTGCTCCTGAACCCGAATTGTCGGGAGGAGGAGGGGTAGACCGAGACCGGACTCTCTGGATCGAAGGCTGGTGACCAGCTAGAAGGTTCTATCGAGTAGAAGTTGCCTGCTTAGGACTCGGCTTTTCCCGTTGCACCATATAGGTAGTTTCTTTTCTGTCTTTCAATTCTGCGCGGATCATATTGCATGTAGAGTGCTGGAGTCAGGTACGCCTTTCTTACTTTGCATGCATCATTGATTTCATCGTGCATCGGCTTTTTCGTCTTCTCCCCCTGTTTTTGACTTAATAACCAGGAGAACCGAAAAATTCGTTAGGCCTTTTTATTTTTATTGAAAAAGATCTAAAAAGAAAAATAATAAAATTGGGACTGCTTAAACTATTGACCCTAAAAGACACTTGACTTAAAAATTTGTCTTGGGGAGAGCAACCCCCTCATTGGTTGGTTTGATTGTGCGAGAGAGTGACCCGAACACTAGGTAGAGCCCTCCGGTACTACCCTCGACTGATTACCGACTTCTTCTGTGCGGGACAGTCGGTTGGGAGAGTATCGGGTATCCAACAGGTCACGTAATCGCTCTGATATCTTGATTGTTCACCAAAATAAAATTGACAAGATAATTTGACCGAGTCTTTACGGTCTTCAGCTCGCGCTGCGTTGGTGAACTGAAGGGTTTGCTTGTGATCATAGTTTCTCCAGATCTCATCCTCCTTACTCGCCACATCAAGATGATGGGCATACGATCTCTTAGGCAGCCTCTGGCTGCATCGCTTTCGGGCACGTCTACCCGTTCATCTAGGTTGGTTTGCGAGAGCCGAGACCAGCTCTCCGAACCTGAGTACGATTCCACCCTGTTCCCCCTCGACCCCTTTCTTTCGGTTCCGAGAGACCAGAGCCAGAGGAGAGACTTTCAGATTTATCGACACATGAGTATGGATCGTTTGATTTTGTAGAGACCATGGCCGACAGTTCTGATGATCGCTCTTGAGGTCCACAGCCCGAGCACTTTGTGTTGGACCAGGGTGCGATCAACTCCACCCTGATCGCCTCCCTCGAGACGGTACAACAGCAGTTGAGGGATCAGGGAGCTTTCATGTTAGATATAAGGAGAGAGATGGAGCAGATGAGAGCAGAGCGAGAGCAGCGTAGAGACGGGCCGAGAGTCCCAGATGATGCAGCAGCAGCAGCAGCCGCAGCGGCCGCCTCCGCAGCGGCAGCCGCCGCGGCAGGAGCGGGAGAGCCACCGAGACCGATGCGGGAGTTGCACAACCCCGGATCGACACTGATGCATCACTGGGTTGTGCTACCAGCCATCGTGGGGGACTTCAAGTTCCCCCCGAACACCTTGCAGCTTCTTCCCCGTTTCCACGGGCTCGCCACCGAGGAGCCCCATCTCCACCTCTAGGAGTTCCTCATGATTTGCAGCACTGTCCACGATCGTCAGATGGACCAGGACACCATCAGGATGATTTACTTCCCCTTCTCTTTGGCAGACAGAGCAGCCACCTGGCTGAAACATCTGGGGAAGTTCGTCTACACTTGGGAGCAGCTCCACACCGAGTACTTGCATAAGTACTACCCACTCGGGCGGACCAATGCCGCGAGAGCCCTGATCAGAAACTTCTCCATGCTCCCCAACGAGCAGTTCCATGAGGCATAGGAGAGGTTCAGAGAGATGACTGATAGATGCCCGCACCGTGACATTTCCAAGCCGAACCTCGTGCAGAGCTTTTTCAACGGGCTGACACCAGAGCTTCAGAGCTTGGTGAACGCTTCTTGTGGTGGGTCTTACTTCACCAAGGATCACGACCAGGTCTGGGCCATCTACGAGGAGATGACCGAGAACTATATGGTGATGTCCCAAACCCGATTGTACACTCAGGGCAGACCCCAGCAACCACAACCCGTGTAGTACCAGAGGATAGCACGGGTCGACGCCGGTCCTTCCAGTTCGTCCGTAGTAGCAGCAGCACAGGCCGAGTCATCAGCCGCGGACATGGGCATCATTAGCGAGAAGTTGGATCAGATAGAGTTGATAGAGAAGAAGCAGTGCCAGGGCATCACTCAGATGGAGCAGATGGCACAGACTCTGAGCGACATGAAGACCCAGCTCATGTGTCTCCAGGAGGCACAGACGGCTTTCCAGCCCCGTCTTCAGTCGCGAGGCGACTCCGGCAGCAGCAGCAGCTCGTCCCAACGCTCCAGCTCACACCAGCAGCCTAGACAGGTTCACCTTGTACAGGCGGAGCCGTACCAGCAGCCGCAACCCACCTACCAGTCACCACCATCTCCAGACTTGCAGATGGTGGTATACCAGCCGGATCAGCCTCTAGCAGTGCTCCCGCCACCCCAGTACGACACAGAGCTGTTGATGGATGTCAACGGGATTTGGTATGACCGTCCTCAGCCCGGTATCTGACGAGACCATCCCGGATTCCGGTGGGGGACCGGAGGTGCCCAGCCCCAGCAGCAGCCATCAGGTCAGGGTGGCCAGTACGACCAGCAGAGAGATCACCAGCCGCAACAGCAACCCCCAGTGTACCAGTCACAGCAGCAGCAGCAGTCGTCCTATGGTCCTCGTCCCTATCAGTAGGGACAGTCTTGGAGGCGAGATCAGCCTCACCATCAGCAACAACAACATCACCCATACACCTCTCAACAGCAACAACACTAGTTCCAGCAGCCTCACTACCAGAGAGGCTACCCGTCAGGCTCCCATGGTCCACCCTATGAGAGCCCCGCCTTGGATGAAATTGCCCGCCTCCTCACGGATCAGCAGGCTACTTTTCGACGGGAGATGAACGAGTTCCGCCAGGAGATGCGGGACATTGTGAGAGGGAAGGCCGCCATCCCTGCCCAGATTGAGCCGAACCCCAACAACCTGAAAAGGAAATCTGAGCAGGTAGCTTGTACCGAGTATACCACTCCTAGTGATGCATTTGGTGATATGACTGGATATCTTTTTGATAATGATTTTGTTACACTTAGGAGCGGTAGGATGCCAGCAGGCGGCGCCTCGGCTGAGCGACACCACGAGGACACACCTAGAGCGCCAGATGAGGAGGAGGAGAGCGGTACTGAGGCCACTGGAGATGATGACGGTGGTACTGATGCCACCAAGGATGCTGATTCCACCGGCGGTGCTGAGGCCGCCGTTTCACCAGTTAGAGGAGGTGGTACTGAGGCAACCCTTGAAGCCGAGCCAGAGCGCGGTACTGAGGCCTTGAGTCTTCCAGTTTATCCAGTAGACGGTGGTACTGAGACCACTCGTGTTCATATTGAGAGACATGTTGTTTTTCCTACTTTTGATGTATCTCGGAACTCTGTGGTGAATAAAGGAAAAGGTTTGGTTTTTTCTGGTCCCACTGTGGTGCGTGATGCATGTGCGGATCCGGCCGTCGAGCCGTCTAGACCTTTTCCTAGTCCTTCATCTGAGAAGGACCCAATGATCCCCTTCCCTAGATCCCTTCAGATGGGGAAGGGGAAGAAAAAAGAAAATCCAAAAAAGAGAGAGCAGGAAGAGTTCAGCCAGCAGATGATAGATCAATTTCACATACAGCTGACTCTTCAGGAGGCTTTGCAGTACATCCCCCTTCTTCAGCGTTCACCGAGAGACAGGACTACAGTCAGGAGGAAGAGGAGGAACCACCATTCAGAGATCCATGTGCTGACGAAAGCCACGTGTTTTACGATCCAGAACCGTCTGCCGACCAAGAGGCCAGATTCAGGAACCCCATATGTCAGATGTCACATTAGAGAGCAGAGGTTCGACCAGACTCTATTAGATAGCAGATCGTCGATCAACCTCCTTCCGGCAGCCCTTCTCGACCGCTTCGAGTTGGGCAATCTTAGACAGAGCAGGACAGTCCTTCAGTTTGCTGATCGATCTGGCAAGAGGTCGAAGGGGTTGTTGCGAGACGTTGTCGTCACGATTCAGGGCCTGCAATTCCCCGTGGACTTCGTAGTGTTGGACATGGAGATCCCTGAGTCCGTGACCGATACCCCCATCATTCTCATTCGTCTGTTCTTGGCCACAACCAAGGCGGTGACTGACCATGATAGCGGGAAGGTATACTTTCGCGTCGAGGGCGAAAGTGTACCAATAGAGACGGTCGAGGACAGCCGAGCCAGAGATAGATCATGCTCAGAGACCACTTCAGACACAGAGCAACTGACAGATGCCGGGCTAGACATCCACCAGGACTGTGACTTTGTGATCACAGACGATGAGGCAGTTTGGGCAGACCCAGCAGCACAGGCCATCCTCTCACTTTCAGACCCCGCTGATGCAGAGATGACATCAGAGGAGCGTTTGGAGAGCACATTCCTGGTTCAGGATACTTCTGAGGCAGCAGAGCAGGTTCTCGACCGCGACACAGATTTTTGTGATGATGGTGGTACTGATGCCACCTTGTATGATGCATATCCCTCGGAGTCAGAGTCTGAGTGGGCAGACTGTGATGATTACATGCCATACCTGATTCCCACTGAGCCTACAGCTGAGGAGGAGGTAGATGCCGAGCAGAGCAGAGACAGTCCTTCAGGGCATCCTTCTCCAGTTTCTGAGAGTAGCAGAGAGTTTCAGTTCTCCCATGCAGATTTGGTAGCATTCACAGAGACATTTCAGAGGCCAGATCCACCAACACCTAGTTGTCCAGAGCTGAAGCCGCTCCCTACTTCGCTGAAGTATCGATTCCTTGCAGGTGAGCCTGAGATGTACCCAGTCATTATCTCCGCCGATCTGACTGGAGAGCAAGAATCCCATCTGATGGGGGTTCTTGAAAAGAACCGCAAGGCAATCGGATGGAGCGTAGCAGATCTCTAGGGGATTAGTTCGGCCCTGTGCTCCCACCATATCTATCTCGAAGATGAGGCGAAGCCGTCGCGTGAGTTCCAGCGGCGGCTGAACCCAAATCAGAGAGAGATTGTCATGAAGGAAATTTCGAAATGGTGGAGCGCCGATTTTATCTATCCCATCTCCGACTCCAAGTGGGTCAGTCCTTTGCATGTGGTGCCCAAGAAGACGGGCATCACTACAGTCATTAGCGAGTCTGGAGAGGAGATTGCTACAAGAGTACCTACTTCTTGGCGGGTCTGCATTGACTACAGGAGACTCAACCAGGCCACCAAGAAGGATCATTTCCCCCTGCCCTTCATAGATCAGATCATTGAGAGACTGACAGGGAAGAGCCATTATTGTTTTCTGGATGGGTACTCGGGCTACAACCAGGTGGCCATCTCTCCTGAGGACCAGGAGAAGACCACCTTTACCTGTCCCTTCGGCACATACGCCTTCCGACGCATGCCATTTGGGCTATGCAACGCCCCTACGACCTTTCAGAGATGCATGCTTTCGATCTTTTCGGACATGGTAGGGGAGTGCTTGGAGGTCTTCATGGATGATTTCTCTATTTACGACGACGGATTCGACTCCTGTCTTGACTGCCTAGACCGAGTACTCCAGCGATGTATAGAGGTTCACTTGGTGCTATCTTGGGAGAAGAGTCACTTCATGGTGACTCAAGGGACGGTGCTTGGCCATATCATCTCCAACAGGGGCATGGAGGTTGATCCGGACAAGGTAGATGTCATTAGAAAACTCACACCACCGTCCAATTTGCGGTAGTTACAGTCATTCCTGGGGCACGACGGTTTCTACCGACGATTCATTCATGATTTCAGCAGGATTGCCCGACCGTTGACTGACCTGCTGACGAAATACACCGAGTTCCTTGTCGATGACAAGTGTCTTTCGTCCTTCGAGACTCTCAAGCAGTGTGTCATTGAGGCTCCTGTTCTCCAGCCACCTGATTGGTCTCTTCCATTTGAGATCATGACGGATGCCTCTGATTTTGCCGTGGGGGCCATGCTGGGACAAAGGAGGGATGGAGTCCCATTTGCTATCCACTACGCTAGCCGCACATTAGATTCCACCCAACGGAATTATACAATGACAGAGAAGGAGATGCTAGCCGTAGTATTCACCCTAGATAAGTTTAGATCTTACATTATTGGATCTAGAGTGACCCTGTTTACTGACCACACCGCCATCCGATACCTCATGGCAAAGAAGGATGCCAAGGCCAGACTGACTAGATGGATCCTTCTACTCCAGGAGTTCGACATTGAGATCAAGGATAAGTCTGGAGTCAAGAATGTGGTGGCGGATCATCTCTCCCGATTAGAGCACCTTGAGGATGCAGAGCCGATTGATCCTATTTGTGAGACCTTCCCAGATGAGGCGATCCTTGCTATCACCTCACTCCCGTGGTATGCCGATATTGTGAACTTTCTCGTTGCCGGGAAAGTCCCACAAGATTGGCCCAGGCAGAGGCTTGAGACCTTCCTTGCGAAGGCCAAGTCCTACCACTGGGAGGATCCCATCCTTTACCACGAAGGATGGCATAGCGTCTGGCGTAGGTGCATTCCTCAGGAGGAGCACCATAGCGTCCTCACTTACTGCCACAAGCTTGAGGCAGGAGGACATCATTCTGGGAGGAGAACGACACAGAAAGTGCTCCAATCCGGCTTGTGGTGGCCTACTCTCTTTAAGGACTCTGATGAGTTCGTGAAGAGGTGTACTGACTGTCAGAGGATGGGCACTTGTGGACAGCGTGATATGATGCCGATGTAGCCCATTCACTTCTATGAGGTTTTTGACGCATGGGGCATCGATTTCATGGGTCCATTCCCTAAGAGTCAGGGATTTGAGTACATTCTGTTGGCCGTTGACTATGTTAGTCGTTGGGTTGAGGCCATTCCCGCCCGAGCCGCCGATGCCAGGACATTTTGTAGATTCTTGAGGAGGCACATCATCACGCGGTTCGGGGTACCTCGAGTATTGATTTCAGATGGGGGGTCTCATTTCATCAACGACCAGGTGAAGGCCCTTTCTAGCGAGTTCGGTATAGACCATCGAGTTGCCACTCCATACCATCCACAGACGAATGGTCTAGCCGAAGTGTCGAACAGGGAGATCAAGACTATATTGCAGAAATTCGTCCGCCCTGACTGAAAGAATTGGTCACAGCTTTTGGACTCGATCGTTTGGGCACATCTCCCTTTCGTCTTGTATATGGCAAGCCGTGCCATTTACCTGTTGAGCTGAGACACATGTGACTTTGGGCAGTCACTGATATTCTTATGGATCCAGATAGTGTAGGAGACCAGAGGAGGGCAGAGTTAGCAGCCTTGGAGGAGCTTAGAGATACCGCCTTCTCAAACAGCCTACATTACAAGGAGAGAGTGAAGGAGTGGCATGATTCTCACATCAGCCACAAGCATTTTGAGCCTGGACAGAGAGTATGGCTGTTTGATGCTAGGCTTCGTTTATTTCCAGGGAAGCTACAGAGCAAATGGAATGGACCTTATCTGGTGAGAAAGGTACACGACAACGGTAGCATTGACATATCCGAGTTGTCTTCTGAGAGTACCTTTCGAGTGAACGACCAGCGGCTCAAGCCATTTCTAGATCATGAGCCGCGGGTCGTTGATGTTGCCCCTATTCATTTTGCGTGAGATGTGGTCTTTTGACTCACATCTAGTGCATCTCACGCCTGATTATCATTGTTCTCCCGACCTGTATAGATCCAGATGTCCGTATCATCACATTCTTTAGTCCCACGTCCCGTTTGTCATCTTTGATTATGCTATACTTAGGGTGTACTTTACCCTAAGTATAGGGGGGATGTAGGACCTTCGAGTATTTATTTTGATTCTTTTTACCCCTGTTTTGCTGCCTATACGCAGGGATATTTTACCCTAAGTATAGGGGGGGTAGACCCTGTACATTCTTCACTCGGTTTTCCCTTTGTGCACAACCTAATATACTTAGGATTATTTGATCCTAAGTATAGGGGGAAAAGCTGAGACTCTCTAGACTTTCTTTTCATTCATTCTTCTTTGTATATAGCCTTCCTTTTCACTTTCCTATACATAGCACGAGTTATGTCTTCTTCATCACTCTTGACTCTGAGGACATCGTTCGAGCTAAGTATAGGGGGGTGTGTATATATTTCATATATACTTTAGCCATAACTCGTACTTTGTGTGAGTGTGTTAATAAATAAAATGGCTACAAACCCTAAAAATCACAAAAATTTAAAAAAAAAATTTCATGTACATAATCATTCTTTTATTTGCACATAAATAGCTATTGTACAAATTATTTTTGTAAAAATGTTTTCAAAAACCTTTTGTGTAAAGCTTGTGTAAATATTTTCATATCAAAATTAGATATATAGTACAAAATTTTTCCAAAATGTTTTGAAAATCAAAAAGTTTGCAAAAATCTTGTGTAAATGTGTGTAAATACTTTTGCAAAACTTGCACTCATGCATTCATACATCCATGATTTCAAAATATTTTTCAAAAATTTTGCATGTTTGTAAAAATTGTGTAAATAGCATCTTTGTATATATGTATATAGTTTTTCCGGATTATAGTTGACATTTAAACTAGCCTGGAATTAAATTGGGAAATGGAGCTTGATTTAGATCTTAATCCACCTAATTTATAAGAGGAACCTTATATGGCTTAGGTTTAAGGCTTTTCAGGTCCATGGTGACTTAATTCTTAGAGTCCACTAGGCTATGATCACATGTCATCTCAATGAGCCTAAGTAGAGCACTTAACAATACACACATGACTCATATAGACAATGGCTTTACTTGGACACCGCACTTAGCGCCGAGCTCTATACGGATGAGGTGGTGAGGAGGCAGTCTTCCTTGACTTGGGGTAGCATATGAGGGTAGTACTTCTAGGCGGAACCTCTCTTATTCTTTTAGTGAAGGAAGTGCGTCTCAACTTGGTCCGGTTGCCATGAGGTCTAACGACGGGAGTTGTGGGTTGCAATAATGCTTCAAAAGAGGGATAGTCTACTGGCTCAAGAGGAAAAACTCCTTGTATATATGCTGCACATGTATATGTTGTATAGATGCACTTGAAAAAAATGCAAATAACTCCAAAAAAAAAGTGGTGGGTCTGATAGAAAATGATAATCCCACTGGAGTATGTATATAGAGTGCAAATAAGCAAAGCTTAAGATTCATGTCCCACCTTATGCAGCTTGCAGCAGGGAAGACTTGGCTACACTGGTTGAGCTCCCAAAGATACATGGCTACACTGGCCATGGCCCATTCTCTTGTTCCTCCTCTTCTTGAGCCGGTTGAACTTGAACTTAGAAGGGAATACCCTGCTTCTCGAGGAAAGAGTGGCCAGATTGGGGTCATAGAGTTACTTTGCTGGGGAGGGTTGTCAAGTTGCCATTTCTGAGGTGGAGAGCTTATACTTCACATTCACAGTACAAGGAAAGACTCATGGTCTTCAGGGTTTGTGTTTGGTGACTTGTTCTGATCTGGATTGTTGAGGAGTCTTGGTTATAGATTAGTGGAACTTGGATGCTGTTGAGTTTTAAGCTTAAGTCCAAATAAGGTTCCGACACATTTATAATCCAAAGATCTGATCGAGCTCCATAGCTCAATTTAATGAAGGCAAGTTTAATAATCAACCTTGACCCATGTGCATTCTCCTCTCTTTTTTTCTTTCTCCTTTTCACTTCTTTTTCAAATAAGTGTTTGCTAAGGGACTAGCAAAGTTAAGTATAGGGGGTGATGAATACTCATTCATCACTCTTTATTCTTATATTTTGGCTACAAAAACCTTTGCAAATACATGTAGATATGTTTAAATACAAATAATTAACAAAAAGCATGCATGATGTAAAAACCAATAATTAGCATGTTTTTGTGCAAAAATAAAAGAATAAAGAACAAAAAGAAAAAGAGGAAATATTTAGAATAAATATTGAGCAACCTAATCACAAGGGAGAGCTCAGCATGGGCCTGACCGCATAAAAGCCAAAGTAGAGAGAGATAGGGAGCTCATGTGTGTAAATATGCCTGTAAATATAATAAAAATATTTTCCTCCAAAAATAGAATAAAATGTGCTTGTACATATTTGTATATATTTGTAAATATAAAATCCAAATAAAAATTGAAAAATTAAAAAAGAAAATAAAAATCCCCTCACTTGTGCATATTCACCATGTACATACACCTATACCTATATTTATTCTAGCCTTGTAAATAAATAAATTAATTTCCATAAAAATTGTATATACGCCTTACTTTATGATGTAAATAAATAAAATAAAAACCATAAAAACAAAAATTAAATAAAAAGAACAAAATAAAAAACCAAAAAGAACATTGTATATATACCATGTATATAAAGATATATAGCTATTTATTTAACCCTTGTATATAAATAATAAAAATAAAATAAAAATACCTTTTTATTCCTAATTTTATGCTATAAATAAATAAAATATAAAATGGGAATAAAAATGCATAAAAATAACAAATTAATCAAAAATTAAAAATCAATATTGTGTAAATACCTATGTATAGCACTATAGTGTACATACCCTATTTTTATTTCGAAAAATTAATTAAAAATCACCAAAAAATAGAAAAAAATAAAATTAATATTTTTCGTATTTTAGTTTTTAATAATTCGACCATTTCCTATTTTATTTCTAATTTCCAAATCATTCTGACGTGGCCTGTCCCCATTGTTCCACGGGGACGTTGACCCCCCGGTCAACTCCCCCCCTTGGACCACTTCCCACGGGTCCGTGACGCCCGACCCGATTTCCCCGATTTTTTGCGTCACGACCCGACCTCCAAATCCACAACCCCCGAGCTCCGATCGTCCTCCTTGCATCCGAGATCCTCGCCGATACATCCGCGTGGGGATCCGCGCCTCGCGGAACCCTACCCGATCCATTCTTCTTGGACCTGCACCCATATTTAATCCGAGCTCCGCCTCCCTGTTCTTCGTCTTTGGCTCATCCATTCTCCACCCAGTGACCTCCATCGTCTTAGCGAGAGTGACAGCTCGCCCCTGGTGGTGTTGCAGCGAGGAGGGAGCAAGGAGACCATCGATCCGGCGAGCCGCCTGGAGGTGACGCCAGAGCCTCGGACACCGACGGTCCTCGAGGCAAAGACCAGGAGCTCCCCCTGCTCCTCCACAGTCGATTGCACCCATCAGGTTGCCCTTCTCCTTCTTCCTTTTCCCCGAATTTCCATTTTGCCCCAAATCGACCCATCGTTGTTCCGCTTCGATTCCGTCCACCCTAGACACCTATTCGATCATCGGAGTAGCTGACCACCTTCGCCTTCCCTCCGCGCACCTTCTCCACCCCTTCATCCAACCCAGCTCGAACAGGAGCTGGGATTTGGGTTTCCTCTGCCGTCGCCTCGCCGGAGCCCCTACGCCCCACCGCACCGATCATCGTAACCCCCGTTTACTGGGTCGAGGCACTTTGCCCTCGACCCGCGAGTGTGTTGCGCCATTTTGCAGGACCAGAGGAGCCCATCTGAGGGCTCGACTCTTAGGCACAGCACCTCCGCCTCCGCTGACGTCGCCTGAGCTCTCCGGAGCTCCTCGCCGTCATCGGAGGGCACCATTCGACGCGGGAGGCCAAGGAGCTTCTCTTCCGATCTTCAGCAGCTCGCGAGGAAGCCTCCCGCACCCACACGAGTCCAGCGAACCTCGCCGGAGCCCAGTTCTTCGAGGACCCTCCGTAGCTGTCCGATCCAGCCCCAGCTCCAGGTCTTCATCGAGCCGTTCGTTCGTGGAGTAGCAGTGATCGTCAGATCCTTGGTGGGTTGATCGCAACCGTCGATTCAGCGAGGGCTTCCCACGGTGCACTCCAGTTGCTCGATCGTCCACGTGGAAGCATCCCCACCATTCGATCAGGATCGAGGGATCCTTTGTTGAGGCGCCACCCTTCCCCGACCGTCTGATCTACACGTGACAACCATCCGTCCCTCGATTTAATAAAGGGGTAATTGCTCTTAGGCCCCCCTGTTTGTTTTATTTCGTAGTTAGTCCTGTAAATATAGCTTTTAGTTGTTCTTATTTTGGTACATTTGCATTTAGGACCTCGTAATTAGTTTATTTGCTTTTATGCCCCTGTGTGTAGTGGATCACGTGCATCGACACGTGCAAGTTGGGTTATTTACATGTATGGACTCATAGTTTCAAGATGTTCTTGAATGCATTTATACTTATATTAATTGCAGATATACCCCTGTGCGTGGTTTTAATGTGCATGTGCGTTATTTAGTGGGTATTTTACAATAAGGCCCCTGGACTTTTAGTACTTGTTACTAATTAGTCCAGGAACCTTATTTTCCTTGCAATTAGGCCCCTGAGTGCCCAGGTCATGCGCCACACGCGTGATTCCTTGGAAAAATTGCACCGGACCCCCTGGAACTTCTACTATTTGCGTACAGGTCCTTGTGCACTGTACCTTAGTTTTGATTTTTAATAAAATAGCAAATCAACTCCAAATTCGATGAAAATTGGAAACATGGCTCTTGCCATAGTGTAAAAGTTTCTCCAATTTTTGGAGACATTTTTTATTTCATTTGATAATTTTAAAAATTCAAAAACAAGCATTTTATTTACCGTCTAACTTTAAAATTAACAAAAAATATTAAAATACCTTTAAAAATTACAAAAATCAGGTATTTGCCTTGTTTGATTTTCTAACCATTTTTGGTCATTTTTGGATATATAAAACTTATAAAAATTGAAAAACACTAAAAATCCTATAAAAGTTCTAATAATTAATTGAAAAAACCAAAAATAATAATTCTGGTGCCTAAATTTTCCTTGTGTTTTCTACTATACAGGAAAATTACCTTCAGGTGTTGATAGTGCCATTTTGTATTTTAATTTGGCCCTTGACACCTGACTGGACAGTACCCTTGTTTTCTTGACTTGTTTAATTTTTATAAAATTCACTAAAAATCATAAAAATACCAAAAATTAACCAAAAACAGTAAAAAATATAAAAAAACATAAAAATATTTTTATTTGAATTTTTGGATGATTTTTGAGTAGGTAAATAATTGTTTGTAGTTGGTTGTTTTATTGCCTTTCTATTTTCTTTATTAATTAAAAAATCGAAAAAATTATAAAAAGATTAAAATCCACCAAAAATAGTTGATTTTTTATTTCTTTTTTTAGACTACTTCGTAGGCCGCGAGGCCATCACGTGCTCCTTGTGTTCGACCCTGGTCGCTATACCAGGTTAATATAATAGCGAGACCGCTACTTGTGCCTGTTTGATTTTTATTCGATTTTGGTGGTCTATTTTTCTCGATTGATCACCCGAGTGATTGAGGTCGCAACGACCGCATGAGACATACCTGATTTACCTCGCTCGCTCGGTTTTGTGGTCATCAATCTCCGAGAGCCGTCTTGTTGAAGAAGGGTGCCCAGCCTCCGAGCAGTCCTGTGACAGTGCGTCGGTCCTCGTCGAGGCCATCACGGTATTTCCGAACCCTGAGGTGAGATCCATTTTATTTCTCGTCATTTTTCGTAGGTAAATCGTAGGTTTAATCTTTGCTTCGATTTTATAAAATTTTAGGTATTAAAAATCATCAGAAAAATTCCATATCACATTTCCGCCCCGAGACCGATTTGCCATCTCATCTCCTTGATTTGGTCATTTCTTATTCTACCTCACACGACCTTTCACATCCGACCACACACGGTGGTCGGATCTTCGGATCTTTCTTCCATGCTACACCAAGATCCATCCCCGTTCACGTCATCCTAAGTTGTTAATAAATAAAAAAATAATAAAATTTATCTTTATTTTTCTCTCTAACCATTGTTTTGCAGGAATAAAGAATAAAACTATATAAAATTGTTTTTCCTATTTCTCTAACATTTGTTTAGCAGGAAACATAAAAAAATTATTTTGTCTTGTTTTTCTCCCTAACATTTGTTTTGCAGGATAATTTTAAAAAAACATAAAAAATAAAAAATTTGTTTATATTTCCATTTTTTTAAAAAAATTATTCAGTTCTCTGATTACAATAAAAAATAAAAAAATATTAAAAAACAAAAAAAGAAGTACGCGGCAGCACCGCCCACTCGCCCAGACCGCAACCACCGCGCCGGCACCTCCTTCCTCCTGCGCGCGGTTTTGCAACACCGCACCCCCTCTGCGCGTGCCAGCTGATGACCGAGAATCTCACTACCGGGATAAGGTAAAAATAATCAGGGTCGTTGCGACCCGAATAGCAAGGCTCAATCAACAAGAAAATAGAAGACCACCAAAATAAGAGTAATCAGTCAAAAAGCCAAATAGCGGTCTTCGCTATTTATTTAACCTGGTGTAGAGACCAGGATTGGACACAAGGAGCACGAATTGGCCGAGACGTCCTACGAAGTAGTCAAAAATGAAAAAAAAAATAAAAAGGAAGGTTTTTGGTGGATTTTTAAATATTTTTTATTTTTTTTGTATTTTTGATAATCAAGGAAATATAAAAACAAAGTAGAAGGCTCACAAACACCAATTTATAAAACACAACAAATAAATCCAGAAAATCAAATAAAATTATTTTTGTGTTTTTTTTATATTTTGAAGTATTTTTTGGTGATTTTTTTAAGAATTTTATGATTTTTAGTTGATTTTATAAAAATAAAAAAGGGACAAAAATAATCAAGTAGTGTGCGATCAGATTTGAAAGGCTAATTAAAAATAACTAATCAGCCTATAAAAATCTGAGGGCAATGTTTATGAAAAGTAAAAATAAAAACTAAACTAAGGAAACATAAATTGATTTTTTTGGTTTTTATATAATTATTAATAATTTTTATGAGGTTTTTAGGGTTTTTAATTTTTATGAGTTTTATAAATCCAAATGACATAAAAATTGGACAGAAACTTAATATCCACAAAACAAACAATTCCTATTTTTTTATAATTTTTAGAGGTCTTTCTATATTTTTAATTGATTTTCTATTTCAAACAGTAGTGAAAATTAATGTTTTTGATTTTTTAAAAATAATAAAAGCAACAAAAATGGCCCAAAAATTGAGTGAAATTTTTACACAATGGCAGGCGCCATGTATCCAAATTGCACTAGATTTGGGTTTAATTTGATATTTTTTTCAATAAAAACAAAAGCTACAGCATGTAAGGACCTAAGTGCAAAGAAACTTAGTTTAGGGGCCAAACAATAACAAGCCTAAAAAGCCGAGAGGCCCTTTTGCAAAAGTCCCACTACAACACGCGCGCAACACGTGATTCAAGTATAGAAGGGTATACATGTCATTCCTATTTAAAAAGATATAAATAGTAACAACCAGAAAGTTCAGAGGTAAAAGTGCAAATAACCCACAGAATCACGTGTCGCAGCACGTGTCTCACACAAATAGGGACTAAAATGTAAATAAAGTAAACACAGGGTCCAAGATGCAAATGTCCAAAATAAAAAATAACTACTAACAATATTTACAGGACTAAACTGAAATATAAAATATAAGGAGGGCCTAAGTGCAAATTACCCTCTTATTAAGATCTGACGGACGAGGGATGCCCACGTATGATCGGACGACTGAGAGTTCTGGATACCCCTTCGCTTGGTGGACGCTCCAGATGCAACCCTTAGATGGATCTAACGGTGGAGGGCTCTCGCGAACGGATGGCCACGATCAAAACTGGAGTTGGAGCTCGATCTGACGGTGCAGGATGATCCTGGAGAAAACTGAACGCTGGCGAGCTTCGCCAGCTAAATACATGCGTGGTGGTCCTTCTCCGGTGCTGCTCTGAGAGGGGAAATGATGGACAAAGTCGTCCGCAGCGATCAGTAGGCTCCAATAGGGCCGGGAGCGTCTGGAGAGCTCCGGCGACGGGAAGCTCCTGGAGCAGCTGTGCTTCAGCTACTGGACCCCCAGATGGGGTCCTTCCTTGATGATACCTGCACAGGAAGAAAGCTGGGTCGAGGCCAAAGTGCCTCGACCCGGTTAAGGTCGGAATGGGTGCGTGTAGGAGGCGGGGCGGTGCCCTCCGGCGAGGCGACGACGGAGGAGGGCGAAGCTCCTACTCTGGGGCGAGTCAGGGGGAATGAAGGGGTGAAGAAGGTAGAGAGAGGTCTGGTGAAGGTAAAGAGCAAGTTGGAGTGGTAGATGGATGACCGGAGACGGTGGACGGCGACGACGGAACTAAATGAACTGAAATAAAAAAATCGAAATCTAACCTAAACTACTGACTATCTATGCTACCTGGTGGAGGAGGATGTCTGTGTTGGAGGTCAGGGAACTCCGGGGGTCGTCGCCTCAATGGATCAGCGGTCTAGAGGCTTGGGCTCACCTTGCGGCAGAGCTCGGCGGTGAAAATCGCCGGATCAGTGGCTCCCGGCGCTCGCGTCCTCCCTGTGACTCTCCTTCACGCTGTTGTCACTCATGCAAAGATGAGGAGCTCATCGGCGGTGAGGGGGCTGGCCAAAGATAGCGTGAAATGCACGGCAGAGCTGAGCTAAATAGTGACAAGGGTCCGACAAAGATGGAGTCGGGCAGCGAATCATGGAGCTCGGATCCCTATAAAAGACGTCGAACATGAATCTTGGATGTATGCTGGTCAATCGGAGCCCGGGGTTCAAGGGAATGGGTGGCAGACCGATCCGGGAAAAGTCGGCGAAGAAGAGGTCCGCGGGGGAGAGTTGACCGAGGGTCAACAATCCACCAATTAGATTATTCCTTTTATTAATTATTTGTAATTCATTTTAAAATAGAAAATGATTTTATTTGAAAATATTTTCAAAATGAAAATTATTTATTTATTTTCAAAGATTTTTTTGTGATACTTATTTATTTTTTTTGAAAAAGTAAATTACGTATTTACATTGTATTATTATATACATGTATATTTACCTATGTGTTTTTTATTTTTATTTTAATTATTTTATTTATGTATATTTATTCCATTTTTTTATTTTATTTATTTACACCATAAAATATGGAATATAAAGTGATTTTTATTGGATTTTTATTACTTATTTACAAGGGGGAAATAAATAGGTTTTTTATATATGGTATCTTTACACCGATGAGAGAGAAAGTATTTATTTTTCTTTTTCTTTTATTTTTCCCATTTTATTTTATTTTTATAAGTATATACAAAATAGTAAAAACCCACTTTTATTTTTGTTTTATTTTAAAAAAATAAAATATGTACATGAAGGAGCATTTTTATGGTGAATGGCCCTATCTCTCTCTACTTGGGTTCTTTCGCGGTCAGGCCAATGCTTGGCCCTCGCTTGGGTTCGGATCACTCGATATTTATTCTAAATATCTCCTTTTTCTTTGTCTCTTTATTCTTTTATTTTTGCACAAAAAACATGCTAATTATTAATATTTAGATAATGCATGCATTTTGGTAATTTATTCTATTTACAGGTACCTACATGGTGTTTTGCAAAGGTTTTGTAGCTAAAATAAAGGAATAAAGAGTGATGAATGGGGATTCATCACCCCCTATACTTAACTTTGCTAGTCCCTTAGCAAACACTTATTTGAAAAAGAAGTGAAAAAGAAAAGAAAAAGAAAAAGAAGGGACAAATGAACGAATCAATGATGATTATTAAACTTGCCTTCATTAAGTTGAAGTATGGAGCTCAGTCAGATCTTTGGATTATTAATGTGTCGGAACCAAAAATCAGACCACCAAATAAAGATAGAAACACGAGAAAATCAAGTAGCAGTCCTAGCTATGGGATTGACCTGGTATAGCTCTCAGGGTCGAACTCGAGGAGCACGAGATGGCATTGCGGCCTACGAAGTAGTATAAAAATAAAGAAAATAAAAACAAATGATTTTTGGTGGATTTTTAAATTTTTATATATTTTTATATTTTTATTATAAAGAAAACAATAAAAAGGGCAAATAAAGACAACTTCAAGCAATTATTTAATTAGTAAAAAATGCTCTAAAAATTCCAACAAAAATGTTTTTATGATTTCTATATTTTTTACTGTTTTTATTGAATTTTTGAGAATTTTCTGATTTTTAGAGAATTTTCTAAAAATGAAATAAGGCAGAAACCAATGAAAACTGTCCAACCAGGCTTCTAAAATCATTTAAAAATACTAAATGGTTGTTTCAAGACTTGAAGGTATTTTTCTTGAAAAATATAAACAAAAACGAAAAATAAGAGAAAGAGTTTATTATTTTTGGGATTTTCTATTAATTATTAAAAATTTTTATGGGTTTTTAGGGGTTTTTAAATTTTTATAATTTTTACAAATCTAGAAGATAACCAAAATAGGTCAGAAAATCAAACACACCAAAACACACAAAATCTGAATTTTTTAGAATTTTTGAAAAGGTTTTTATATTTTTTTGTGAATTTTAAATCTAAATAGGCAGAAAATTAAGAGTTTTTAAATTTTTAAAAATACTAAAAGGGCTAAAAAAATTTCCCAAAAATTTGTGAAAATTCTACGCAGTGGCATGAGACACGTGTCAAATTTTCACTTAATTTGGATTAGATTTGATATTTTATTTAAAACAAACAAGAGCCCACAATATACAGGGACCTGTTTTGTAATAAAAATATGTTCTAGGGGCCTAAAAGCAACAAAAGCAGAAACTCAGGGGGTCCTCGTGCAAAAACACCAGATGCCCACACGCGCAGCACGTGTCCTGGGCACTTAAGGACCCAAATGAAAGAAAACTTAAGTCCCCGTACTTATTAGCAACATGTGCTAAAAGTCCAAGGGCTTAGTTGTAAAAAGCCCACGATATTCAACACATGTTCAATAAAAACACTCACAGGGGCATAAGTGCAAATATCCAAAAATATATTTCATATAATAACATGTAAAAACTACATGCCCATATCATGCAATTTCACCAAAAATTCACGTGACGAAGCACGTGTCCACCAGATACAGGGGTAGAAATACAGTTAAAATAAACAACAGGGTCCTACATGCAAATGTTCCAAAATAAAATGAACTACATAAAATATTTACAAGACTAAATAATAAAGACTAAAAGAGAGAGGGCCTAAGGGTAAATTACCCTTTATTAAACGAGGGGCTGGATGCACGCCACGTGGTGTATCCAACAGCTGCAGGGGGCGACGTACCAACGAAGGAACCTCGGCTCTGATTGGACGGTGGAGGGCTTGCCACGTGGATGATCAATGGTGTAGAATCGCCGGCGCTAACCATCGTAGGCTCGGACGGTCCTGATCAAGCCTCCAACAGATCTGACGATGAGGGCCGCTCCTCAAATGAACGACATGGATCACATCTGGAGCTCGAGGCTGAATGGACGGCTGGGAAAGCTCCTGGAAGAACAGGTGGTCAGCGAACTTCGTCGGCCCAGAACTCGCGCGGTGGGCCTCATCTGCTGCTTCTAAGATGCGGAATGGTTCCGCCAAGATGTCCCGCAGCTGATGCACCTCTCCGATGAGGCCGGCAAGCTTCGAGGAGCTCCGGCGACGGCGATGGCCTGGAGCTACTGCCTCTGGATGCTTAGGCCCTCATATGGGCCTAGCGTGACATGCAAAGTATCGCAACAAGCTCCTGGGTCGAGGGCAAAATGCCTCGACTCGGTTAGGGGCGAAATGGGTGAACGATGCATCGGGGCGGAGGATCTCCGGCGATGCGACAGCGAGGGAGATCGCCTCCCAGTTTTGGGGCAAACTGGGTTGGATGAAAGGGCGAAGAACGTGCAGGGCAGAAGGGCGGAGATGATGGTCAGGACAATAGACGAAATGGGTGAACGGGATGATCGAAATCGATGGTCGACGGCGATGGACGAAATTGGGCGTAACTGGAAATTAGAGAAAGATAGAAAGAACTAGGCTTACCGGATGGTCGAGGTCGACTGTAGAAGAGCTTCTGGAGCTCCTAGTCTTAGCCTCGAGGGACGTTGACGCCCGAGGCTCGAGCGCTGCTCCTGGGCGACGCACGGCGGCGCTAGGCTGCCGGATCAATGGCTGAGACACCTCCTCACTACGACACCACCCGCAGCTAGCTGTCACTCTGGCGAAGGTAGTGGAGATCCTGGGATGGGAAGGCGGAGCCAAAGATAGCTGGAATCGTGCGGCGGAGCTGAGACTAAATAGTCCTAGGGGTCCGAGAAGATGGGGTCGGGCATGGAAATCAGAGCTTGGACCCCGAGGGGAAACCACCGGGCGTGGATCTCGGTTGATTCCTCTTTAATCAGGACCCGTGGTTTAGTGATTTGGGACTCGGATCTGGTTTAGATAAATGGGCGAAATTGGGTTGGTAACTCAGATCCGCGATCTAGTGGTCCAGGGGGGGGAGTTGACCGGGGGGTCAACATCCCTCGTGGACCAATGGGATGCGGCCACGTCATAAATATTTGGAAATTCAATATAAAATAGTAAGTGGCAGATTTTGGAAAAAGTTAACATGAAAAATGTTTATTTATTTATAAACTATTTTTTGTGATTTTTATTTATTTTTTTGAAAGAAAAAAATAGGTATTTACAAAAATAGTAATATATATAGGTATATACACTATATATTTTTAATTTTTGATTTTTAATTATTTATTTTTGTACATTTTTATTCCAATTTTATATTTTATTTATTTATAGAATAAAATTTGGAATAATTTGATATTTTTATTTTATTTTAATTATTTATGTACAAGGGCAAAATAATTACTTTTATTTATATACATATATGGTATATATACAATGTTGGGTTTGATTTTTATTTTTATTTCTTTTTATTTTATTCTGATTTTTATGGTTTTTATTTTATTTATTTACACTATGAAATATAGAATATGTACAATTTTTATGGGATTTTTATTTATTTGTTTATAGGGATAAATAAATAGATATATGGTTCTATGTACATGGCTTTTACACAATGATGAAGGGATTTTATTTTCTTTTTAATTTTCTTTAATTTTTCTCATTTTTATTTTAATTTAATATTTACAAATATATACAAATAAATACAAGCCCATTTTTATTTTCATTTAGAGGAAAATATTTTTATTTATTTATTTACAGGTATATGTACACAATGTTAGCTTCCTTATCTCTCTTTACTTTGGTTTTTATGCGGTCAGGCCCATGCTGAGCCCTCCCTTGGGATTAGGTCGCTCAATATTTATTCTAAATATCTCCCTCTTTTTCTTTTAATTCTTTATTCTTTTATTTATGCACAAAAGTATGCTAATTATTATATTTTACACAATGCATGCTTTTTGACAATTATTGATATTTACAGAAGGATACATGTGTTTTGCATGGGTTTTGTAGCTAAAATAAAAGAATAAAGAGTGATGAATGAGTATTCATCAAGAGACCAATCAGGCGGCTAGAGAACAGGAGCCTCAACAACACATCTCTTGAGAGTCTCGAACGACGAAAGACACTTGTCATCGACAAGGAACTCGGTGTCTTTCGTCAGCAGATCAGTCAACGGTCGGGCAATCCTACTGAAATCCTGAATAAGCGCCGGTAGAAACTGACGTGCCCCAGAAAAGACCGTAACTGCTGCAAATTGGACGGCGGTGCGAGTTTTCTAATGACATCTACCTTGGTCGAATCAACCTCCATGCCCCTGTTGGAGATGATATGGCCAAGCACCGTCCCTTGAGTCACCATGAAGTGACTCTTCTCCCAAGACAGCACAAGGTGAACCTCAATGTATCGCTGAAGAACTCGGTCTAGGCAGTCAAGACAGGAGTCGAATCCGTCGTCGTAGACCGAGAAATCATCCATGAAGACCTCCAAGCACTGCCCCACCATATTCAAAAAGATAGATAGCATGCATCTCTGAAAAGTCGCAGGGGTATTGCATAGCCCAAATGGCATGCATCTGAAAGCGTATGTGCCGAAGGGACAGGTGAAGGTGGTCTTGTCCTGATCCTCGGGAGCGATGACCACCTGGTTGTAGCCGGAGTACCCATCCAGAAAACAGTAGTGGCTCTTCCCTACCAGTCTCTCAATGATCTGATCTATAAAGGGCAGGGGGAAATGATCCTTCTTGGTGGCCTGGTTGAGTCGTATGTAATCCACGCAGACCCGCCAAGAAGTGGGTACCCAGGTAGCGATCTCCTCTCCAGACTCGCTGACTACTGTAGTGATGCTTGTCTTATTAGGCACCACATGCAACGGACTGACCCACTTGGAGTCGGAGATGGGGTAGATAAAATCGGCGCTCCACCATTTCGAAATCCCCTTCATGACAACCTCTCTCAAATTCGGGTTCAGCCGCTGCTGGAACTCACGTGACGGCTTCGCCTCATCCTCAAGATAGATATGGTGGGAGCATAGGGCCGGACTTATCCCCTGGAGATCGGCTACGCTCCATCCTATCTCCTTGCGGTTCTTTTCAAGAACCTCCATCAGACGGGATTCCTGCTCTCCAGTCAAATCGGCGGAGATAATGACTGGGTACATCTCATGCTCACCCGCAAGGAACCTATACTTCAGCAATGCAGGAAGTGGCTTCAGCTCTGGACAACTGGGTGCTGGTGGATCTGGCCTCTGAAAACTCCGAGTGAACGCTGCCGAATCCGCATGGGAGAACTGGAACTCTCTATAACACTCTGAATCTGGAGAAGGCTGCCCCGCTGGTCTGTCTCTGCTCTTCTCGGTATCTACCTCCTCCCTAGCTGTAGGCTCAGTGGAAGTTAGATCTGGTATAAAATCCTCAAACTCTTCCCAGTCAAAATCTGACTCTGAGGGATCTGTATCATCTATGGTGGCCTCAGTACCACCGTCATCACAAAAGAAATCTGCCTCGCGATCGAGAACCGGCTCTGCCGACTGAACGGTATCCTGGACCAGGAATGCGCTCTCCAAGCTCTCCTCTGCTGGCGTCTCTGCATCAGCGGACTCTGAAGGTGAGAGGATGGCCTGTGCATCTGGGTCTGCCCAAACTGCCTCGTCATCTGTGATCACAAAGTCGCAGTCTTGGTGGATGTCTAGCCCTGCATCTGTCATCTTCTCTGTATCAGAAGTAGTCTCTGAGCATGATGTATCTCTGGCTCTGATGTCCTCGACCGTCTCTATTTGTACACTTTCGCCCTCGACGCGAAAGTATACCTTCCCACTATCATGGTCGGTCACTGCCTTGGCTGTGGTCAAGAACGGGCGACCAAGAATAATGGGGGTAACGGTCACTGACTCAGGGATCTCCATGTCCAATACTACGAAGTCCACGGGGAATTGCAGGACCTGAATCGTGACGACATCGTTCCTCAGCAACCCCTTCGTCCTCTTGATAGATCGATCAGCAAACTGAAGGACTGTCCTGCTCTGTCGAAGAGTGCCCAACTCGAAGCGGTCGAGAAGGGCTGCCGGAAGTAGGTTGATCGATGAACCGCTGTCTAATAGTGTACGGTCGAACCTCTGCTCTCTGATATGGCATCTGACATACGGGGCTCCTACGTCTGGCCTCTTGGCCGGCAGACGGTTCTGGATTGCGAAATAAGTGGCTCTGGTCAGCACATGAATCTCTGACTGGTGGTTCCTCCTCTTCCTCCTAACTGTGGTCCTGTCTCTGAGCGATCTCTGGAGTAGAGGGATGTGCTGCAAAGCCTCCCGAAGAGTCAGCTGTATGTGAAAACGGTCTATAATCTGCTGGCTGAACTCTTCCTGCTGCCTCTTTTTTGGATTTTCTATTTTCTTCCCCTTTCCCATGTGAAGAGCTCTAGGGAAGGGGATCACAGGGTCCTTCTCAGATGAAGGACTAGGAGAGGGTCTAGGCTGCTCGACGGCAGGATCCACACATACATCAAGCACCACAGGTGGACCAGAAGAAAACAAACCCTTTCCTTTATTTCCAGAAGTGTTCTGAGATATATCAACAGAAGGAAAAACTACATGACTCTCAGAAGTGAAAATGGTGGCATCAGCACCACCCTCGGCTGGTCGACTCGTGACATCAGCACTGCGCTCTGGATCGGCAACATTGGTCGCGTCAGTACCACCTCCTCCATCAGGTGAAACGACGACCTCAGTACCGCCGATGGGATCAGCATCCGTGGTGGCCTCAGTACCGTCGGTGGGATCAGCATCCATGGTGGCATCAGTACCACCGTCGTCATCTCTTGCGGCGTCAGTACAGCGCTCCTCCTCGTCTGGCGCTCTGGAAGTGGCCTCGGGGTGATGCTCAGACGAGGCACCGCCTACTGGCATCATACCGCTCCTAAGTGTGACAAAGTCAGTATCAAAGAGATATGCAGACATATCACCAAAAGAATCACTCGGAGTGGCATATTCAGTGAAATCTACCTGCTCAGACTTCCTCTTGAGGTTGTTCGGATTGGGCTCTATCTGGGCAGGGATGGCATCCTTCCCTCTCACAATGTCCCGCATCTCCTGGCGGAACTCATCCATCTCCCATCTGAATGTAGCCTGCTGATCGGTAAGGAGGCTGGCTATGTCATCTAAGGCGGGGTTCTCATAGGATGACCCATGAGAACCTGACGGGTAGCCTTGCTGGTAGTGAGGCTGCTGCTGCTGGTGCTGTGGGTGAGAGGGGTATGACTGTGGATGATGATGCTGCTGAGGCTGATCACGCCTCCAAGAATGTCCCTGCTGATAGGGACGAGGACCAAACTGCTGTGACTGCTGCTGCTGCTGCTGGGTACACACTGGGGGCTGCTGCTGCTGGTGATCTCTCTGATGGCTGTACTGGCCACCCTGTCCCGACGGCTGCTGCTGGGAGCTGGAACCTCCGGCTGACCAACGGAATCCGGGATGGTCTCGTCGGATACCGAGCTGGGGGCGGTCGTACCAAATCCCGTTGACATCCATCAACAGCTTTGACTTGTAAGGGGCTGGCAGAAGTACTGCCAGAGGCTGATCCAGTTAGTATACCACCATCTGCGTGTCCAGAGATGGTGGCGACTGGTAAGTGGGCTACGGCTGCTGGTACGACTCCGCCTGTACAAGGTGAACCTGTCTAGGCTGCTGGTGGCTGGAGCGTTGGGACGAGCTGCTGTTGCTACTCGGATCGCCTTGTGCCTGAAGACGGGGCTGGGAAGCCGTCTGTGCAGCCTGGAGACACATGAGCTGTGTCTTCCGGTCACTCAGAGTCTGTGCCATCTGCTCCATCTGCGTGATGCCCTGGCACTGCTTCTTCTCAATGAGCTCCATCCGGTCCAGCTTCTCGCTGATGATCCCCATGTCGGCGGCTGTGGACTCAGCCTGTGCTGCTGCCGCAGACGAACTGGAAGGACCGGCGTCAACCCGTGCTATCCTCTGGTACTGCACGGTTTGTGGCTGAGGGTGTCCCTGTGTGTAGAGGCAGGTCTGGGACATCACCATATAGTTCTCAGCCATCTCCTCGTAGTGTCCTAGACCTGATCATGATCCTTGGCGAAGTAGGACCCGCCACAAGAAGCATTCACCAAGTTCTGAAGCTCTGGTGTCAGCCCGTAGAAAAAACTCTGAACAAGGATCGGCTTGGAAATCTCATGGTGCGGGCATCTGTTAGTCAACTCACGAAACCTCTCCCATGCCTCATGGAACTGCTCATTGGGGAGCATGGAGAAGTTGCTGATCAGGGCTCTAACTGCATTCGTCTGCCCGAGTGGATAGTACTTGTTCAAGTACTCGGTGCGGAGCTGCTCCCAGGTGTAGACAAACTTCCCCAAGTGCTTCAGCCACGTGGCTGCTCTGTCTGCTAAGGAGAAGGGGAAGGCAATCATGCGTATGGTGTCCTCGTCCACCTGTCTATCGTGGACGGTGCTGCAGATCATCAAGAACTCCTGTAGGCAGAGATGGGGCTCCTCTGTGGCGAGCCCATGGAACTGAGAGAGGAGCTGCAAAGTGTTCGGGGGGAACTTGAAGTCCCCCACGATGGCTGGAAGAACGACCCAACGGTGCGTCAGTGTCGATCCGGGGTTGTGTAACTCCCGCATCGGTCTCGGCTGGTCCGGTGCAGCTGCTGCTGCGGCTGCGGCTGCTGCGGCTGCTGCTGCATCATTAAGTCTCCTCGGCCCGTCTCCGGGCTCGCACTGGTCGCGAGCGGCTCTCAACTGCTCCATCTCACCCCTCATCTCTATCATGAATGCTCCCTGATCCCTCAACTGATGCTGAACACTCTCGAGGGAGGCGATCAGGGTGGAGTTGACCGCACCCTGGTCCATAATGAATGTCTGCTGGGGCTGGGGACCTGTGGTACGATCATCACTGCTGCCGGCCATGGTCTCTGCAAAAGCAAAGGACCCAAACTCAGGTGCCGATAAATCATCTGACGGTCTCTCCTCTGGCACTGGTATCTCTGAACTGAAAGAAGAAGGGTCGAGGGGGAATCGGGTGGAGTCGAACTCGGGTTCAGAGAGTGGGTCTTGTCTCTCACGGACCAACCTAGATGAGCGGGCAGAAGTGCTGGGAAGCGATGCAGCCAGAGGCTGCCTAAGGGACCTTCTGCCCATCATCTTGATCTGGCAAGTCGGGCGGATGAGATCTGGTGACAACAATGATCACAAGCAAACCCCTGATTCACCTACGCAACGCGAGCTGAAGACCGTAAAGGTTCGATCAATTATCTTGTCAATTTTATTAGGTGATCAAGTCAGGATAGCAGAGCGATTAACGTGACCTGTTAGGAATCCAATTCGCCAACCAGACTGTCCCGTATAAAAGGCCGGTAGTCTGATTGGGGCTCGGATATGGCTCTAGCCTAGTGTGCGGGTCACTCTCTCGCTCAAGCAAACTAGACAAGGAGGGGGTTTCTCTCCCCAAGACAAAATTTTCGGTGTGGTGTCTTTTAGGGTCGATAGAGTTAGCAGTCCCAAAATTTATTGTTTTTCTTTTTTGGTATTTTTCAATAAAAACAAAGACTAACAAATTTTTCGGTTCTCCTGGTTATTAAGTCCAAAAACCGTGGGGAGAAGTCGAAAAAGCCGAAGCGTGAGAAAATCAATGATGCATGCAGAGTAAGAGATGCGTACCTGACTCCAGGAGTCTACATGCAAGATGATCCACGCAGAATTTAAAGACATGAATAAAACTACCTAAATGATGCAGGCAGAAAACCGAGCCCTAAGCAAGCAGTTCTACTCGACAGAACGTCTAGTCGACCACCAACCTTCAATCCAAGAGTCCGGTCTAGGCTCACCCCTCCTCCTCTTGACAAATCGAGTTCAAGAGCAGCGCTTGGCAGGGCGGGCTCGCGGCGCATAGGCTCGAAGGTAGTGGATCGACTATTTTTTTAGATTTTTATTCTTGGTCCAATTAATCGATCTATAGGTACAGGAAAGATTATTAATGTGTGTGGACCTACTTATTACGTCACAGTCAAGCAAAATTCCTAAGGTTAGGGGCTGAAATCCTCGAGAATCAGAAAGGCAGGAAATAAATGGTAAAGAAAACTGCGAAAAACCGCGAAAACCGCGGAAAAGCCAAGGGGTCCACCGAGCACACCGATGCTTGGCGAAACAGACCTCGAAAGTCTCAAAAGTCTGGCTGAGTGTCCTGTCCCTGTTTTATCATAATAATAGTTCAAGAAATAAAAACTACTCTAAACTATCTACATCCGCACTCTCCTGCCTCCTCGTGCTCTCCTGCGGCTCCGTGCAGAAGGGAGCCGCCTCCGGTTGCCGCGATTGCGTCGGCTCCTCGAAAGTCGCCGCCTCGGTCCTTGGGCCCTCGCAAGCAAGCAAAAGAGTGTCACATACCAGATAGAAATAAAGCAAATAAAATAAGAAAAAGAAAACATGGTATATGTGCAAAAATAGCAATAAAAATAAATAAGAAAAAATAATCAAAAACAAAAGAAAATAAAATAAAGGAAAATGAAAATAAAATAAAAATAAAAGAAAAAACAAAAAGCCGTGAAAAGCCGTGGACAACGAAAAAGCCGCAGAAAGCCGCGAAAAAGAAAACAAAATAAAATGAAAATAAAAGTGACTACTAAGCCGTGCTCCCCGGCAACGACGCCATTCTGATGAGCTGCCCGAATGACTAAGGTAAATCAGGTGTCACTAAGATCGTTGTGACCTTAGTCACTCGGGACTCAGAGCTCAATCAAGAAAAAAGAATCAGACCACCAATCAGAGATAAAAATCGATAAAAATCAAAATAACGGTCTCGCTATGATATTAACCTGGTATAGCACCCAGGGTCGGTCTCGAGGAGCACGAGATGGCCTTGCAGCCTACGAAGTAGTCTAAAAATAAAGAAAATAAGACAAATATTTTTTTGGTGGATTTCTAATATTTTTTATATTCTTTTTTTATTTTTAAATATGAAGGAAAATAATATAACAATAAAAACAAGCACAAACAACAAATTATTTAACCACTTTAAAAAGCTCCAAAAATTCAAACAAAAATATTTTTAAGTTTTATGGATTTTTTACTGTTTTTGATGAATTTTTTTAGAATTTTATGATTTTTAGGGAATTTTCTTAAAATGAAAGAAAGAAGAAAAAGTGTACTGCTGTCCAGCCAGGCTACAAGGACCAAAATAAAATACAAAATGGTCCTAAAATAGCTTGGATGTATTTTTCATGTGAAGTATAAACAAAAAGGAAAAATCAGGAAAATGATTTATTAATTTTTGGATTTTCTTTAATTTTCTAGATTTTTATGTTTTTTAAGGTTTTTCAATTTTTAAGCTTTTTATAAATCTAAAAATAACCAAAAGTGGTCAGAAAATCAAACATACTAAAACACACAAAACCTATTTTTTTGTAATTTTTAACAAGGTTTTTATATTTTTTTTATGAATTTTCAATTTGAATAGGAAGAAAAATGAAGGTTTTCGAATTTTTAAAATACTAAAAAGGCTAAAAAATGTACCCAAAATTGGTGAAAATTTTACACAGTGGCAGGAGCCACGTGTCCAATTTTCACTCAATTTGGATAAAAATCGATATTTTATTTAAAACAAACAAGAGTCCACAGTGCACAAGGACCTGTTCGTAATAAAAATATCTTCTAGGGGCCAAAATGTAACAAACTCAGAAACTAGAGGGGGTCCTTGTGCAAAATTTCCAATATCACACGTGTCAGGCACGTGAACTGGGCACAGAAGGACCTATTTGCAACAAAAAATAGTTCCGTGGGCTTATTAGCAATAGGTGCTAAAAGCCCAAGGTACTAATTGCAAAATGCCCAAAATATTCGGCACATGTCAAATTAAACCATTCACAGAGACATAAGTGCAAATAACCAGAAATATATTTCATTCATTAACAATTCCAAACATCAACCCAAAATATGCAAATTCACCAACAAACCACGTATCGAAGCACGTGTCTCACATATACAGGGGTAAAAATGCAAATAGAGTAAACAACCAGGTCCTAAGTGCAATTTAACCAAAATAAAATGAACTATCTAAAATATTTATAGGACTGAATAATAAAGACAAAAAGAGAGGGGGCCTAAGGGTAAATTACCCTTTATTATCCGAGGGCTGAGGGGAGTCTACGTGGCTGATCGGACGGTGTAGAATCGCTGGCGCCCCTTCGATGAGCCCTGGCTCTGATCCAACGGATGGAGGCTTGCCACGTATATGATCGGACGGTGGAGGTGCATTGCGGCTAACCCTCGTTGGCTTGGACGGTCCAGATCGAGCCTCCAGGGGATCTGACGGTGATGGCTGCTACTCAAATGAACGGGTCTGATCAAAACTGGAGCTGCGGGGCTTAACGGACGGCTCTGGAGGATGCTCCAAGAACAGGTGGCCGGCGAAGTTCGCCGGCCCAGTACTCGCGCTGGGCTCCTCCTCGGCTGCTGCTAAGGTGCGGAATAGATCCGCCTTGATGTTCCGCAACTGATGCGTCTCTCCGATAAGGCCGGGAAGCTCCGAGGTGCTCCGGCGATGACGGCAGAGCTTGGGCTCCTGTGCTCGAGATGTGGACCTCCAGATGAGGTCTCTTTGACCTGAAAAACGACACAGAAAGCACGTTGGGTCGAGGGCAAAGTGCCTTGACCCTGTAAGGAGCGAAATGGGTGCGTGGGTGAAGTGGGGCGGAGACCTCCGGCGAAGCGTCGGTGAGGGAGGTCGGGACACCTGCTCCAGGGCGAGACAGGGGGTGTGAGTGGGTGTAAAACGTGAAGAGGAGTCTCGCGAAGGTGTGGGTGTCGTCCGATGATCGAGTCGAAACGTAAGGTGACATGAATTGATCGGAGACGGCGGGAGATGGATTTGGGCGAAAATGGAAATTCAAGAAAACTAGAAGTAATTAGGCTTATCGGATGGTTGAGTTCGACTGGGGTTGAGCTTCTGAAGCTCTTGGTCTTCGCCTCGAGGGATGTCGATGGCCCGAGGCTCGGGTGCTGCTCTGGGCGGCGCACGACGGCGAGAATCTACCGGATCAGTGGCGGAGCGGTCCTCTCCTCTCTTCGACACTTGCCTCGCTCAGCTGTCACTCTGGGGAGTCTAGTGGAGGTCACAGGAAGAAGGGGGAGCGCCAAAGATGCGTGAAAAGGCGCGGCGGAGCTCAGCTTAATAGTGCTAGGGGTCCGAGAAGAATGGGAGTCGGGCGCGAACGTCGAGGCACAGACCCCTAAGATCCACCCCGAGCGTGGGTCTCGGATCTGCAAGGAAGGATTAGGACCTGGGGTTTAGGGTTTTAGTGATCGGATCAAGCGAGAAAAATATGGCAAAATCGGGTCTGGCGCTGGATCCGCTGGGGAAGAAGGTCCGCGGGGGAGTTGACCGGGGTCAACATCCCCCGTGGACCAATCAGATATTCCGATTTTAAATTATTTGGAAATTCTTTTAAAGCAAGTAAATGACTTATTTTCGAAAAACTCCAAACATGAAATTTTTTTTATTTATTTTCAAACTATTTTTTAGAGATTTTTATTTATTTTTTTGAAATATAATTTTGGTATTTACAAAATATTATTATTATATATAGGTATATACAATATTGTATTTTTGATTTTTGATTTTTAATTATTTATTTTTGTACATTTTATTCCAATTTTATATTTTATTTATTTATAGAATAAAATTTGGAATAATTTGGTATTTTTATTTTATTTTTATTATTTATTTACAAGGGTTAAATAAATAGTTTTATTTATGTACATACATAGTATATATATAATGTTGGGTTTGGTTTTATTTTTATTTCTTTTTATTTTTTTTGTTTTTTTTGATTTTTATTTTATTTATTTATATTATGGGATATAGAATATGTACATATTTTTATAGGATTTTTATTTATTTATTTATAGGGAGAAATAAATAGATAAAGGGTTCTATGTACATGGCTTTTATACAATGATGAATGGATTTTTAAGTTCTTTTTAATTTTCTCAATTTTGTTTTTAATTTAGTATTTACAACTATATACAAATAGATACATCCATTTTTATTTTTGTTTAGAGAAAAATATTTTTATTTATTTATAGGTATATATACACATGTATGAGCTTCCTTATCTCTCTCTACTTGGGTTTTTATGCGGTCAGGCCCATGCTGAGCCCTCCCTTGGGATTAGGTCACTCAATATTTATTCTAAATATCTCCCTCTTTTTCTTTTGTTTCTTTATTCTTTTATTTATGCACAAAACATGCTAATTATTCATAATTACACAATGCATGCTATTTGACAATTATTGATATTTACAGGAATATACATGTGTTTTGCATGGGTTTTGTAGCTAAAATAAAAGAATAAAGAGTGATGAATGGGTATTCATCAAAGTACCACCCTCATATGCTACCCCAAGTCAAGGAAGACTGCCTCCTCACCACCTCATCCTTAGAGAGCTTGGTGTAAAGTGCGGGTCCAAGTAAAGCCATTGTCTATATGAGTCATGTGTGTGTTGTTAAGTGCTCTACTTAGGCTCATCGAGATGACATATGATCATAGCCTAGTGGACTCAAAGAGTTAAGTCACCATCGACCTGAAAAGTCTCAACCCTAAGCCCTATAAGGTTCCTCTTAGAATTAGGTGGGTTAAGATCTTAACCAAGCTCCATTTTTCAATTTAATTCTAGGCTAGTTTAAATGTCAACTATGATCCAGGAAAAACTATACAAGTATTTACTAAGATGCAATTTACAAAATATTTACATATGTGCAAATTTTTTCAAAAATGTTTTGAAAACAAGGATGTATGCATGAATGCAAGTTTTGCAAAATATTTACACAAATTTACACAAGTTTTTTGCAAACTTTTGATTTTCAAAACATTTTACAAAAATTTTGTACTATATACATAATTTTGATATCAAAATATTTACAAGCTATTTATACAAAAGATTTTTACAAACATTTTTACAAAAATAATTTGTATAACTAGCTATGTATGTGCAATAAAATAATTTTATTTACAAGGAAATTTTTTTAATTTTTTTATGGATTTTTGGGTTTTAGCCATTTTTATTTATTAACACACTCACACAAAGTACGAGTTGTGGCTGAAGTATATATGGAATATATACACCCCCTATACTTAGCTCGAATGATGTCCTCAGAGTCAAGAGCGATGAAGAAGACATAACTCTGCTTGGTGTAGGGAAGTGAAAAGGAAGGCTATATACAAAGACAAATGAAAGAATAGAAATGTAAGAGGATTTCAGGGTTTCCCCCTATACTTAGGATCAAATAATCCTAAGTATAGCAGGTTATACACGGAGGGAAATCCGAGTGAGAATGTACAGGGTCTTCCTCCCCTATACTTAGGGTAAAATATCCCTAAGTATAGGCAATAAAACAGAGGCGGAAAGAGACGAAGAAAATCAACAAATATATACAAGATGGAGGGCATCACTCCCCCTATACTTAAGGTGAAGAATCCTTAAGTATAGGCAACAACATAAGTGATGAAACAGAACGAAAGGAACAACTCTGTGTTTCCACCCCTCTATACTTAGGATGAGGTATATCCTAAGTACAGCAAAGATAATCCTATACGAGACCTGGGGTGAAAACAAAAATGGAAGAAAGAACGATCAAAACAATACGAAACACGTATATACAAAAGGGTACAATGTTGAGGTGCCTCTCAACAAGTGCTAGTTTTTACGCCCCTAGCTGGGTGTAATGGCTAGGATAACGCTGTGTCAAGGTTCAGGATGGCATCTGTAAGGCGAATGTCGTACTATCGTCGCAGTCTCGGTATGAGAACAGTGACGAAATCAAAAGTGTAAAGAATGACACCCAGGTATGCAATCATGTGGGTGTCCACTACCAGCCAAGGATATGGGAAGATGTGATCGGGATCTGGTAGCACAAAAGAAATCAACGGCTTAGGTTCAGACTGGAGTGGAAGTGTAGAGCCGAAGAAATAAAACGTGGAGAAGGATGGATCAGTCATAGAATCCTCCACGTCAATCAGTGTCTCAAAGAGGCATGGAAAATGAAGATCAGGAGACTCTCTAAGAGAATTGATATCCGATGCATATAATGGAGACAAGTCAGACATATCATCGAATATCTCAAGGATCGGCTCATCCTCGCGAGGGTTGTCAAGGTGAGATGACTCGAAATCAGAATGATCGGGAGACTCGGTTTCGTGATCTGCCAGATCAGATACACTCTCAGAAGGTGAAACCGAGTACTCATCGTGTGTGGAATTCTCCCGTAGATAACCCTCAGGGAGGAATGCAAGACCATAGGTGAGAAATATAGGATCATGATCTATCAGGGCATCTGCGCTGTTGTCAAGCACCCACTCTGTGCACCAGGATGCATTATCATATGAAGTCTGGCTCTCGGTAATCTGGAAGCAGGAGAAGGTACTAGTCACCATCGCGGAGGCTGGCAATGTGGCTATGGCTGATCCTCGCTCTGCGGCAATGCTGGCTGTCATCTGATCCTCAGTAGGTGTATCTGTGTTATCAAGGTGGAGGACAAACGACTCGAATATGGGACTCTCTATGTTTGGCCTCTCAAAGTGGTATCCCATATCGAGCTCTGGCTGCTGGGCTGAGTCCTGGTATCTGTCTGAGTCGACGTAGTATCTCTGCAGAATAGAAGCTAAATCCTCCGGGACTAGACACTGAAGTGGTTGAATCAATGGTTGTAAAAACAGGGGCTCCTCCGTCTCCTAGAATATCAGCAGATCTGATATCCAAGAATCGTCAACTGAAAACTCTGGGGCTGACTCGAACTCTAGCTGGAAGATCAACAGGAACTCGAGTTGAAACTGGGTCAGAACCTCAACTATAGCAGTCATCTCCTATGTACTCTGTGGTGATGTAGAATCCAAATCCTCGGGCTGGTGTGTAGAAACTGTATCCTCATGTAGTGCGACACACCCCACTGGTAGTGTAACGTCCTCATGTGTTGTCCTGACTACGACATCTCGTGAAGATGGTCTCTGTGAAAGTAACCTCGAGATGGTATCCAGTAAGTCAATGTCAGAACTGCGGTGTGAACCGCCACATGAGGTAATCACCAGTGATTGCTCCAAGGTCATCCCCCGCATGGAGATCTCAAGAAGGCCAGTCAGTGAAAGTCCGTGGGCAGGAAATCTCCTCAAGAGGTCAAGAAACCTCGGCCATGCCTCATGTAGTGGCTCTTGGGTGTCTACTGAAAATTCTATGATCAAGGATCACATCGTCTCTGCTCTACGCTGGGGAAAGTATCTCTGTAGAAACACGAACCGTAAGGGATCGGTCATATATCTTGTCAATTTTATTAAGGTGATCAAGTCAGTCTTTTAGAGCGATTACGTGAGCTGATAGGAATCCAGTACTCTTAACAGACTGTCCCGAATAAAAGGCCGGTAGTCTGTCAAGAAATCGGATATGGCTCTAGCCTAGGATGAGGGTCACTCTCTCGCTCATCCAAACCAAACAAGGAGGGGGTTACTCTCCCCAAGACAAATTTTTAAATGATGTGTCTTTTTGGTCAAGTGTGATTAGCAGTCCCGATTTTATTGTTTTTCTTTTTAGGTATTTTTCAAAAATCGTCTAATGAATTTTCCAATTTCCTTATTATTCCCAAGTCCAGAAAAATAGGAGGAGGAAAACGGAAGAGCCGATGCGCGACAAAATCAATGATGCATGCACGAGATAGAAGGCGTACCTGACTCCAGCGGTCTACATGCAATTATGATCCACGCATAAATATAAACTAACTATATGGATGCAATGCGAGAAGCGTCCTACACAGAAGCTCCTATTATCGTGAAGCACTGATTTTATTTGCCTAAGTCCTAAGTCCAAACGTAATCTATAGGAACATATATTCTTATTAAGGCTGTGGACCTAAGGCTACCTGGCTCAACGAAATAAAAACCTAGGTCTAGGGGATCAAGCACAAAAATCCGTGTGAAATCAAAGAAAATAAAAACGAAAAAACAAAACCACGGTGGGGTCCCCCGAGCACACCGGTGCTCGACGAAACAGACCCTGCAATCACAAGTCTCTGAGAGTCCTGGTACCTGTGTTATTACAATAAAATGGTTTGCAGATAAAAGAAAGCTAAACCTAGCTACACTACAACTCCCGCACTCTTGCTCGCCTCCTTGCGCTCTCCTGCGGCTCCGTACAGAAGGGAGCCGTCTCCAAATCCTGCAGTTGCGTTGGCTCTTCGAGAACAGTCGCCTCGATCCTCGGGCCCTTGCAAGAAAACAAACAGAGGTATCAGACACAGATTATTATAAAAATAAGCAAGATAAAATAAAATAAAATGTCACTATATGCAAAATGAAAATGAACACAAAATAAAAATAAAAAAAGCAAAATAAAATAAAAGAAAAGAAAATAAAAACAAACTAAAAGAAAATGAAGAAGTCGCAAAAAGCCACGAAAGAAAACAAAAAGCCGCGAAGAAAACCGTGAACGAAAAACAAAATAAAAAACGACTACTAAGCAGTGCTCCCTGGCAACGACGCCATTCTGACGACTGAGAATCTCACTACCGGGCTAAGGTAAAAATAATCAGGGTCGTTGCAACGTGAATATCAAGGCTCAATCAACAAGAAAATACAAGATCACCAAAATAAGACTAATCAGTCAATAAGCTGAATATCGGTCTTCACTATTTATTTGACCTGTTCTAGCGACCAGGGTCGGACACAAGGAGCACGAATTGGCCGAGAAGGCCTACAAAGTAGTTAAAAATGAAAACAAAATAAAAAGGAAGGTTTTTGGTGGATTTTTATATATTTTTAATTTTTTTTTATATTTTTGATAATAAAGGAAATATAAAAATAAAGTAGAAGGCTCACAAACACCAATTTATAAAACACAACAAATAAAGCCAGAAAAATCAAATAAAATTGTTTTTTTGTTTTTTATATTTTTAAGTGTTTTTGATGATTTTTTAAGAATTTTATGATTTTTAGTTGATTTTATAAAAATCAAAAAGGGATAAAAACAATCAAGTAGTGTGTAATCAGATTTGAAAGGCTAATTAAAAATAACTAATTAGCATATAAGAATCTGAGGACAATTTTTATGAAAAGTAAAAATAAAAACTAAACTAAGGAAACATAAATTGCATTTTTTGGTTTTTATATAATTTTTAATAATTTTATGAGGTTTTTAGGTTTTTTTAATTTTTATGGGTTTTATAAATCCAAATGACACAAAAATTAGATAGAAACTCAAAATCCACAAAACAAACAATTCCTATTTTTTTGTAATTTTTAGAGGTCTTTTTATATCTTTAGTTAATTTTTTTATTCAAACAGTAGTGAAAATTAAGGTTTTTGATTTTTTAAAAATAATAAAAAGCAACAAAAATGTCCCAAAAATTGGATGAAATTTTTACACAGTGGCAGGAGCCACGTATCCAAATTTCACTGGATTTGAATTTAATTTGATATTTTATTCAATAAAAACAAAAGCTACAGCATGCGAGGACCTAAGTGCAAAGAAACTTAGTTCAGGGGCCAAACAATAACAAGCTTAAAAAGCCAGGGGCCCTTTTGCAAAAGTCCCACTACAACACGCACGCATCACGTGATTCAATCATAGAAGGGTATAAGTGTCATTCCTATTTAAAAAGATATAAACAGTAACAACCAGAAAGTTCGGAGGTAAAAGTGCAAATAACCCACAGAATCACGTGTCGCAGCACGTGTCTCACACCAACAGGGACTAAAACGCAAACAAAGTAAACACAGGGTCCAAGATGCAAATGTTCCAAAATAAAAAATAACTACTAATAATATTTACAGGACTAAAATGAAATATAAAAACTAAGGAGGGCCTAAGTGCAAATTACCCTCTTATTAAGATCTGACGGATGAGGGATGTCCACGTATGATTGAACGACTGAGAGCTGTGGATACCCCTTCGCTTGATCGACGCTCCAGATACAACCCTCAGATGGATCTAATGGTGGAGGGCTCTCGCGAACAGATGGCCACGATCAAAACTGGAGCTGGAGCTCGATCTGACGGTGGAGGAGGATCCTGGAGGAACTGAACGCCAGAGAGCTTCGCCGGCCAAATACATGCGCGGTGGTCCTTCTTCGGTACTGCTCTGAGAGGGGAAATGATGGCCAAAGTTGTCCACAGCGATCAGTAGCTTCAATAGGGCCGGGAGCGTCTGGAGAGCTCCGACGACGGGAAGCTCTTGGAGCAGATGTGCTTCAACTGCTGGACCCTTAGATGGGGTCCTTCCTCGATGATACATGCACAGTAAGAAAGCTGAGTCGAGGGCAAAGTGCCTTGACCCGATTAAGGTAGGAATGGGTGCGTGTAGGAGGCGGGGCGGTGCCCTCCGGCGAGGCGACGACGGAGGAGGGCGAAGGTCCTTCTCCGGGGCGTGTCAGGAGGAATGAAGGGGTGGAGAAGGTGGAGAGAGGTCTGGTGAAGGTGAAGAGCAAGTCGGAGTGGCAGATGGATGATCGGAGATGGTGGACGGCGGCAACGGAGCTAAATGAACTGAAATCGAAAAATCGAAATCTAACCAAAACTACTTACTATCTACGCTACCTGGTAGAGGAGGATGTCTATGCTGGAGGTCAGGGACCTCCGGGGGTCGTCTCCTTAATGGATCGATTGTCCAGAGGCTCGGGCTCACCTTGCAGTGGAGCTCGGCGGTGAAAATCGCAGGATCAGTGTCTCTCGGCGCTCGCGTCCTCCCTGCGACTCTCCTTCACGCTGCTGTCACTCAGGCGAAGATGAGGAACTCATCGGCGGTGAGGTTCTGGCCAAAGATAGCGTGAAATGCATGGCGGAGCTGAGCTAAATAGTGACAAAGGTCCGACAAAGATGGAGTCGGGTACCAAATCTTGGAGCGTGGATCCTTAGGAAAGACGCCGGGCGTGAATCTCGGATGTATGCTGGTCAATCGGAGCCCGAGGTTCAAGGGAATGGGTGGCGGATCGATCCAGGAAAAGTCAGTGAAATTGGGTCGGTGACTGGGTCCACGAAGAAAAGGTCCACGGGGGAGAGTTGATCGGGGGTCAACAATCCCCCGTGGACCAATCAGATTATTCATTTTATTAATTATTTGTAAATTCATTTTAAAATAGAAAATGATTTTATTTGAAAATATTTTCAAAATGAAAATTGTTTATTTATTTTCAAAGAATTTTTTTGTGATATTTATTTATTTTTTTGAAAAAATAAATTACGTATTTACATTATATTATTATATACATGTATATTTACCTATGTGTTTTTTATTTTTATTTTTAATTATTTTTTTAGCTGTATACTTATTCCAATTTTATATTTTATTTATTTACACCATAAAATATGGAATTTAAAGTGATTTTTATTGGATTTTTATTACTTATTTACAAGGGGAAATAAATAGGTCTTTTATATATGGTATATTTACACTTATGAGAGAGAAAGTATTTATTTTTATTTTTCTTTTATTTTCCCATTTTTATTTTATTTTTATAAGTATATATAAAATAGTAAAAACCCACTTTTATTTTTGTTTTATTTTAATAAAATAAAATATGTACACGAAGGAGCATTTTTATGGTGAATGGCCCTATCTCTCTACTTGGGTTCTTTTGCGGTCAGGCCAATGCTTGGACCTCCCTTGGGTTCGAGTCACTTGATATTTATTCTAAATATCTTTTTCTCTTTCTTTATCTCTTTTTTCTTTTATTTTTACACATAAACATGCTAATTATTAATATTTACACAATGCATGCATTTTGGTAATTTATTCTATTTACAGGTATCTACATGGTGTTTTGCAAAGGTTTTGTAGATAAAATAAAAGAATAAAGAGTGATGAATGGGGATTCATCAGCAGCCACCGTACGAGGGGCTGCCTGCGCCGTCCCCGACATCCCGCCTCTACGCGTCGGCCACCCTCTGATGAATACTCATTCATCACTCTTTATTCTTTTATTTTAGCTAAATATCTTGGCAAAATACCAAGTAGATAGCTATAAATATAATAAGTTACCAATAAGTATGCTTTTGTTAAATATCAATAATTAGCATGTATTTATGCAAAAATAAAAGAATAAAGAATAATAAAAAAAGAAGGAAATATTTAGAATAAATATTGAGTGACCTAATCCCAAGAGAGGGTCCAATATGGGCCTGATCGCCAAATAAAATAAGTAGAGAGATAGGGCCATTCAACCTTGTATATATTCCTTCTTATATGAATATATTTTATTTTAATAAAATAAAAATAAAAATGTGTTTATATTCCCTTGTATATATTTCTAAAAATAAAACAAAAATTTAGAAAAATAAAATAAAAATAAAAATAAAATAATTTCTCTCTCTACCTTGTATATATCACATGTATATATGTATATTATATCTATTTATTCCACACCTATAAATAAATAATAAAAATAAAATAAAAATTATTTTATATCCTAAATAATATGTTGTAAATAAATAAAATATAAAATTGGGATATTTATACAAAAATAAGAAAATAAAAATAACTATATAAAATACATATGTATTTTATATCTGTGTATATATATATAATATACTGTATATATCATAACTTATTTTTCATAAAAATAAATAAAAATCACTAAAAAATAGTTTGAAAAATAATAAATATTTTCATTTTGAAAATATTTTAAAAAAAATCATATTCTATTTTTAATTTATTTTTCAAATTTTTTTGACCCTGGAATTTTCTGATTGGTCTAGGAGGGTTGTTGACCCCGGTCAACTCCCCCTCCCGGACCGGTCTTCGCTCAGATCTGATTTTTTCCGCTTTTTCTCCCATTTATCCCACTCGAATCCCTCCACCTTTTGCTCCGATTCCACCGCCCACCTCTTCCCCTTGGATCCACGACCCTCGTGGATCCATAGGGAAGAGCGGATCTTCCTCGATTCGCATACCCACGCCCGATCTTCTTCGCTACCTGGGACTTGCTATAAAACCTTCCTTCGATTCCCCTGTCCCTCAGCATGCAACGCACACTCCCTTCCTACCCTAGATCTCTTCCCTTTTGTGACAACAACCGAAGGAGCTTCTTGGCGACCAGAGAGAGCCACTGTCGCCGACGCTCACCCTACGTGGCTGGAGATCCACTGCGTTGAGCCTCCCCGTCTTCCACAGCATGGTCGAGGCGAAAACCCAGACCGACCTCACCCCATGGAGCTCAAGATCGTATTAGGACACTCAGGTATATCCCTCATCGTTCCAAGCTTCCATATTTTCCAATCTTTAGTTTGTCGCCGATCACCGCTCCGCCAGCTTCGACCCGCCGGTCGGAGCTCCATCAGCCATATCTAGCCGTTCCGATCGAATATCCTGTTCATTGTCACCCTTCTTACACACTCTGATCATCCAAATCTTGGTTGTACGAGCAAAGATTAGGCTTGAGGTTCCTCTGTCGCATCGTCGGAACCTCCATCTCCATTCGCCACCGCCTTCTTTTAATTTAGGTCAAATAACCTTGGTCGGAGCACTCCTCCAAGTGAGAGCTTTACCCCGCAGGTCGTCGCACGCGTGGATACACCCCAGATCACCTCAGTCCAGCTTTGCCTGAGCTATCCCAGGTCACGCCCACCTTCCAGGAGATTTGACCAGTGGCTAGCCCATCTGACCCCCTGATGAATCCTCATTCATCACTCTTTATTCTTTTATTTTAGCTAAAAACCTTTGCAAAACACCATGTATATGTTTGTAAATAGAATAATTTACCAAAGAGCATGTATTGTGTAAATATTAATAATTAGCATGTTTTTGTGCAAAAATAAAAGAATAAAGAAATAAAGAAAAAGAGGGAAATATTTAGAATAAATATCAAGTGAGCTGAACCCAAGGGAAGGCTCAATATGGGCATGACCGCAAAATAAAGTAAGTAGAGAGATATAGGGTGACTCAGCCTTGTACAAATACCCCTCTTAGTGTAATTATTTTATTTTCCAAAAATAAAAATATCTATGTGTTCTCACAATTTGTATATATTTATAAAAATAAAATAAAAATGAGAAAAATAAAAGAAAAAGAAAAATAAATAATTTCTCTCTCCTCGGTGTACATATATCATGTATATAAAATAAAAGACATATTTATTTTACCCTTATAAATAATCAATAAAAATCAAATAAAAATCATTTTATATTCTAAATTTTATGATCTAAATAAATAAAATATAAAATTGGAATAATTTTACATAAATAACATAATTAAAATAAAATTTAAAAATACATAGGTACATATACATGTATATAATATGATATAATGTAAATACATAATTTATTTTTCAAAAAAAATAAAAAATCACTAAAAAATACTTTGAAAATAAATAAACATTTTTTATTTTGTAAATATTTTTAAATAAAGTTGTTTTCTATTTTATTTTGATTTTCCAAATCTTTTTTCAATGGAATTTTTCCATTAGTCCACGGGGGATTGTTGACCCCCGGTCAACTCTCCCCCCAGGACCACCAGTCTCGTGGATCTTCACGCCAACCCGACTTCCCCGACTTTTCGTGCCTCAACCCGGCCGCCATTCACCCAAACCCCGATCTCCGATTGTTGACGTATGATCCATGACACACACCCTCCATTCTTCCTAGGGATCCGTGCACCACAATTCGTCCCCGACTCCCATCTTATTGGACCTGCAGCACTATATTGCTTCGCCTCCTTCTGCCATTTCACGCACCCTTGGCTCATGTTTTCATTCCCAGTGACCTCCACCTTCATCCTTGAGTGACAGCGAGCAATTGAGGGAGTAGCAGCGAGGATTTGGAGGTGTTTGCCCTAGGTCCGGCGACCATCGTCGTCGAGCTCCGCCGCCGGCGTAGCCCGAGCCTCTGGAGGCATCGCTCCATCGAGGCGAAGACCGTAGGAGACGCAGGAGCTTCAACCTAGACGCGTCCGATCATCAGGTAACCCATTAGTTCTTAGTTTGTCGAGTAGCTTTAATCCTTTATATCTCGCTCCGCCAGCTCCGCCCCAGTCACCCACCTTCCACGATCTGATCACCTTGATCTTGGATATCCAAGCCAAGATCGGGTCTGGTTCCTTCCGCCACCTCCACCAGAACCCCCCTTTGCCTAACCACACCGCTTCCCTTTGTTGTTTCGCAAATAACCCATGGCGGAGTCTTCCTCCGAGCACGAGCTTTCATTTGCAGGTGAATAAACATGAGCTACCCCCCTTAGTCGCATCTTCCACCCTTCGCCGGAATCGCCCAGGTCCCTCCTCCCTCGTCGGAGGATCTGATCGTTGGGTGCTTCATCGGCCACCACCATCTGACGCGGAATGTCATTGCGAGGAGGACCCTTGTTTCTGATCTTCCATCAGACGCTCGGAGCACCCCCAGCTCACCGGAGAAGTTTGCCCAGGAGGAGTTCTTCCGGACCATCTCTCGACCGTCGGATCGTGCCTCACCTCCAGTTGTCATCTGAGCCGCGCGTTGCCTGCCACTGTCAGGCCGTGAGATCCATGATCTGATGGCCGCGTGCACCCCACGTTCACACTCGTGCCAGGACCGTTGGATTTTCCAGGAGGCATTATCAGAGCCGTACACATGCCAGCCACTCACCGGTCGACACGTCACCCCTCACGCATCCCGCACACACTGTGGCTGGGTAATTTGCGCCTTACCCCCTACTGTTTATTTTAGTTCCTGTTTAGTCTATTAAATAAAGGTAGCACACTTGGAACATTTACTTAGTAGGACCTGTAGTTTGTGTTATTTGCGTTTCAGTCCTTACTGTGTGGACTCACATACTTCGTCATGTGGGGTTTGGTTTAATTGCATGATCAGGGCTTGGGTTTTCTGACTGTTATGGAATGAAAGTTTAGTTTAATATATTTACATAGATACCCCTGTGCATGGATGAATTTGAGCATGTGTTGAAATTTGTGTGCATTTTACACTTGAGCCCCTATACTTTCTACACGTGTTTTAGTTTAGCCCTAAAAGTTACTTTTTCTTGCGTTTAAGTCCCTGTGCGCTGTAGCTTTTATATTGGTTGAATAAAATAGCAAATCAAATCCAAATTTTGTGAAATTTGGACACGTGGCCCTTGCCACTGTGTGAAAATTTCACCATTTTTTGGTACATTTCTGAGTTGTTATGATATTTTTTTTAAAAAACCCCTATTTTTGCTGCTGTTTGTGGAGTTCATACGGAGTGGGAATTTGGCCGGGAAGTTGGACTTTACATCTTTTTATCTTTGGGATCTAGGAGCATTTATTTAAGATAAATTTATTTTATATTTTTGTATTTTTATATATATATTTATGAACAAGTCATAGAAAGAATTAGTCAAAGAGGAGTTGAAATGAAACTATTAAAAATACATGAAGTTTTGGGCTATTTACAGATGAAAAACTCCTTTATTTTTGCGGCTTTTTATTGCTAATTTATTTTGTACAATCTAATATACAATAATTAATGGATTTTATTTACAAGAGTAATTTTATTAATCTATTGATTTTATGGATATTTATTTGGGTTTTTTACTTAGGGATTTTGCTAAGATCAAGATATTGAGATGATGAATCGTGGATTCATCACCAATCCTAGTAAATATTGATGTGCTCTTGTGTAAATGTTGGACATACTTCTTTCACTAACTTTCATTCAAAAATATCTAAAAATAACAAAATTTAATAACCATAAAAATTTGAAAAATATTTTCAAAAATTACATAAAAAATTGTAAATTTTTTTCAGAAATCCATAAATAGTTCAAAATCAGAAAATAATTTCACAAAATATTTTCTTTTCATTGCATTGTATTTGCATTTTCAGATTGACAATGACAATTTAACTAGTCTAAATAAACCTGAAGATTGGAGCGAGGTTGGACCTTAATTTACTTAATTATAGGAACCTTATTGGAACTGAAATTGATGCACTTCAGGTCTGCTAGACTTAATTATTTGAGACCACAAGAGTAAGTTCATATATCATCTTGACTTCCTAAGTAGAATATTTTGAAACAAACACATGACTTGTATCAATAGTGACCAAACTTGCGCACCTGCATTGTACACTTTGCTCAACTCAGTTGAAGCGGTAGAGGGATGTATTTTCCAGAATGAGACACACGCGCTTGGAAACACACGAAGTCACAATCTATGGCCATTGTGCCCCAACTTGATCTAGTAGCGACGAGGCCCAAGGACATGAGGCTATGGGTTGCAATAATGCTTCAAAAGAGGGATATCCTATTGGCTCAAAAAGAAAAAGTACTTACGTAAATGCTATTGTAAATAGTATAAAAAGTGTTAAAAAAACTCCAAAAAATAGACGAACAAAAATCGAAGAAAAAACAATTCCCGTCTGAGTGTGTATATATATTCAATAAGCAAGCTTGTGCTTCGATGTCAAAGATTCATATGAGCATACAGTGGGATAACTTGACTACACCGATCAAGCAACTTAGGATAGGTAGCTACACTGGCTACCGTCCATTCTCTTTTCTTCCTCCTCTTCTTAAGTAGTTGCACTTGAACTTAGAAGGGAATACCTAGCTTCTCGAGGAAACAGTAGTTGGATTGTGGAATTAGGGTCACCATGTTGGGTAAATCTGTCTCTTTACTGCTTCAACCGACGAGAGCTACATATCACTAACACTGTACAAGATAGACTCATAGTCATAAGGGTCTACGTATGACATAGACTTGTTCAGACCTAGCTTTTGAGGAGACTTGGCAGAGTTTTGTGGTTCTTAGAGGCTGTTGCATTTCAAGTCCACTTCCAAATACAGTTCCAACCAAACCTAATATTACTAAAGGTCAGACTGAGCTTCAAACTTTAATTTCATGAAGACAAGTTTGAAAGAAAAAATCAATCCAATTTCTTTCTTTGTATGTACTTATTAGCATAAGTGTTCGATAGGGACTAGCAATGACAAGTAAAGGGGGTGATGAATCTCAATTTCATCAACTTTATTGTTTCATTTTGGCCTTCAATTCCTAGTTAAATGCATGTATATAACATTAGTTTGTACAAAATAACAATCAATTATTAATCAATAAATATTGTACAAATCCAATGATTTAGTTCCAAAATACAATAATAAAGGAAAGAAAAGAAAAAGAAATGAAATACCAAAGGTATTGAATGACCTAAAACCCAGAGACTAAGTCAAGAATTGACTAGGTTGACAAGGAATAATGTATGGGGATATAAAGGCCAATAATTGCACAAAAACCCTGATTCTTTTTGCCCAATAATAGGCCTTTTAGGACCTATTTTATTTTATTATTTTTATACCTCAACTAATAAAACTCTCAACATGAATATTGTACATAAAAATACAACGAAAAATACAAAATTTATTTCATTCAAAATAATGCATAGTGTACATGGGACACATAGAGTAAAAAGCCGTAAAGAAAAATTTACATATATGTATCTTCTCCATAGTGAATCAAAATCGACCAAACTAACCTATATTGTTCATAAAATTAAATTTTCTATTTATTGAAGGTGGTTTCATTCAATTTGGAGTTAAGATGCAAAAGTTGGTTTTGGGCCCTCATTGTGCAATATACATGTATTAAATATTCAATTTATTTATTCTTTATAATTTCACTTTCCTGTATTCTTAAATATTTGTAAAAATTATACAAAACACAGTTAAATATTAAAAATAAATAAAATCATTAAAAAGTCATTAAAATAAATAGCGTACTCTAATATATAGGTAAATTATACCTAAAATATACATATACATATTTGTTTAAGTAAATAAATAGGTTGAGAAAAATAAACTAAAAATATGTAAAGGTGTATTTAAATAAGTTATAAATATATAAAATATGTGTATAATATAATAAAATTTAAAATATAAAATAAAAATAAAATACCTCATATATAGGTGTTTATACCTATAATTATACATGTAAAACTAATACCTAATAAATTAACTTGTAAAAATAAATAAAAAAATAATATTATACTATATAAAATAGAAAATATTTTTTGTTTTAAGTTTTATTTAGTTAATTCGTTTATTTATTATCCTTTTTCCCCCTTCCTTTGTCTTCTTTTGTGCTGATGTGGACCATTGAGGAGCGAGTCCCTGTTGACCTCGATTAACTCCTCTCCCCTCATAACTTTACGTTCGTCAGATGTAGACCCCATCGTTTCTCCCAATTTCTCTACCTGATGCTTTCATTTTTTGGCTCAGCCCCTTCTTGATTTTTCTTTCTCAATCAATGCTTTTGCGTGACCTCATGATTTCTCGATCGTAGGACCTCTAAATCAAGCACAACCTCCAATCGAACCACGCCTTGTACATAATCCCCTTCTCTGTCCCATTTTTTATTTTAATCTCTTCTTCGTGCATCGGACCCCTTAGATCTACCATAGATGAGTCGAGCTTGGTGACAATGAGTACGCCATCGGATCTACAACGTGCTTGAGGTCATGGAGAGGAAGATCCATTATTGTCGAAACTCCATCTCTGCGTGGTTCTGTGCTCCCTGCTCCTGTAGGTATGAGCTCCTATCTTTAGATTTTAGTGTATCTTTTAGTCCAGTGTCTTAATTTAGATTTTATTTCATGAATTTTTGTTGCGTCTTACCATAGATTCTAATTTCTTCATTATACCGAAGCTAGTGCTTCAACCAATCTTATCCATTGTGAAACCATGTTTCGAGTACCTACCATTGCCTTCGGTGTCCCCTTTCACTTCTCTATGCCCCAAGCCACTCCATTCCCCCTGATTAGCCTTAGGTCAGGAGATCAGCTCTTACTTCGCCACCCATCATAGGAGAGCTCCGCCCTGACCCATTTTTGCTCTGTTCCAATGCAATAAAGCCCCCTGAACATTTGTTTTGTTGTGCTAGAGCTAATCTTGCGGGTAAGGAGGCTTAAAAGCCTCATTCGAGGCATTTTTGACTTGAGATAAAAGCTCATGATCGCACGAGCTCCTCTCAATGCTAGGACCCCATCGATGGGTCATGGGACATTGTGAAATTGTTAGTAGGTGCGGAGGAGTTCCAGCTCTATTTTGCCCCTCTTGAGATCCCCCAAGTGACCTGAGCTTCAAGATTCGATCAGGAGAAGCTCTCCCAGACAGAGCTTCTTCCTTGTTCTTCAAAGTGACCTCTCCGTCGTTGGATCAGGAACCCGCTTCAGGAGCATCAGCTGACATCAGATCTAATCGAGCCTCCACCGATGATCTCATATGGAGATCTAATCACAAGCATCAGAAGCTAATTGGTATCGAGCATTGTGGACTGTCCATTGCGCTTAAGTGAGCCAGATCCAACCGTCCATGGATAGACGCGAGGGTATTTTGCATATCTAGCCTCGCATTTAATTTTATTTTTTAGTCTATAATCATTCATCTGTAGTTGTTATATTTTTGTAATTTTTCTATTAAGCCCCCAAGCTTTCAGTGATTTGCAATTGGATCCCTTGCTAGGTCACCTCACATGTCTCCCCATATGTTGCGCCTGACATTTTGCAAAGGGAACCCACTGGGTTTCTATATTGGCCTTTAGTCCCTTATTTTGGATATTAATTGTAACATTTTTGTGCAAAATTGCAAGTTGGACATGGAATTTCTGTTAATTGCAAAAGTACCCATCTCAATGTGTATTTAATACGATAAATTTGGGATCTTTGCAAAATTCACCCTAGATTTTGTCGGGGTGTTATAAAATGCATAGAAACTTTACTTAATTTACGTTTAAGTCCCTTGTAGTATTACATTTTCTTTTTGTTGATTTTATTTTTATTAAATGTCTCTAATGCTCTAAAAATTCAAGAAAAATTAGGTTATGTGCCTTAAATATTATTCTAACACAAATATTTTTATTAGGCATTTTCCCTTTTTTATTAAAATTTAAAAATGGAGCATTTATTTACCATTTAGCTATAAAAACAAAAAAATATAAAATTAATTTTAAAAATAAAAAAATAGATTATATTTCTTATATATTTTATCACTCCATATCAGAAATCACAAAAAATCAAAAAAACACTAAAAATTAAAAAATCCTTCTAATACTATAAAAAAATTGCACAAATTCAGTAAAATCCAAAAAATATTCCTTGTTATATATATTTTTTTATATTATATAGTATACATTAGAAAAATTTGGGGACTTTTATGATATTTTTTTATTTTTAAATCCCAAAACAATTCGGTCTATTAACATAAGTGATGACTTGTGTTTTGTGAGGGCCTAATATGGTCTACACAAGACACGACTTACATTATCGCTGAGGCAACCGCTTACGAAATCTAGATTTCAATCAACAATTAACCCACAAATAAAGAAAGCAACACAAAGTAGAAAATATGGAGTTAAAATTTTTTTAACTCTATACAATTTGTGTATAGTGCAAGTAATGTAGAGTGCCGAACACAAGGATCACACACGATAGATTATGAAATTAAATTCCAAAAATTACCCTCTTAGTCTCTTTTTTATTTTATTTTTGGTGTGGATTTTCAATTATATATTTTTATTGAATTTAGTTTTTATATTTTATAGTTTCCATTTTATATTTTCTGTTTAATTTTTTTTCTTTTTCCTTTTTCTAATAAGATAAAATACAAAATATGTAATAATGTAGACAATATATATTATATGCATAATAACTATAAAAAATAATGTTAAAATCAAGAAAATGCCCTAAGATACATTCTTTTATATTTTTTAATAATATTAAAAATATTTTTTTCATATTTTCAATTCATAATAATAAAATTAATACTATTATAAATAAATATAACTCTATATATAGATTAGGATTTTATATTTACAGATATAGCTATAAATACTCAAATTTGAGACATAAAAATTTTTTTGTCTTTTTATATTTTGTTCTGCTTTTGTATTTTTATTATAATTCTCACTATTTTTTGGATTTTTAAGTGAATAAAAATACCAAAACATTGACTTATATTACAAGATAAAATTGTTTTGTATTTCAAAATTATCTAAAAATCTCAAAAAACCCCAAAACTATTTTGAATATATAATAATTATAATAAACAAATTTTAGAAAAGAATAAATATTTTTGGATTTTTATAGATTTTGTTATAATTATTATAAGGATTTTGGAGCTTTTTAATTTTTAGTGATTTTATTTGTTGTTTTTAATGAATTTTGGTCTGCAGCTACAAAATACAATAATAAAACTATGTATATTTTTGGATTTTTTGAAGATATTTTTTATTTCTAGTATTTTCTAATTATATCGGAAATAAATGCTCAATTTTTTGTTTTTATAAATTGGATAATATAATAAAATGATTAGATAAAAATAAATATGATATAATACATTCTAAGGCATCTACATTAATTCTCCTCAGATTTTTAACAAAACAAAAAATGAACAAAATTAAATAAATGCTTGGCAAAGACCTATTTGTAATTAACAGATACTATTCCATGATTCTAGAACAGTCCCTAAAAACCTAAGGTCCAAAAGCCCAAAATGACCAAATATATTCACTATTAAACACACTGACTGTAATATTTTCGTAAATATCAAAACCTTACAGGGCAACAATGCACTTTTCCAATGAAATATTACACTAAATCTTCAACTTTCCATACTAAATAATAAGGTAAACCTATAGGGGTTTAGGTGCAAATTATCCACTCACCTCACATGCACAAATATGTGAGGTGATGTGGCCTGGACCTAAATATAATAAACACAAAGCTAGAGGTCCAAGTTACAAATATTACAAAAATGGTATAACTGCGAAAGACTCTATATTGAAATTTAAAATACAAAAGCAGCACGGGTATAAGACAAAATTACCCCCATTATGCACGCTGGTGGACGGTCTTGATCACTTAAACGTGTCGCCTCGCTAACGCCCAATACCGATTCGTGGAAGAGCGGAAAGGATTAGATCTCCAAGGAGATCAAGGGGTGATGTATACACTTGATCCAAGAGTGACGACTAAACCTGGGGGAGTGTTCATCATACGGCTTGGAAAGGCTCTAGAAGAACACATGAAGAATGGCTCCAGGGCGAGCTTCGATCTGCCCTCTTATGTGCCTCTGACTGCCTCCTTCACTGCTAATGGGCTCTATTCATAATCGGGATGATTTCACAGTGGTTGGAGGGTTTAAAAGTGTCCGACCTCATCAATGGAGCCCTTGAAATGCAGTGACGTTCAACGATCTAGAGGACCTTCAACTGATGCCAAAAACACCTTGAATTAGGTGTTCGAGCCTCTTGACCTGCAAAGTTATCTAAAGTACAACAAAATAAGGGTCCCGGAAGCCTTATTGAATGGAGATGGAGCGAAAATGGGTTGGGGAGGTTGGGTTCCGGTGATGGTGATAGAAGGAACCTCAGTGGCTCAATCCGGGGGGTATCGAGGTGGGTGAATGTGGTATGGAGGTGAAGAAGTGAGGGGGGGGGGCGGGGTGGTGGAGATGAGTCATAACATGCTAAAACATGATGAGGAATATTGGTCAATGCCATAGCTCTGACGTACTTTAAAAATGGGGATCTACACTATTGCATAATGGAATGCTTAAACTAAAGATAGAATTGAAATGCTGGAAGGAAATGCTACCAAGAAATGAAAGAAAGGAAGCTAGAACCTGTGGGGGCAAGGATTTCAGGAACCACGTCAGGGCGGAGCTCCAGCAGTCGTGGATTGACCACTCCAACACCTACAACTCATTGCAAATCAGACGAGAAGGAGCCTGTCACTCTCCTCAACTCATCGGGCTATGGATCCGAGGGGTTCAGCGAGAAAAACAGAGATCAAAAATAAAAAAAAGGGGCGAGGTGGAGGTATATGTATAGATCATGGTTCGAGAGCGGATTCTGCCCTATTTAATGATCCATCGATTGATGTTTCATGTGCTCGTGGACAAGCAAAGATCGAGGGACATAAGTCAAGAAGGAATCAAGTCAAAACAGTGAAAGACTCGAGCGGGAAAATTCGAGGAATAGGAGGTCTAGCATCTGATAGATGCATGCCTGGGTATGGCGGAAAGTTGACCTAGAGTCAACAAAGACTGTGCCCTTATGGGACACGAATGTACACTTCACGACAAAAATAATTAAAATCCTTTATTAAATCAATTAAAAATGTTAAATGATTTTATTAGTTTTTGATAAAACATAAAAAATGTTTATTATTTAATGCAGTATTTTAATCTGATTTTTATTTATTTTTACAAGTTAATTTAATATCTGTTTATTTTTACAAGGACAAATATAAGTATATTTACCTATGTATTAGGTATTTTAATTTTATTTTCTATTTCCTATTTTATTATTTTATCTACATATAAATATATTTTTATTATATTTTTTCTGAAGTGATTTGTACGCTTAAATAAATATATGTATTTATTATATAAGTGTGTATATACATAATTCATCTACATATTTTGTATGCTTATTTATTTTATTGTATTTTTAATGATTTTACTTTATTCTAATTAAGTACATATAATATAAATAATATTTACAAAATTATAAAAATATTAAAATATGAAAAAAAATATAAAGAATAAATAAAATGATTATTTTATTTTGGTATAATGTACAATAGGGGCCCAAAATCTAACTTTCGCATGTTAACTCCAAATTGAATGAAAACACCTTTATTAAGTAGCTTCATAAAAGTTATAGACAATTAAATATAATTTTGATTAATTTTGATATAGTATGGATGAGATACAGGTCTGTGAAGTTTGGATTTTGGATTTTTATTTAGTGTGGTAAGCACATTGTCAGTATTTTTATGTGAAGTAAATTTTGTATTTTCTATGTGTTTTTATCTAAAATTTTCATGTACAATATTGTTTTATGTGTAACTAATAAAGAATAAAATATATTCAAAATTGGATTTATTGAAGAATTATAAATTAGGGTTTTATTATTTTATTTGCCCTTATCCCCCTTACTTTATTCCTTATCATTCCAGTCATCATGATGCCTAGGTCTTGAGGTTTAGGGTCATTCAATACCTATGGTATTTCATTTCGTTTTCTTTTCTTTTCTTTATTCTTTTATTTTGGCTTCAAATATATTATTTTATATAATATTTACATTGTAAATAATGGATGTTATTCTATGCAATATAATTCTATATACATGCATTTAGCTAGGGAATTACAGGGTAAAAAAAGGAATAAAGGTTATGAAATGGAGATTCATCACCTCCATACTTGCCTTCGCTAGTCTCTAGCAAACACTTATACCTATAAGTGCAAAAGAAAAATAAAGAAAAAAAGAAAGAACTTTGATTGATTTTAACTCTATAATTTATCTTCATAAAATCAAAGTTTGGAACTCAGTCGGACCTTTGGAAAATTATGTTTGGTTGGAACCTTAATGGTAATCAAACATGAAACATAATAGCCTCCAAGAACCACAAATTTCTGCCCAAGTCTTCTCAAAAGCTAGGTCAGAACAAGTCAACATCATAAGCGGACCCTTATGACTATGAGTCTATCTTGTACAGTGTCAGTGATGAATATCTCATCTCAGTTGAAGCGATAAAAGTTCGACTTTTCCAACATGGTGACCCTAATTCCCCATTCCAGTAAATCTTTCCTCTAGAAGAGGGGTATTCCCTTCTAAGTTCAAGTGTAACCGGCTCAAGAAGAGAAGGTGGAGAAGAGAATGTACGGTAGCCAGTGTAGCTACCTATCCTAGGATGCTTGACTAGTGTAGCAAAGTCATCCGGCTGCAAGCTCACATGGATCTTTGACTTTGAAGCTCAGGATTGCTCATAGAATATTTACATACCTACTCCGATGAGAAATTGATTTTTCTTTGATTTTTGCATGTCTACTTTCTTTTGAGGTTTTTGATTTTGCATTTTTTGAAATACTATATACAACATGATTTACATAAGGACTTGTTCTTCATAAACCAGTAGACTATCACTCTTTTGAAGTATTATTGCAACCCACTACATCCTGTCAAGAGACCTCATGGCTACTGGATTGGGTTGGGGCACAATGATCATGGACTCGTGACTTTGTATGTTTCCATTCTCTTGTATCTCATGCCGACAAATCCAGCCTTCTACCACTTCAACTGGGTCGAGCAAAGTGTACGCTGCATGTGTGCAAGTTAGGTTACTGTCGACAAGAGTCAAGCATGTGTTACGAAATATTCTACTTAAGCAGTCAATATGACACAAGCAAGTCTTTCGGTCTCAAAGACTTAAGTCTAATAGACATGAAGCATCTCAATTCATGTTCCTATAAGGTTCCTGTGATTAAGTAGATTTAGGTCCAACCAAGCTCTAATCTTCAGATTTTATTTAGACTAGTTCGATTATCATTATCAGTCTGAAAAATGTGAATGATATGTACAATGCAAGAAAGTATTTTTGTGATGTAATTTTGTGATTTTAAACTTTTATGGATTGATGAGAAAAGTTTTGCATAATTTTATACAGGTTTTGAAAAGTTTTTTGCAAATATTTTTGGATTTTTAATTTTGCAATTTTGTATGGTTTTTGAATAAAGGTCAATAAAAGAACTATATGGTTTTTGAATAAAGGTCAATAAAAGAACTATGTACCATTATTTACACGATAGTGCATCTATATTTACAAGAGTAATGGTGTATTTTATATCGGGAATTTACAAGTTGGTAGTTAGCATGTATTTATATACAGAGTTTGTAAAGAATTTTTATTTATTTGAATATATGATTCTCAAAATAATTTGAAAATATTTTTACAAATATTTTTAATTTTTTTTTGCAAATAATTTGAAAAGTAATTTTCACAAACATTTATAAACCTTGAAAATATTTTTGCAAATATTTTCCAAACATTGTATATAGATTTTTCAAAGTATTTTGCAACCATTTTTTAAAATCATTGGAAAATTGATTTTCAAAAGAAATTATTTACATAAATAAAAGATTTTTTACAAACAAAAGAATTTTGATTAATATTTGAAAATATTTTGCAAAGTTTTTTCCAAATAAGTTTCATAAGATTTTTCGAAAGATTTTCAAAACTACTTTTCAAATCATTTTGCAAAACATTTTAAAACCAAATTATTACTTGTGCTTATTCAGAATTTTGGTGTGTCATATTAATTAGACTTATTATTGAAAATACAAAAGTATGTGTTATGGCTAAAGTATATACAACATATGTACAACCCTCCTATACTTATCTTGAGCTATGTACTCAAAGATTAGAGAGAAAAAGAAAGACGTAACTCGTACCAAGAAGAGAAAGTCTATACTAAATGATAAAAGAGTAAAAGAATGAAAGAATAAGAAGTCAACCGTCCCGCTTATGCTTAAGATCAATTAATACTAAGTATAGCAAATTGTATACAATATGTAGGGAAGGTTGAGGGTGGGAATGGACAGATCAATAACTCATGTTGTCTCCCCCTATACTTAAGGTAAAGGATCCCAAAATATAGATAGAAATATTAACAAGAGAGGAGACAGGTGAGGGGATCAAGAAATCGATAAAAAAGAAAGATAAGGTGGGGGAATGTACGCATTGATCCCCCTATACTTAGGGTAAGATATCCCTAAGTATAAGCAATGACAAGAGTGATGAGACTGGACTATAGAAAGAACCACTCGGTCTACACCCCCTATACTTAGGATAAAGTACGTCCTAAGTATAGACACACATATTAAACAATAGATTTGGGGTGTAGGATAAACAGAAGAAAGAAAGAGTGGAAGACGAAACACGTATATACAACAATTGTGGATTGTTGAGGTGCCTCTCAATGAGTGCTAGGTTTTATGCCCCTAGCTGGGCTCAAAAGTTAGGATAACGTTGTATCAAGGTTCAAGATGACATCTATTAGACAAATGTCGTACTTTTTCCATTGTCCCACAAAGAGAATGATGACGAAGTCAAAAAGAAAACTCATATATGCAATCAAGTGGGTGTATACTACCTAGATAAGAGAATGGACAACTAAAATTGGGTCGGGTAGTAGAAAAGTAACCATCGGCTTGTAAGAATGGAGTGAGTGAGCAAAGCTGACGAGATCAAATGTGGAGAAGGATGTATTACTGAGAGAATCCTCCACATCAATTACATTCTCATATAGATGCGAAAAGTCAAGATCAAGAGACTCTCTGAGCAACTAGGCATTCGAGGGACATATGATCGGAAGATCAGAGAAACCATCGAATGCCTCAAAACATGGCTCATACTCACGAGGGTCATCGAGTAGAGTGGACTCAAGAGAGTCACAGAACTCAGACAACTCAGGCTCTGCAGTCGATAAACCAACTTCACATTCAGTGGGGGAGGCCAAGTACTAAGAAATTGTTGCATCTACTCACAGAAAATCCTGAGAATAATGCAAGCTGATCAATGGAAAGCAAGATCATGCTGGCATCATTACTCTCGTCCTGGAAAAAAAATGATCATTCATTGATCAAGAGGATGTAAGGTTGCTAGTAGAGGTCAACAAGATAGAGCATGTGAAAATGTAGGTTTTCATCAAACAACATCAACTGGAATGGCTTAGGGTATGTATCAAAAGCTGCAATGTGCCATATGGGGATCTGTAAGTTAGGAGAAGGAAAGTGGATCGACTGGTAGGAAGGGTGGTACAATGTGGGTTCCAGCTCTGTCTCCTGAGGCACCGAAAGAGGTGGTACAACAGGCTCCTAAAACAAGAGGTGCAGAACCGACTCAAGGGTCGGTATTGGAAAAATGTAAACTCACCGCATTAGTATCATCACCCTCAATCAGAATTGCTTCAAAGATCACATCCCTAATCTGGTGTGCTAAAGAAGAAACCTCAATAATAGCATCCCACAAATCAGATCCGAAATCCACCAAAGGAAGCACACACCAACCTCGAATCTGCATTGTTCAATAATATCAACACTATCCTCAATGTGGACCTTATCACACCGCACAACATGCCTAAGGGTAAAAAAAGGTGACATGGGCGAGAACGAGGTGGGCAGAAGAGACACATAGGACAAAATTCTAGATAAGATTCCAACAGCATGATTGTTGAGGTCAAACCGTATGAGGAAAAATTATGGATCAAGAAGAGAGTCATCTTGAGCCTGACCAGGGATGCTGACTCAACGGTGACATGGGTGAAAATGAGCCGCATGATCGGGCTGAATAAGGTAAGGATAACCCATGATCACAATGCAGATGATGTGAAACAAGAAAAAGGACCAAAGAAATGAAAAGAAGAAAAGAAGAAAAGAAGAAAAGTGACTTGAAGACTTGCTAACTCACAATAAAGAAAAACGTATTTGGATTCACAGTCAGCAATCAAACATCAAGCAAACTCCAATTCACTAACTCAACACAATGAAGACCGTAAGAGATCAGTCAGTTTTCTTTTCAATTTGAGAGTTAGGTGAATTACAAAAAGTTATACAAGCTCACAAGTATAGTCCCCTAGGATGGTTGTGTTCTAGTTGGTGTTGCACACTTACTAAATCACCTGGACCACTTTGTCTATGGTCGGAGGCAATTTCTTACATAAAGTACCATGGCCCAAGAGCCGACCCAAGCACTTAGGGAACAAGTCTAGGGATGGGTGCTCTAGTCCTTAATGTGTATGTGCCACACCCAATCAGAATACAACCTGCATACAAGGAGGGAGTTGCTCTTCCCAAAATAATGAAATCCAATTATGTTTGATTTTATGGTCAAATAGAATTAGCAGCCCTGATTTTATTTTGATTATCACTTTTTTTTCAATATTTTTCATGCACGTGTCCTAACGAGGTCTTAATTCCTTTAGAATCCTAGGTGATCAAAATCAGAGGAAGAGTCAGAAAAGCAATGCAAGCAACAGTCAATTATGAATGCTAGGATAGATGGTGCTCACCTTGCTTCCAATTCTCTTCGTGTAGGATGCTAAACATGAATTAAAACCTACACTGTATGCATATGCAAGCCGATGAAAGCACCCTAAAATAAGAGTTGCTATTAATCTTGAAGAACCAATGCCAATCACTCAAAGATAGAGCCAAAAAGTCCGATGTTGGAGACTCTTCAGTGCTCACCACAAATAGGTCCTGCAAGCGTTGTGTAGAGTCTCACGACGCTCGGTTCTAATTCTAAGTAAGAAGCAATTAATTTTGTCTAAGTCCAAGTGAAGATCTATAGGTACATGAGATAATTAGGGTTGTGGACTTAATCTAACATACATGCAAACCTTTTACTAAGGCTCAATTGCACAAAACAAAAAAATAAATGTGAAAAACTCAAAACATGGGAAACGAATAAAAATAAATACGGAAGAACACGAAGAAACCGATGAGGCCCGCAGGTGAACATACCCTCGAGCAGTGGACCTTGTGAAGTATAGTGTCCTAGAGAGTTCAAAATTAATACAAATTTAATGTGTCTCTCTTTGACTTCAAATTAAAAATAAAAATGAATTGCAAAGTGGCACCGTCTATAAAAATCTCCAAGTCTTCTTTTATTGCTATCTCCTGTCAGTGTGTGCTAAAAAGCCGACTCTACTTCACGTGGGTGCGTATGCCTCCTAGGAGCACCTCCCTCTCACTGGTCCCTCACAACAAGATCAAACAAGGAAGAGAGTTAGATAGTCCAAAATAAAACCAAATAAAGAGAGAAATGAATAAATGAAAAATAGACAAAAAGGAACACAAAAACCAATCTATGTGTTGTTGCTCCCGGCAACGGTGCCATTTGACAACTCCTTTTTGTAATGGCCTAATGTGGTATACAAAAGGCGAGACCTACACTATTGTTGAGGCGATCACTCATGAAACCTGGATGCTGATCAACAATTAACCTACAAATAGATAAAGCAATGGAAAGCAGTGTGGAGTTAAAATTTATTATAACTTTACAAAATGTGTGTATAGTGCAAGTAATGTAGATGTCGAACGCAGGGAGCACACAAGATAGATTGTTAAACTAAATTCCAAAAATTATCCTCTTAGTCTCTTTTTTATGGTATTTTTTATGTGAGTTTTCAATCATATATTTTTTATGGATTTTTGTTTTTACATTTTTTATATTTTCTTTTTTTATATTTTCTAATTTTTATATTATTTTCATTTTTCCTTTTTTAATAAGATAAAATACAAATATAGGTAATAATGTAGACAATATAGATAATATGTATAATAAATATATATAATAAAGATAAAATCTGGAAAATACCCTAAGGTACAATCCTTTTTATTTTCAATTAATAATAATAATATTAATACTATTATAAATATATAGCTATATACATAGATGTAGGTTTTATATTTGTAGATATAGCTATAAATACTCAGAATGAGAAAATAAATATTTTTGACTTTTTTTATATTTTGTTCTATTTTTGGTATATTTCTTATATCTTTTATTATTTTTAATTTTTAATTAAATAAAAATATCATAACATGAACTTATATTTCTAGGTTGAATTATTTTCGATTTCAAAATTATCTAAAAAGCTTAAAAATCTCCAAAATTATTTTTAATATATAATATATATTAAAAATTAGAAAAAACAAATATTTTTGGATTTTTACAGAATTTTTTATAAGTATAAGAATTTTGGAGCTTTTAAATTTTTACAGATTTTCTTTTGTTATTTTGACAGAATTTTGATATGAAGCTACAAAATATAATAATAAACACCACCTAATATTTTTGGAATTTGTAAAGATGTTTATAGATTTTTTGGTGTTTTTCTAATTAGACAAGAAATAAATGCTCAGTTTTTTTAATAAATAAGAAAAAAATAAAATGAATAGATAAAAATATATGTAATACAATATATTCTAAGGCATCTATATTAATTTCCTCAGATTTGTAGAGCATTAAAAATATTTTTAACAAAATTAAAATGAACAAAATTAAATAAATGCATGGCAGGGACCTATTTCCAATTAATAGAAACTATTCCATGATTCAAGAACACCCCTAAAACCTAAGGGCCAAAAGAACAAAATGCCTAAATATATTCACTTTTAAACATGTTAGCATGGGTATTTTTACAAATATCAAAATCTTACAGGGTAATAATGCAATTTGCCAATAAAATATTACAAAATCTTCAACTTTCGGTACTAAACAATAACATAACCCGAAGGGGTTTAGGTGTAAAATGGCCACTCACTTCACACATACAGACATGCGAGGTGTCGTGGCCTGGACCTAAATGCAATAAACACAAAGCTAGGGGTCCAAGTTATAAATATTACAAAAATGATTGAACTACAGATGCATGCTTATATATTAAAATTATAATGCAAAAAGTGACAAGGGTATATGGAAAAATTACCCCCACTTTGCACGATGGCAGACGGTCCAGATCACTCCACTTAAACACGTGTCGCCTCGCTAATGCCCGATAGCGATTCAGAGATGAGCTGATAAGATTAGATCTTTAAGGAGATCGGGCAGTTCTGGATATGCTCGATCTGATGGTGATGATTAAACCTTGGGAGCGTTATTCATCAGACGGCTTGGAAAGGCTCTGGAAGAACACATGAAGAACAACTCTAGGGGCGAGCTTCGACTCGCCCTCCTATGTGCCTCTGACCGCCTCCTACGTAGTTTATGGGCTCTATTGACAATCGGGACGATTCTGTAGCGGTTGGAGGGTTCAAAAGTGTCGATACTTCATCGATGGAGGCGTGGAAGTGTGATGACGTTCAATGACCTAGAGGACCTTCAACTTATGCCAAAATGCCTCGAATGAGGCCTTCGAGCCTCCTGTTCTGCATGGTTATCTTAAGAACAACAAAACAAGAGTTTATAGGGTCATATTGAATGGAGATTTAGCGGAAATGGGCTGGGGCAGTTGGGTTCCAACGATGGGTGACGGAAGGAACCTCAGTGCCTCGATTTGGGGGGTATCGAGGTGAGCGAAGGTGGTCTAGAGGTGGAGAAGAGAAGGGGGAGAAGAATGGTGGCGGAGATGAGTCTGAACAGGGTGAAACACAATGAGGAACAGTGGACGGAGCCCTAGCTCCAGCATACTTTAAAAATGGGGATCTGCACTACTACAGTAATGGAATGCTTAAAATAAAGACAGAATCGAAATGCTGAAAGGAAATGTTACCAAGAAATGCAAGAAAAGGAGCTTGATCCTATGGGGTCAAAGAGACTAGGAATCATGTCAGGGTGGAGCTCTGGTGGTGGACGATCGACCACTTCAGCAACTACAGCTCGTCGCAGATCAGACGAGAAGGAGTCTATCACTCTCCTCAACTCATCGATTTATGTATCTGAGGGGTTCAGTGAGGAAAACATAGATTAAAAAATAAAAAAGGTGAGGTGGAGGTATATGTACATGCCGTGGTTCGAGAGCGGATTCTGCCCGAGGCAATGATCCATCGATCAATGTTTCAAGTGTGTGCGGAGAAGAAAAGATCAAGGGAAAGAAGTCAAGAAGGAATCGAGTTGAAATGGTGAAAGACATGAATGGGAAAATTGAGGAACATGAGATCTAGCATCTCACAGATGCGGACCTAGGGAGGGGTAAAAAGTTGACCTAGAGTCAGCGAAGACTACACCCCTATTGGGCCACGTATGTACACTACACGACAAAAATAAATAAAATTCCTTATTTGCTTAAAAATACTAAATATTTTTATTAATTTTTATTAAAAAAATTATTATTAAATGTAGAATTTAAATCTGATTTTTATTTATTTTTACAAGTTAATTTATTGTATGCTTATTTTTACAAGTACACATATACCTATTGACTTATGTATTAGGTATTTTATTTTTATTTTCAATTTTATATTTTATTATTCCATCTACATAATTTATATACTTATAAATTATTTAAATACATATAAATATATTTTTATTATGTATTTTTGAAGCGATTTGTATGCTTAATTATATATATATGAATTTATTATATAACTATGTATATACATAATTGATCTATATATTTTTATATTCTTATTTATTTATTGTGTTTTTAATGACTTTGCTTTATTCTAATTAAACATATATTATAATTAATATTTACAAAGTTAAAAAAATGTAAAAGTATTAAAAACAGAAAGAATAAATAAAATGGTTATTTTATTCAGGTATAATCTACAATTAGGGCTCCAAAATCTAACTTTTGCATCTTAACTTCAAATTGAATGAAACCACCATCATTAAATAGCTTACTAATAATTATATACAATTAAAGATGATTTTGATTAATTTTGATATAATATGAAGGAGATACAAGTATGTGAAGTTTGCATTTTTTGTTTTTATTCTGATTGTAGAATGCACATTGTGTATTATTTTTATGTGAACTAAATTTGTATTTTTCCATGTATTTTTATCTAAAACTTTCATGTACAAAGTTTATTTATTTGATGTGTAATTAGTAAAGAAAAATAGGTCCTAAATTGCACTTATTAAAGAACTGCAAATTAGGATTTTATTGTTTTACTGGTCCTTATCTCCACCTACTTTATTCCTTGTTGACCCAATCATCATGATGCCTAGGTCTCGGGGTCTAGGGTCATTCAATACCTGTAGTATTTCATTTCATTTTCTTTTCTTTTCTTTAATACTTTATTTTGACTTCAAATAGGTTATTTTTAAAATATTATGACTTTAGTAGAATACACATACAATTTGTATTATAATGTGCGATTTTAATGTTTGTATTATAATGTGCAGTTTTGTATGCAATTTTTGTATTTATAATGTGCATCTATAATAGAAACTATATTTGTATTCTACTAAAATGCTCATGTTTTTTTTACAAAAAGAGGGTGGCTTTCCTTAACTAGGGAAGGACTACGTCCTATTAGAAGGGCCCCTATATCTTATATAGTACTTATATTATACATATTATTATATATACTTATTTATACTTATTATATCTTAAAAAGAAAAAAAAGAAATTAAAAATAAGGAAAACATAAAAAGAAAATAAAAATTAGAAAATTAGAAAAAAATAAAATATAAATCCATAAAATAAATATAATTAAAAACCCACAAAAAATATCTAAATAATTAGGTTTTATCATTCATCTATCATATTTGCTCTCTGAGTTCGTCACTCTACATACTTACATTATACACACACTCTGTAGAGTTATAATAAATTTTAGTTCTGCACACATATTGCAATGTTTTATCTTTCACCTGAGAGTTAATTATTGTATGATTCAGGTTTTGTGAGTGTTCGCCTCAGCGATGGTGGTCTCTCCTTGTGAGAATATCATACCTTTGCAAAAAGTCGAGTCAACAACCACCACACTCCTCCACCATCCAGGTCGTGTGCAATCACATGACCTCATTCTGGCTTGATGAGCGCAGTCAAACGACCTCTTCTGGTCCATCTTGCACTCTGCTTTCCAGCAGTGCACCATCTCCTTGAATGTCAACAACCTCCACGCACCACCATCGACTGTTGTCACCGCCACCATCGAGAGAGAGAGAGTTGTCACTACCACCAATGTGTGAGAGAGACCATTCGAATTAGGTTATGGGTTGTCACATTCTATTTTTAGAATGTGACAAAATGATCAAAAGAGGTTCCTCATCATTAAAGTAATGTAATTAATAGGTCATTTATTTCAACTATATGATTGCAAATAAATGGATGAGATTGCTGACTATGGGGGTGGTGAACCACAATCTCATTTGAAGTAATTCTTATATATGTATGTGTATGTGTAGGAGTTATCCAATGAGCTTTGTGTTCATTAGATCTGGGTAAGTACCAACTCTAGATAGTATATTACCAATTAATGGTTACTTATTTTGAAGGATGTCATTTTTGGAATGATATTAATATGCTTGACGGTATAAACCATAAGTATTATTTCAATTATATCATGTCCTTGAAAAAGGATGGCAGTTTTGAAAAGAAAATATTCAAATCAATGATATCATGCATAATATTGAGATCCAAATACTCAGATTGGTAATATATATGAAATAGTCAAGTGAAATGGTTGTTGTAAGATCAAGATTACCCAAACAATGGCTAGAAATTTACATCCGTAATATTACCTTGTACATAATTCTATAATATATATACATTGATCAAGTAAATTTTTGTTGTGAAATCTGTAATACCATGACAAATGGTCAGTATGTTCCATATGTAATACTACATTGAACAGAATTCAGTAATTTACGAACAATGCTCAAGTAATGTATATACAGTTCTTAAGTAAATTATTGTTGTGAGAAAAGAAATGTATATTTTATGGCTTATGTCAAAAGTTCAGTATTATATATAAAATTCTAAGGTAAATAATTGTTCCGAGATCAGTAGTAACAAATAAATGGTCAGTACGTCAAAGACATTACTCAAGTAATAGATTAACATATAATCAGTAATACATTCTCCTTATTTATAATTAATATGGAAATGACACATTGAAAAAAGTTATTAAACACATGCAAATAGGGAAGAATGAATTAGCAAAAAAAATAGAATACTTCGTTGACGAAAAAAGGAAAAAAATTATTACAAAAATAAATGCAATTCACATTATATACCTATTGGTATTGCCAACCATTTCTTATAGTATTACTAATTTCACAAGAGGTATTTCATTGACCACCATGTGTGTGTTTGTATGTGTGTGTAGGGAAAATGGGGCTGCTCGTTGGTTGCCCCCGCCCATTTTTGACGATTTTTTGTTTCAAAAATACCACTATGTATTTTCATCACTACATCCCTCTAATATAATGACATTCCTACATCGTCAGAAGTAAAGACTTCTATACCTTCCATGTAGAACATGTAATTTTAACGATCTTACAATTGTTGTAATCGACCTATCTATATGAAGGGCATATGAGTCTCTGTTTCTGATGAAATTGGAACTAACATATTAGAGATATAGTGATGAAAATACATAATGATACTTTAAAAAAAATAAAAAAAAATACCGGAAAATGGGGCGGGGGGAGCCCCCTCCCCCCAATATATATATGACTGAATTCTATACATGGTAATACTATGAATGTAAAATACTGACGATTCTTTTGTTAATACTGATCTCACAACAAGTATTTACGTGACTGTTATATATATTATTGAACCAACTGCTTGGATCTCAATCTTCTATACAAAATCATTTTTGTGAATATTTTCTTTCCAAATTCGTCTTCCCTTTTTTGGACATTGTATAATTGAAAATATATTTATTGTTAAACACGTATATGGTCTATAATTAGATATATAGTTATTGTAACACATGTGTATGGCCTAGAATTGGTGCTCACATATACTCTAATGGGTGTAGGTGAAAAACCAACCAATCTACTACTCTAAAAGTAGAATAGTGTCGTTGAATCGATCGGGGTGAATTTTTACAGAAAAGATTAATTTTAAATCAATATTCTTACTTTTTATTTATATTCCCAAACTTATGTGTATAACGATTAAGCACGGGAGTGTCAAACTCAGGGAGGCAAACTGTAGATAACTAGGGTTAAACTATAGACAAACTAAGGTAAAGGTTTCCTAATTTTTATTTCATTTTAAAGGAATTTTCTAGATTTTTTTTCATTTTTAATGAATTTTATATTATTTTATGATTTTAAGTAATTTTGTGATTTTTTCATTAATTGAGAAAATATTTTGTAATTTTTATTTATTTGATTTTCATTTTATTATTTTTATGAGTTAATTTGTTTTTCTATTTTTATGGGGTTTTAGAAGATTTTTAAGATTTTTATGGATTTTGATTACTGTTTAAGGTGAAAAAAATTAACTTTTTATAGAAAATAGAATTTTATTTTGGATTTTTAATATCATAAAAAGTAGCAAAAATATTATCTTCAAAATGATATATTGTGCATTTTTAGGTGATTTGTATTTATTTAGTTAGAATTTTTGAAGTTTTTATGAATTTTGTATTTTTATTGGTTTTAATATTCAATTTTTATTTTATTTTTGGCTTATGATGTAAAATATGTAAAATATACTATAGGTAATTTTATTAGATTTTTAAAGTTGTTTTTGTATTTTTATATTTTTTTCATTTTAATTTTGGTATGATGATCATATTATAAAATGAACAGGGGTGTATGCGTAATTTGCAGAAACTGCTGGTGTGTGTGTGCAATAAGCCCAAGGTGCACGTGAAATGTTAGGAACTATGAGGTCTTGACGTGCAAATCACCCAGGATACCACATGCGCTCACGTGCGGGCTCAACCTGGACGGACCTGTTCAAGATGTCATAATGTTCTGGAGTGTTCGCATAAATTCGCCAAAAAAACTTCAATGCATGTGCTTTGCGCATGCGAGATCCAAGCGGTGGGGTGATACAGGTCCTTCGGAGTCGACACGTGTCACGGTTGATGTCTGTTTGATCTGCAATAGATTGGATGGCTTCCGTGGCTCGACTCCTCTTATAATGTAAACCCTCAGATTAGATGTTGATCGACTGGCTCCTGTCGAGTCTGGAAGGATTGAGTTCCTCCCCAAATGTATGAAGCGACGACGATCTTCGAGTAGCGTTGGTATCTCCAGATGAAGGTGAAGCTCAGAAGTCAGTGGAATAGGAAAGGTGATGCTCTCTATTGTGACACTTGTTGGCAATGGTAGAATCGATTGAATCTCTAAATCTTATATTCATGCTATAAGTGTTTGTACTACTAATGTGTTCCTGATGCTCCAGCTGATCACCTGCACATGAGTCAAACATCTCTAGCTATGGAGTTCCAGAGAGAGTGCTCGACTAGCGGAGGTGATGCTTCAACTGCTCCAATCAGGCCGGGTTTCCATGAAGACCTGCAAATGAATAAAACATATCGAGCTCGAAGGCTCGGATCAAAATAGAAATAGAACAATTGTGAGTGGTGCTCCTTAGATGGCAGAGGATCAGAGCTGATTGATGATAAGGTATGAAGGGATAGAATATGAAATGAAGGGAAACACAAAGGTGTGATGGATGCGGTGATGATTGGATTCAATTCAATGTTGGTTAAAAGATAAAAGAAGAGATATCGAGAGAGATTGAAAAGGACGGAGGGATTAAGAAGAAGATGAGAGGATAAGTAGAGATAAGGAGAAGAGGAACCTGGATGATGAAGAGGTCGCCTGTGGTGGATCGTGGCCTCTACGCTCGGTGGACGGAGAATTCTCGCGATGGCGGAGCAGTGTCCTCGACACCGATGATCATGTCAGATTCCTTGACTTCGACCTCGCTGCAATGCGAAGGACGCTTGTCACTCGTCCTCTCTCACGGAGCTCACTGGTGGAAGAAAGAAAATTAGTGGCGGATGACAGAATGGAGAGGGGCTCGGTCCTATTTATAGCCGAGAGAAATGGAGGTGATGAGGTCACCACGGTGAGATACGAACACCGGTGAGCAGTTGAACCAACAGCCGACAAACAACCGACCGTTGGAGCTGTTGGAAGGAGTAGAGACGCGGACGCCACGGGAAGGAAGAAGAGACGGAGGAGGAGGAAGGAGGAAATTTGGTAAAGTATGAGAGAGAGAAAAGAAGAGAGAAGAGAGAGAGATAGAGAGATAGAGAGAAAAATAAAAAAATAATTAAATAATAAATATTTTTTATTAATTTCGTAAATAAATAAATAATTAATAATTAAATATGATTAATAAATCATTTAAGTAATAAATTATATAATTAAGTATATAATTAAGTAATTAAGTATTAATTGAATAAATAAATAAGTATATAAATAAAAAATTAAATAATTAAAAGATATATAAATAATAAATTAAATTAGAATTTTTATTTAATTTAAATGTAAATAAATAAATTAACCTATATAAAATAATAATATATATTACGGCACATGTACAATATACCAATACGGACCCGAAAACCACATTTTTCGCATTAACTCTGATTTTTGCGAAACTAGTGTTATTTTGTAGATAATTGAATAATATGATTTTTAGAACCGAATTTACTCAATTCGGAGTTCATACAATTGTTATGAGGCCCGAAAAATTTAGGTAGCGGTTTCGAGGCTTGAGATTTTATTGGTATTTTGACTTAATTATATTTTTGTATTTTTCTATACAATTTTAGAAGATTTTAGGAAAATGAATTAAGTTAACCGGGTTTACGGTTAATTAATGAAAAATCCATGAAGATTCTACATATAATACATTTAGACAACGGGTCCAAAATGTCAAAACTCACTGATTTTATTCAAATATTTTTTTAATATTTTTAATAAATAGTACTAAGTATAAAATGGATTTTAAAAGTGAGTTTGGTCCATTTTTATTTTTCTATAAATAGTTATGAACCTTGGAAGTCGGCTTTTACGGCTTTTACAGTTCATTACGGTTAATTATTTTTATGATGAAATATTTTTCTGATAATTTTATAATATACATGAACAACTTTTATAAAAGGAGCATGTTAGTTTGAGATTATCTTGATGATAAATAAAATAGATGAATTATTTACAATGTGAAAATGGGTAAATTATATTTTTGGTCTTGATTTTCTGAATATTTTGATAGGTTAGGATCCTTATCTCCCCCTACTTATTTCTTGTATCGACTTGGTCAATATTGACCTGCTCTCGGAGTTAGGATCAATCTGTATATATTACATATTTATAACCTTCTTTTTTTTATTTTTCTTTCTTTCTTTATCTTTATTCTTTTATTTCGGTAAAATAAGTGTTATTTATATAATACTAATATTTGTGGTTGGAATGATAATTAGTGGGAATTAGTGAATATTTACATGTAATTTACCAAGGATTTTAGCCAAAATGAAAGAATAAAGGCAATGAATCATAGATTCATCATTCCCATATACTTTACCTTTGCTAGTCCCATAGTAAACACTTATTCTATAAATAAGTGCAAGCAAAAAGTAAAAGAAAAAGGAAAATAAAATAACTTAGAACATGATTATTTCTTTAAACTAAATTTCACTTCACCCAAAATCTGGAGCTTGGATTCAGACCTTTGGATTATTAATGTGACTCTACTAGAATTAGGATTTAAGCCTCGACAGCCCTCAAGTTCCACAAATCCTTATCCAGATTCACCTCAACAGCCATCTAAGATCCACCTATTCATCACGCAAACTTTTCAGCATTGAAAACAATTAGTACTATGTGTGCAAGGTTTTAGCTCTTCCCGCTCTAGAAAAGTGAAGAAACCGCCCATCCAGTTATACACTCCCATTGGGTCCTTGTCTAATAGCTCAATCCTCGAGGAGGGAGGTATTTCCTTCTGAGGTCAGGTCATGCTGTGTCTACAGTCGAGTATAGAAAGAAGATAGAAGAATTGAGAAAAGAACCGGAGTGTGATTGGTGTAATCACATCTCCTGTGAAGCCTGACCAGTTTAGCCAAGCCTCCATGAAGATATGCAGGCTTTTCTGAAGGTCAGATCATTATGGTCATTTTTGGTATTTGGTATATTCAGCTTCTTTTTGGTAGAGATAATTGTTGCACTTAATAGGTCTTTTGTGCCACGATGGATATAGAATCTTTTCGTTCCGCCCATTTTTTGGGGTCTTAGAAAAAATTGTGACAGCTGATCCTTCCCTCATCCGAAGCTTTATTTCAACCCCAATCTCTCCGATCTTTAGACGTCATCACCGCCAGACAAGGATGAAACACACCACCGAAATGGATTGCCCTTCGCAACCCCATGCAAGTCGAGCTAAGTGTAGAGTGCATGAGTTCAAAAATTGATTCGAATGGAGAAGAGTTAAGCGGATGACACCAGGTGTTCTACTTAGGCACTTTCAAGTTGAATTCCGAACATGGTCTAATGGAACCCAAAGAATTAAGTCCACTAGAACTGAAGAGTCTCAATTTCAACATGTGTACCTAAAGCTATTCCTGTAATAGGGTCGCCTTTGGTAGAATTATTGCGTGGAAGTGCTAGTGTAGGTCAATCCACTTTAACCCGTTTTTATAGTTTACACACTTTTGTATTGCCTCTTCTTACTTCCGTATTTATGTTAATGTATTTCCTAATGATACGTAAGCAGGGTATTTCGGGTCGTTTATATATAAGGATTTTTATAAAAAATAAGACAAGTCGATTATAGATATTTATAATTGGTCATATATTTATTATTCCGGAGAGGAACAATAGTATTTCATTGCCACAAATATGGATTATTGAAAAGAAGAAGACATATTATTTGGATATTTCTCTTCAAGCCCAAAGTATTTTTTATTTGATACTTTGATACAAATAGTTGAAGTGGATTCTCCGAAGAGAAAATGGATTATGGGAGTGTGTGACTTGAACTATTGATAGGGCCATGCAGATATATGATTTGATCTGCCACATTGGAAATCACAATTAAATGTCTCCGCATCCAATCAACGTAATAAAGTCCCTATAGAATTACGTGGATTAAGGCCTAAACCAAGCTCCATCTCTTCGACTTAGATCCATTCGATTCAAGAACCAAAGTTGTTCTGAAAAATGCTAATGATTGCAACAAGTTTTTTATGCGGTATATTTTTCAGATTAAGCTTTTTAAGTGATTTTTAAAGACTTTTGAAAATTTTAAACTTTTCATTTTTTTGGATTTTTTTAAAAATTAGTGGATTAATGGATTTACACAAATTTTACACAGATTTTGTATATTTTACAAAAGATTTTATACAAATTTTATATACAAGATTATACGGTCTTTATACAAGGGTTTTACAAGGATTTTTTTTCAAGTTTTTAAGTATTTTATCAGAGTATTTTACAACTTTTTTATATACAAATTTTAAAGCTATTTTTTTAATAAGACATATTTACGATTTTCTTGTGGCTTTTAGAAACTCAAAATATACACCCATACTTTTAGAGAGCCATATTATTAAAAATACAATAAAGTCTGAGTTATGTCTTCTAAAGTATATATAGCATATATATACGATACCCCCTATACTTAGCGTGAACTATGTCCTCATAGTGACCAAAGAAGCGGCAACGGAAGACATAACTCGGGCTAAGTGAAGGTTGGTGAAAAGAATCCTATACTACAATGACTCAAAAGAATAACGAATGAATGAATAAAAGCCGATCATCTCCTCTATACTTAAGATCAAGTAATCCTAAGGATAGCAGACTCAAAACCGAAGACAATCGAGGTCAACAGAATGTACATACTCAACGGCTCGGCTTGTCCCCCTATACTTAGGGTAAAATATCCCTAAGTATAGAGATGAAAATCAAAAGATGAGGCACAAGCGAGGGAGCAGATGATACAAAAATGACAACGATAAAAATGGAAATGAGCAAGATTACCCTCCTATATTTAGGGTAAAGCACACCCTAAGTATAAGCAACAAAAGAGTTAATCGAACAGGACGAATGAACAACATGGTGTCTACACCCCCCTATACTTAGGATAAAACACATCCTAAGTATAGAAAAAATCTAGATCAACCTAAGGGGGTAAGATAAATGATACAAAATAGATGGGGGCAACTTCAACAGTCGGCGGTTCATGATCGAGAAAGGATTTCAACCACTGACCGTTGACTCGAAAGGTGGAATCAGACGACAACTCAGATATATCTATGCTACCGTTGTCGTACACCTTTTGCACTAGATACGGGCCTTTCTACTTGCTCTGGAGTTTTCCTGCAAACAATTTCAGTCTCGCATAGAATAGCCATACTTTCTGATGCGACTCAAACTGCTTGTGGCTGATGTGAGAATCATGCCACTCTTTCATCCGCTCTTTATAGTGCAGGCTACTCCTTAAGGCTTCGTCACTTAACTCTTTCAGGGATGCCAATTCAGTCTGCCTCTGATCTCCTGAATCGTCCAGACCAAATATCACTTCTTACACTGCCCACAAATATTTGTGCTTGATTTCCACAAGTAAGTGGCATGGCTTGCCATAAACGAGCCGAAAGGGAGATGTACCCAATGGAGTTTTGAAAGATGTTCGATAGGCCCAAAGAACCGAGTCCAAAAGCTGCGACCAATCCTTTCGGTCTGGGCAAATAACCTTCTACAAGATCGTCTTGATCTCCCTATTTGAGACCTCGGCTAGACCATTCGTCTGAGGATGATATGGAGTAGCAACCTGATGGTCTATGCCGAACTCGTTAGCAAGTGCTCTTAACTTATCATTGATAAAGTGTCTACCCCCATTTGATATCAGAACACAAGGGACCCCAAATCATGTAATGATATGCTTTCTTAGGAACTTGCAAATCGTGTTCGCATCAGCAGCTCAGGAAAGAATAGCCTTTACCCAATGACTAACATACTCCACGGCTAGAAGGATATATTCAAATCCCTGCTTTCAGGAAATAGGCCCATAAAGTCGATACCCCATGCATCAAACACTTCACAGAAGTGAATCGGCTGCATTGGCATCATATCTCTATGTCCACAAGTGCCCATTTTCTGGCAGTCAGTACATCTCTTTACGAATGTGTGAGCATCCGCAATGAGTGTAGGCCACCAAAGGTCAGATTGGAGCAACATTTGTGTTGTCCTCTTCTCTGAATGGTGTCCTCCAGCTTCTAATCAATGATAATATATGAGGACACTCTGGTATTCCTCCTTAGGAATACACCGACGTCAGACGGAATCCACTTCTTCATGATAAAGGATCGGATCCTCCAGTTGGTAAGACTTGGCTTTCGCTAGGAAAGTCTCAAACCTCTATCTGGACCAACCTTTTGGGACTTTCTTAGCAACAAGAAAGTTCACAATGCGGGCATATCGTGGCAGCGAGGCGACAACAAAAATTGCCTCATCAGGGAAGGTCTCGATGATCGGTGTATCAAACTCAGAAGTCTTGGGTGTTTCTAACCGGGAGAGGTGATCCGCCACCACATTCTTGACTCCAAGCTTATCCTTGATTTCGATGTCGAACTCCTGGAGTAGAAGGATCCATCTAATCAGATGCGGCTTCGAATCCTTCTTGTCCATTAGACATCGGATGGTGGTGTGATGAATGAAGATTGTGATCTTCGATCCTATGATATGGGATCTAAATTTTGTCTAAGGCAAATACTAAGGCTAGCATCTCTTTCTCTGTAACAGTGTAATTCCACTGTGCGGAATCCAAAGTCTTGCTAGCATAGTGTATGGTGTATGGAAGGCCATCCCTCCTCTGCCCCAACACAACCCCAACGGCAAAATCGGAGGCATCCATCATGATCTCGAATGGGAGAGACCAATCAGATGGTTGAAGGACATGAGCCTCTACAACCATGTTCTTGAAAGTATCGAAAACTGAAAGACACTTATCATCGACGATAAACTCAGTGTCTTTTGCAAGAAGATCAGACGACGATCGGGAAATTTTGCTGAAGTTTCGTATGAAAAGTCGGTAGAAACCGACATGCCCGAGGAAAGACCGCAGTTGTTTCAGATTGGACGGTAGATTGAGTTTCTTTATGATATCCACCTTTGCCGGGTCCACCTCCATGCCCCAGTTGGAGATGATGTGACCAAGGACCGTCCCCTGAGTCATCATGAAATGGCTCTTCTCCCAAGAAAGTACATGGTTAACCTCCGTGCACCTCTGAAGAACGCAGTCTAGGCTAGAAAGACAGTAATCAAAATCATCGTTGTAGATCGAGAAATCATCCATGAAGACCTCCAAGATATCTCCCAGCATGTCTGTGAATATCGAAGGCATGCACCTCTGGAATGTAGCCGGAGCATTACATATTCCAAAGGGCATCCGTTTAAAAGCATACATTCCAAACGAACAGGTGAATGTAGTCTTTTCTTGGTCTTCTGGAGCAATGGTCACTTGATTATATCCAGAGTACCCATCGAGAAAATAGTAATGGCTCTTCTCGGCTAGAACCATTCGATGATCTGATCGATGAACGGTAGCGGGAAGTGATCCTTCTTGGTCGCATGATTCAAACGTCTGTAGTCCACACATACGCGCCAAGAAGTCGATACTCAGGTAGAGATCTCCTCTCCGTCTTCATTAATCATTGTAGTGATACCCGTCTTCTTGGGTACCACATGCAACTGACTAACCCATTTCGAGTCGGAGATGTGATAGATAAAATCAATGCTCCACCACTTGGATATTTCCTTCATAACCACCACTTAAATATTCAGGTTCATCCTGCATTGAAACTCGCGAGATGTCTCGGCATCATCCTCGAGAAAAATGTGGTGGGAGCACAAAGCTGGACTAATCCAATAGAGATCAGCTACTGACCACCCGATCGCCTTGCGGTTCTTTTTAAGAATCGCCATCAGATAGAATTTATGATCTTTGGTCAGGTTGGAAGAGATGATGACCGAAAATATTTTAGATTCACCCGCAAGGAATCGGTATTTCATGCTCTGAGGCAATGGTTTAAGCTCAGGGGGAGAAGGAACAGGAAGAGCGGGTTTGATTAGAGCATGGGTATAGGCTTCTAGATCGAAGCTCTGCCTGCTCTGACTCAAAAAGATCTGGAGATTGCTGGATATTCTGATTTAATTCGGTCTCCAGGCTGGTTGTAGGCTCTGTAGAAGAAGTCTGAAGTGATTGAAATTCAACGAAGCACTGCTAATCAGCATCTTCAGAATCCGAATAAACTACGATTGACTGACAGTTATGATAATTCACTTCTGACTCCGGAGGGATATATATAATGTCTGAATGAGATGAAAATATCTCAAAATCATCTCCATCAAGGTTTTCGTTATTCAGCTCTTAAATTGTGCTCTCTAATCTCCCATCCTTGGATATCTGAATCTCGACTTCAACTGAAGGTGTGATGAAAGATTGGGTGCTAGGTTCGGCCCAGACGATCTCATCATCGGTTCGTACAAAGTCACAATTCTGATGGCTATTGGGTTCATCATCAGATGCTCTCTCTGATGCAACTGCTCTAGCGTTTTGGTCTTGGATCGTCTCTATATGTATACTTTCGCCCTAGACGTGAAAGTACACCTTCCTGGTACCATAGTCGGAAACGGCCTTTCCTGTCGCCAGAAAAGATCGTCCTAGTATGATCGGGGTATCGGTCATGCATTCCGGGACCACCATGTCCAAGACAATGAAGTCCACGTGGAATTATAAACCCTGAACGGTAACGATAATGTCTTCGATTAAACCCTTAGGCCTCTTGACCGATCTATCAGCAAACTGAAAGACCGTTTGGCTTGGTCGAAGAGGCCCAGACTCGAACTTATCGAGTAAGGAAGAAAGAAGGAATTAATCGAAGATTCGCTATCTAATAGAGTCTGATTAAAAGTTTGATCAAGGATCTCGCATCTGACATACGGTGCTCCCGAATCTAATCTCTTGGCTGGAAGACGGTTCTGAATAGCATGGCATGTTTCCTTGGTCAGCCCATGGATCTCAGAACAGTGATTACGCTACATCTTCTTCCTGCGGACTGTAGTTCGTTCTTTTAAGCCATTCTGCAGAAGAGGGATGTGTGCCAAGGCTTCCGAAAGAGTGAGTTGGATCGTAAACTTGTCGAGCATCTCTTTCGTCAGATCATTCATTTGGATCTTTTTGGTGTTTTATTTTTTAGCACCTTTTCTTATGCAGAGTGCTTTGGTAAAAGGAATCTATATTTCCTCCTAGTTAGTCTATACAATCGGAGGATCAGTAGAAGTAGAAGGAAATGTTTTGTAAAACCGGGACTTGCATTTCTCGAATCATGAGAAAGAGAAAGATATTGATCAACTATCTTTTTTTTCTTTTTCGAGTTCTTCTCTTTTGTACATTTTTTTTGTGATTTTCTCTCATCATCACTATAAACAAAGAATGGTTCAACAAATATATCGTGGTTCAGTTCTAGATGCTCTTCAGACTTGGTGGCTTCAGCACTACCATCTCCATCGTCAAAGGGTGCGGCTTAAGTACCACCGTCAATGTCTTCTATAGGCTCTCTTGTGTTATCTAGAGTATCCTCCTTGAGCCTAGTAGAGTCTCTGCCTACTGGCATTCTACCGCTCCTAAGAGAAATGAAATCAACGTCATCACAGTAAAGATAGTCATCGAAAAATACATGTGATTGGAGGGTGGGCTCGGTCAAATCTATCTGCTCTGACTTTCGCTTTAGATTATTCAGGTTTGGCTCTACCTGGGCGGGCAAGGCAGACTTCCCTTTGACCATATCAGTGACATGGGTTTTAAACTCATCCATTTCTTGCCTAAATGATGCATGTTGATCGGTGATCAAGCTGGCGAGATACTCTAAGGCTGGGTTGTCATGGAAAGGCCCATGAGACTCGGATGAGTCCTTCGATTGTATTGAGGTTGCGGCTAGGCTGGCTGCTGTGGAGGGTAATGTTGTTGATACTGATTCTGATAAGTGCTCTGCCTCCACTGAGGTTGTTGATACTGACGAGGACCAGAATGCTGCTGCTGCTCTCTGTTTTGCCCCATCGGTGCCTGTGGTGGCTGTTGGGAAGAGACACCTCTTATTAACCAATGGAAACCAGGGTGATCACGACGGATTCCTAGTTGTTGCGGTCGGTCATACCAAATCCCATTGACCTCTGTCAATGATTCATGTATTTCAGAGTATACTGGGGGCATAGATGCTAAGGGCTGATTGCTCTGATACACCACCATTTGAGTGTTAGATGATGGTACCTGCTGGAGTTGTGGGTATGCCGAGGGTTGATGACATGGCTCAAAATGCACATGGTATATGTGATGTACTGGAGACCTTGGAAGTATGCCTCGGTTTCGGCTTCTTGTGTTAACCTGTGATCTCGAAGATCGGTTAGAGTCTGCTTGTATTTCTTGAAGGCACATACTCTGTGTCTTCAGATCACTCAGGCATCTCTCAAGCTCATCAATTTTATCGAGCTTATCTAAATTCTGGCACTTTTTTTCGATTATTTCCATTCGGTCCAACTTCTGGCAAATGATCCCCATATCTGCTGATGGGGATTCAAGAGAAATCGAAACAAGAGAGACAGATTCGCTTCAATCTGTGCCACTCGATAATATTGGTGATATGTGGGTGGCTTTATTTGATTATAAACTCGAATCTGGGACATCATTGCATAGTTCTCTGCCATTTTCTCATAAATGGCACAAACTCAATCTTCATGCATTTAAAAATACGATCCACTACAAGCTACGTTCACCGGTCCCTATAAATCTGGTGTCAGCCCACTGAAGAAACTCTGTCCTAGAGTTGTCTTGGAAAGTTTGTGATGGGGACACCGATTAATGAGCTCTCAGAAATGATCCCATGCTTCATGGAACTGCTCGTTCTCGACCATGGTGAAATTGCTAATCATAGCTCTAGCAGCATTCTTTCGACTGAGTGGGTAATATTTATTCAGATATGCGGTTCTTAGCTCATCCCACGTCAAAACATATCTCCTGAGGTGTTTCAGCTAGTAGGCTGCTCTATCAACAAGGGAGAAAGGAAACGAGATCAACTTGACCGTATCCTCGTTCACATGCGCATCATGCACCGTGCTGCAGATCAACTCGAACTCCTGAAGGTATAGATGTGTCTCCTTAGTAGAAAGCCTGTGAAACATGGGCAGCAGCTGGATAGTCTGAGGACGGAACTCGAAGTTCATGTGAATAACAGGGAGACGGATCCAACGGTGAGTCGTAGTAGCTCCAGGGTTGTAGTTCTGCTGCATTGTGCGGTTCTAATCTAGTGGCAGTCTCTCTGCCCCATCTGGTTGCTTCTGATCCTCAGATCCTAGATGATCAGCTCAGAGGTTTTCATTATTCGGATTGTTGCGTTGGGCTCGTAGCTGAGTCAGCTCGACTCTGACATCATTCATTAGTACACCTTGCTCCTAATTTGATTCTATATTGTCTCAAGGGAAGCAAGTAGACCGCTATTGATTGCGGTCTGATCGATGGCTACAGAGGTACTCTGCGATCCTTTGCCAGCCGTGTCTTCTGGAAAAGAGAAAGAGTCTAAGTCAGGCTCTGCCAGATTAATATGTAACTACTAATGGGTTTTCTATACTTGGTGATGATGATGGATGAGAATGAAAAGGAGAAGAAATTGACGACGAGCTTCCAAGGTTAGAGTCATGCTTGGAAGCAACAACTAGTTTTGATTTCGATTTGGGACGAGAGACATCCTGAACCGATTTAGATGAATGGGTAGGTTCGTGAGAGAGTAGATCGGTCAGATTCGACCGAAGCAATAGCCTTCCCATCATCTTGATGAATTTACTTGATCAAGATCTCAGAAAATTGGACTCACACCGCAATCAAATGCAAAGCAAACCCTGAATTCACCAACGCAACCCTGGTGATGACCGTAAGAGTTCGGTCGTTTAGCTTTTCAATTTTACGGTTATTTGGCAAATAATATTCTCACAGATTAGCGATATCAGATAGGTTCCCGAAACTTCTACGTCGTACTGTCCCGAGTTCTCATTAGAAATCACCTAGTCTCAGTCAGTAAGGGAGTAAGTACAGACCATTTCCAGCTACCTATGTTACTTGAGGACGGGGCCTTACGTAGTGTCCTCTGAACCTCCCACTCTGCTAAGTACACTCAGACCATTTCCTACTATCCGAGAGTATCCACTGAAGATAAGGTGATTAAAAGCATGAACTAAGTAGTATTTCGAAAGAAGCTCAGACTCTGGCTCTACCTTATGGGTTGTCTCTCACTCGCAAAGTCTGGAGACTGTACCTGTGATGTAATTTTAGGTGTTGCTCTCTCCAAGACAAGTGGAGTCCTTATGTTTATTTTAAAGTCAGATGGAGATTAACAGTCCCTGTTTTAATTTTTTTGGTTTTCACGTTTTTTGGATATTTTCAGAGAAATCATCTAACGTATTTTTGTTCTTTTTGGATTTGGCCCTGGATACAAGCACCTAGGTGTCGTAACCTAAGCAAGCATCTAGGCTATGGTGCGCAGGGAAGAGGAAATTCGCAAAAATCCTAACAAACACCTAACTTGAAAAATCGCAGAAAATCATCGAGAAAAATGCGAGCGAAAAAGCCACAGTAGATGCCCTGCTTCACCAAGAGTACAACCATGGTGAAATAGACCCCGAGAAAGAGGTACAAGACGGGATGCCTTTACGGGGCCTCTTTTGTGAAAACAAAGAAACGGGCAAGTGCCCTGATGGCCACAAAACCGAGCGAGCGAGGTAAATCAGGTATGTCTCATGCGATCGTTGCGACCTCAATCACTCGGGTGATCAATCGAGAAAAATAGACCACCAAATCGGATAAAAATCAAAGGAACTCAAGTAGCGGTATCGCTATTATATTAACCTCGTATAGCGACCAGGGTCGAACACAAGGAGCACGTGATGGTCGTACGGCCTACGAAGTGGTCTACAAAGGAAATAAAATAAAAGTCTTTTTTGTGGATTTTAAATTTTTTATATTTTTTTGGAATTTTTAATTAATAAAGAAAATGGTAAGGCAATAAAACAACCAACTACAAACAATTATTTACCTACTCAAAAATCATCCAAACATTCAAATAAAAATATTTTTATGTTTTTTTATATTTTTTACTGTTTTTGGTTAATTTTTGGTATTTTTCTGATTTTGATTGAATTTTATAAAAATCAAACAAGTTAAGAAAACAAGGGTACTGTCCAGTCAGGTGTCAAGGGCCAATTTAAAATACGAAATGGCTCTATCAACACCTGAAGGTAATTTTCCTGTATAGTAGAAAACACAAGGAAAATTTAGGCATCAGAATTACTATTTTTAGGTTTTTCAATTAATTATTAGTATTTTTAAAGGGTTTTAGTGTTTTTCAATTTTTATGGGTTTTGTATATCCAAAATTACCAAAATTGGCCAGAAAATCAAACAAGGCAAAACTAACACTACCTAATTTTTTTGTAATTTTTAGAGGTATTTTAATATTTTTTGTTAATTTTAAAGTTAGACAGTAAAGAAAATGCTTGTTTTTGAATTTTTAAAAATAGTAAATGAAATCAAAAATGTATCCAAAAATTGGAGAAAATTTTACACTATGGCAGGAGCCATGTATCCAATTTTCATTACAATTGGAGTTGATTTGCTATTTTATTAAAAATGAAAACAATGGTACAATGCATAGGGACCTGTACGCAAATAGTGAAAAGTCCAGGGGGTCCGGTGCAATTTCTCCAAGGAAACACACGCGAGGCGCGTGACCTGGGCACTCAGGGACCTATTTGCAAGGAAACTAAGGTTTCTGGACTGTTTAGTAACAAGTACTAAAAGTCCAGGGACCTCAGTGTAAAATACCCAAAATATAACGCACATGCACAAATTCAACACTCACAGGGGTATTTCTGCAAATAACAAAACTATAAATTCATTCATTAACACCCAAGAACTTAAGGTCCATACATGTAATTAACCCAAACAAACACGTGTCGAAGCACGTGATCCACTACAGGCAGGGGTATAAAAGCAATTACCAAACACTACAGGGTCCACTATGCAAATTACCAAATGTAAATAAAATATCTAAAATATTTACAGGACTACAGCAGAACAGCTAAGAAACTAAGGGCCTAAGAAGCAAATTACCCTTTATTAATTCGAGGGCCAGATGCGCGCCACGTGTAGATCGAACGGTCGGGGAAGGGTCGCGCCTCAACAAGGGGGTCCTCGGTCCTGATCGAGCGGCTGGGGCCTCGCCACGTGGAAGATCGACGGCTGGGAAGCGGCATGGCTAACCCTCAATGATCGGACGGTTACGATCACTCCTCCAAAGATCGAGCGGTGATGGCTGCTCCTGGAGTGGACGGCTGCGATGTAAACTGGAGCTGGAGGCTAATTTGACGGCTCTGGAAGGTCTTCGAAGAACTAGGCTCCGGCAAGGTTCGTCGGGCTCGTGCTGGCGCTGGAGACCTCCTCGGAGGCCACTGAAGATCGGAGAAGATGCGTGGGGGCCTTCCACGTCTAATGGCACCCTCCGATGATGCAGCGAAGCTCCGGAGAGCTCAGGCCACGTCGGCGGAGGAGAAGCGGCTGCTCCAAACGGTCGAGACCCTCAGATGGGCTCGGATGTCCCTGAAAAGCACAGCAATGCACTCGCGGGTCGAGGGCAAATTGCCTCGACCCTGTAAGCGAGGGTGACGGTGATCGGTGCGGTGGGGCGTAGGGGCTCCGACGATGCGACGACGAAGGAGCCCCAATCCCAGCTCCTGTGCGAGCTGGGTTGAGTGAGTGGGTGGAGAACGTACGTGAAGGAGAGGCGATCGTGATGGGCTGCTCCGATGATTGAATAGGTGGATAGGGTGGACGGAATCGAAGCTCGAAGGTGACGGGGGAAATTGGGCGAAAATGAAAATTAAAGAACTAGGGAAGGAGAGAGGTCTACCTAATGGGCGCAATCGACTGTGGAGGAGCAGGGGGTGCTCCTGGTCTTTGCCTCGAGGACCGTCGGTGTCCGAGGCTCTGGCGCTACCTCCAGGCGGCGCACGACGGCGCAAGCTCGCCGGATCGATGGTCGAGACGTCCCCTCCTCGCTGCAACAACGCCTGGAGCGAGCTGTCACTCTCGCGGAGGCGATGGAGGTCACTGGGTTGAAAGCGAATGAGCCAAAGATGCAAGGAATGGAGGCGGAGCTCAGACTTTATACTTCTAGGGGTCCGGCTATCGGGGGATCGGGCGAGCAGCTCAAAGCGCGGATCCCCAAAATCCACCCCGGGCGTGGATCAGGGATGATCAAGCTCGGATTGGAACCCGGGGTTAACGGATTTCATGAGCGGATCGAGTGTGCAAAATTTCGAGAAGTCGGGTTGCGGGCACGAATCCGGAACTAAGTGGTCCAGGGGGGGAGTTGACCGGGGGGTCAACATCCCCCGTGGACCAATCAGAGAAGGCCACGTCAAAAAGATTTGAAAAATCGATTTAAAATAATAAATGGCAGAATTATTAAAAACTCAAAATATGAAAAATGTTTATTTTATTTTTTCTATTTTTTGTGATTTTTAATTAATTTTTCAAAATAAAAATAGGGTATATACACTATAGTGCTATACATAGGTATTTACACAATGTTGATTTTTGCTTTTTGATTTTTAATTAGTTATTTTTATACATTTTTATCCCCATTTTATATTTTATTTATTTATAGCGTAAAATTAGGAATAAAAAGAATTTTTTTATTTTATTTTTGTTATTTATATACAAGGGTTAATTAAATAGCTATATACATTTATATACATGGTATATGTACAATGCTCTTTTTGGTTTTTAATTTTGTTCTTTTTATTTTCTTTTTGTTTTTATGGTTTTTATTTTATTTTATTTACACCATTATATTATTTATTTATAAGGTGAAATAAATATAGATGTGGGTGTGTGTACATGGTGAATTTGCACAAGTGAGGGGATTTTTATTTTCTTTTTAAATTTTCAATTTTTATGTGGATTTTATATTTACAAATAGATACAAATATGTACAAGTACCTTTTATTCTATTTTTTTAGAGGAAGATATTTTTATTATATTTACAGGTATATTTACATACATGAACTCCCTATCTCTCTCTACTTTGGCTTTTATGCGGTCAGGCCCATGCTGAGCCCTCCCTTGGGATTAGGCTGCTCAATATTTATTCTAAATATTTCCTCTTTTTCTTTTTATTATTTATTCTTTTATTTTTTCACAAAAACATGCTAATTATTAGTTTCTACACAATGCATGCCTTTTGTTAATTATTTGTATTTACAAACATATACATGCATTTGCAAAGGTTTTTGTAGCTAAAATATAAGAATAAAGAGTGATGAATGAGTATTCATCACCCCCCTATACTTAACTTTGCTAGTCCCTTAGCAAACACTTATTTGAAAAAGAAGTGCAAAAAGAAAAAGAAAAAGAAAAAGAGGAGAATGCACATGGATCAAGGTTGATTATTAAACTTGCCTTCATTAAATTGAGGTATGGAGCTCGATCAGATCTTTGGATTATTAATGTGTCGGAACCTTATTTGGACTTAAGTTTAAAACTCAACAGCCTCTAAGTTCCACTAATCTATAACCAGGACTCCTCAACACTCCAGATCAGAACAAGTCACCAAACACAAACCCTGAAGACCATGAGTCTTTTCTTGTACTGTGAATGTGAGGTATAAGCTCTCCACCTCAGAAATGGCAACTTGACAACCCTCCCCAACAAGGTAACTCTATGATCTCAATCTGGCCACTCTTTCCTTGAGGAGCGGGGTATTCCCTTCTAAGTTCAAGTTCAACTGGCTCAAGAAGAGGGGGAAGAAGAGAATGGGTCATGGCCAGTGTAGCCATGTACCCTTGGGAGCTCAACTAGTGTAGCCAAGTCTCCCTGCTGCAAGCTACATAAGGTGGGACATGAATCTCAAGCTTTGCTTATTTGCACTTTATATACATACTCCGGTGGGATTATCATTTTCTATCAGACCCACCACTTTTTTGGAGTTATTTTCTTTTTGCATTTTTTTCAAGTACATCTATACAACATATACATGTGCAGCATCTATACAAGGAGTTTTTCCTCTTGAGCCAGTAGACTATCCCTCTTTTGAAGCATTATTGCAACCCACAACTCCCGTCGTTAGACCTCATGGCAACCAGACCAAGTTGAGACGCACTTCCTTCACTAAAAGAAGAAGAGAGGTTCCGCCTAGAAGTACTACCCTCATATGCTACCCCAAGTCAAGGAAGACTGCCTCCTCACCACCTCATCCGTAGAGAGCTCGGTGCAAAGTGTGGTGTCCAAGTAAAGTCATTGTCCATATGAGTCATGTGTATGTTGTTAAGTATTCTACTTAGGCTCATTGAGATGACATGTGATCATAGCCTAGTGGACTCAAAGAATTAAGTCACCATGGACCTGAAAAGCCTTAACCCTAAGCTCTATAAGGTTCCTCTTATAAATTAGGTGGATTAAGATCTTAATCAAGCTCCATTTTTCAATTTAATTCCAGGCTAATTTAAATGTCAACTATCATCCAGGAAAACTATATACATATATACAAAGATGCTATTTACACAATTTTTACAAAGATGCAAAATTTTTGAAAAATGTTTTGAAATCATGGATGAATGAATGCATGGATGCAAGTTTTGCAAAAGTATTTACACACATTTACACAAGGTTTTTGCAAATTTTTTGATTTTCAAAACATTTTGGAAAAATTTTGTACTATATACATAATTTTGATAAGAAAATATTTACAAAAACTTTACACAAAAGATTTTTGAAAACATTTTTACAAAAATAATTTGTACAATAGCTATTTATGTGCAAATAAAAGAATGCTTATTTACAGGAAAAATTTTAATTTTTGTTGTTTTTAGGGTTTTTAGCCATTTTTATTTATTAACACACTCACACAAAGTACGAGTTATGGCTAAAGTATATATGGAATATATACACACCCCCCTATACTTAGCTCGAACGATGTCCTCAGAGTCAAGAGCGATGGAGAAGACATAACTCGTGCTTAGTATAGGGAAGTGAAAAGGAAGGTTGTATACAATGAAGAATGAATGAAATAGAAAATCAAGAGGGTTTCGGCTTTTCCCCCTATACTTAGGATCAAATAATCCTAAGTATAGTAGGATGTACACAAAGGAAAAGTCGAGTGGAGAATGTACAGGGTCTACCCCCCCATACTTAGGGTAAAATATCCCTAAGTATAGGCAGCAAAAACAGGGGTAAAATGAATCAAAAGGAATACTCAAAGGTCCTACATCCCCCCTATACTTAGGGTAAAGTACACCCTAAGTATAGCATAATCAAAAGATGAATAAAGGGATGTGGAACTAAAGAATGTGATGATATGGACATCTGGATCTATACAGGTCGGAAGAACAGTGAAAATCAGGCGTGAGATGCAATAGATGTGAGTCAAGAGACCACATCTCATGCAAAATGAATCGGGGCAACAACAACGACCCGCGGCTCATGATCTAGAAATGGCTTGAGCCACTGGCCGTTCACTCGAAAGGTACTCTCAGAAGACAGCTCAGATATATCAATGCTACCGTTGTCGTGTACCTTTCTCACCAAGTAGGGTCCCTTCCATTTGCTCTGTAGCTTCCCTGGAAATAGACGAAGCCTCGCATCAAACAGCCATACTTTCTGTCCAGGCTCAAAATGTTTGTGGCTGACGTGAGAATCATTCTAATGTCCACAAAACCGAGCGAGCGAGGTAAATCAGGTATGTCTCATGCGGTCGTTGCGACCTCAATCACTCGGGTGATCAATCGAGAAAAATAGACCACCAAATCGGATAAAAATCAAAGGAACTCAAGTAGCGGTCTCGCTATTATATTAATCTGGTATAACGACCAGGGTCGAACAAAAGGAGCACGTGATGGCCTCACGGCCTACGAAGAGTCTACAAAGGAAATAAAATAAAAGTCTTTTTCGTGGATTTTAAATTTTTTAAATTTTTTTTTTGGATTTTTTAATTAATAAAGAAAATGGTAAGGCAATAAAACAACCAACTACAAACAATTATTTACCTACTCAAAAATCATCCAAACATTCAAATAAAAATATTTTTATGTTTTTTAAATTTATTACTATTTTTGGCTAATTTTTTGGTATTTTTCTGATTTTTATTGAATTTTATAAAAATCAAACAAGTCAAGAAAACAAGGGTATTGTCCAGTCAGGTGTCAAGGGCCAATTTAAAATAAAAATGGCCCTATCAACACCTGAATGTAATTTTCCTGTATAGTAGAAAACACAAGGAAAATTTAGGCACCAGAATTACTATTTTTGGGTTTTTTAATTAATTATTAGAATTTTTATAGAGTTTTTAGTGTTTTTCAATTTTTATGGGTTTTGTATATCCAAAATTTACAAAAATTGGCCAGAAAATCAAACAAGGCAAAACTAACACTACGTAATTTATTTGTAATTTTTAGAGGTATTTTAATATTTTTTTGTTAATTTTAAACTTAGACAGTAAAGAAAATGCTTGTTTTTGAATTTTTAAAAATAGTAAATGAAATCAAAAATGTCTCCAAAAATTGGAGAAAATTTTACACTATGGCAGGAGCCATGTATCCAATTTTCATCACAATTGGAGTTGATTTGCTATTTTATTAAAAATGAAAACAATGGTACAGTGCACAGGGACCTGTACACAAATAGTGAAAAGTCCAGGGGGTCCGGTGCAATTTCTACGGAAACACGCACGAGGCACGTGACCTGGGCACTCAGGGACCTATTTGCAAGGAAACTAAGGTTTCTAGACTGTTTAGTAACAAGTACTAAAAGTCCAGGGACCTCAGTGTAAAATACCCAAAATATAACGCACATGCACAAATTCAACACTCACAGGGGTATTTCTGCAAATAACAAAACTATAAATTCATTCATTAACACCTAAGAACTTAAGGTCCATACATGCAATTAACCCAAACAAACATGTGTCGAAGCACGTGATCCACTACAGGCAGGGGTATAAAAGCAATTACCAAACACTACAGGGTCCACTATGCAAATTACTAAACGTAAATAAAATATCTAAAATATTTACAGGACTACAGTAGAACAGCTAAGAAACTAAGGACCTAAGAAGCAAATTGCCCTTTATTAATTCGAGGGCCAGATGCGCGCCACGTGTAGATCGAACGGTCGGGGAAGGATCGCGCCTCAACAAGGGGGTCCTCGGTCCTGATCGAGCGGCTGGGGCCTCGCCACGTGGAAGATCGACGGCTGGGAAGCGACGTGGCTAACCCTCAACGATCAGACGGTTACGATCACTCCTCCAAAGATTGAGCGGTGATTGATGCTCCTGGAGTGGATGGCTGCGATGCAAACTGGAGCTGGAGGCTGATCTGACGGCTCTGGAAGGTCTTCGAAGAACTGGGCTCCAGCGAGGTTCGTCGTGCTCGTGCTGGCGCTGGAGACCTCCTCGGAGGCCACTGAAGATCGGAGAAGATGCGTGGGGGCCTTCCGCGTCTAATGGTACCCTCCAATGACGCAGCGGAGCTCTGGAGAGCTCAGGCCACGCCGACGGAGGAGAAGCGGCTTCTCCAAACGGTCGAGACCCTCAGATGGGCTCGTATGTCCCTGAAAAGCACAGCAACGCACTCGCAGGTCGAGGGCAAATTTCCTCGACCCTTTAAGCGGGGGTGACGGTGATCGGTGCGGCGGGGCGTTGGGGCTCCGGCGATGCGACGGCGAAGGAGCCCCAATCCCAGCTCTTGTGCGAGCTGGGTTGAGCGAGTGGATGGAGAACGTGAGCGAAGGAGAGGCGATCGTGATGGGCTGCTCCGATGATCGAATAGGTGGCTAGGGTGGACGGAATCGAAGCTCGAAGGTGACGGGGGAAATTGGGCGAAAATGAAAATTAAAGAACTAGGGAAGGAGAGAGGTCTACCTAATGAGCGCAATCGACTGTGGAGGAGCAGGGGGTTCTCCTAGTCTTTGCCTCGAGGACCATCGGTGTCCGAGGCTATGGTGCTACCTCCAGGCGGCGCACAGCGACGCAAGCTCACCGGATCGATGGTCGAGACGTCCCCTCCTCGCTGCAACAACGCCTGGAGCGAGCTGTCACTCTCGCGGAGGCGATGGAGGTCACTGGGTGGAAAGCGAATGAGCCAAAGATGCGAGGAATGGAGGCGGAGCTCAGACTTTATACTTCTAGGGGTCCGGCTATCGGGGGATCGGGCGAGCAGCTTAAAGCGCGGATCCCCAAAATCCACCCCGGGCGTGGATCAGGGATGATCAAGCTCGGATTAGGACCCGGGGTTAACGGATTTCATGAGCGGATCAAGTGTGCAAAATTTCGAGAAGTTGGGTTGCGGGCACGAATCCGGAACTAAGTGGTCCAGGGGGGGAGTTGACCAGGGGTCAACATCCCCCGTGGACCAATCAGAGAAGGCCACGTCAAAAAGATTTGAAAAATCGATTTAAAATAGGAAATGGACGAATTATTAAAAACTCAAAACATGAAAAATGTTTATTTTATTTTTTTCTATTTATTTGTGATTTTTAATTAATTTTTCAAAATAAAAATAGGGTATGTACACTATAGTGCTATACATAGGTATTTACACAATGTTGATTTTTGTTTTTTGATTTTTAATTAGTTATTTTTTTACATTTTTATCCCCATTTTATATTTTATTTATTTATAGAGTAAAATTAGGAATAAAAAGATATTTTTGTTTTATTTTTATTATTTATATACAAGGGTTAATTAAATAGCTATATACATTTATATACATGGTATATGTACAATGCTCTTTTTGGTTTTTAATTTTGTTCTTTTTATTTTCTTTTTATTTTTATGGTTTTTATTTTATTTTATTTACACCATAAAAGATAGAATATATACAAATTTTATGGAAATTATATTATTTATTTATAAGGTGAAATAAATATAGATGTGGGTGTGTGTACATGGTGAATTTGCACAAGTGAGGGGATTTTTATTTTCTTTTTAATTTTTCAATTTTTATGTGGATTTTATATTTACAAATAGATACAAATATGTACAAGTACCTTTTATTCTATTTTTTAGAGGAAGATATTTTTATTATATTTACAGGTATATTTACATACATAAGCTCCCTATCTCTCTCTACTTTGGCTTTTATGCGGTCAGGCCCATGCTGAGCCCTCCCTTGGGATTAGGTTGCTCAATATTTATTCTAAATATTTCCTCTTTTTCTTTTTATTCTTTATTCTTTTATTTTTGCACAAAAACATGCTAATTATTAGTTTCTACACAATGCCTGTCTTTTGTTAATTATTTGTATTTACAAACATATACATGCATTTGCAAAGGTTTTTGTAGCTAAAATATAAGAATAAAGAGTGATGAATGAGTATTCATCATGCCCTTGATTTTTTATATTTTTACAAGAAATTAAAAAAATCGACTATGCGGTTTTGTCTCGCGTTGCGCAATCTGTGTTGCACAACTCAGAAACAAAAGGCCGTGAAGTTAGAAAAATAAAATGACGAAAAGGAAAATCTAAACCTAGGTCTACGGCTACCCTAGCGTTGCCTCCACGCAAAGGCGCCATCTGAAAAATCACCCAATCTAGTACTCTAAAAATAGAATAGCGTCGTTGAATTGATCGAGTGAATTTTTGCAGAAAAGATTAATTTTGAATGATCTTCTTATTTTTTGTTTACACTCCTAAACTTAAGTGTATAGTAGTTAAGCACGGGAATGTCGAACTCAGGGAGGCAAACTATTGATAACTATGGTTAAACTAGAGAAAAACTTAGGTAAACGGTTTCCTAATTTTTATTTTATTTTTAGGGAATTTTTTGGATTTTTATTTGATTTTAATGAATTTTATATTATTTTTATGATTTTTAAGTAATTTTGTAAATTTTTTATTATTTGAGAAAATATTTTGTAATTTTTATTTATTTGATTTTTATTACATTATTTTTATGAGTTAATTTGTTTTCCTGTTTTTATGGGTTTTTAGAAGATTTTTAAGATTTTTATGGATTTTGATTACAATTTAAGGTGAAAATTTAAATTTTTATCGAAAATAGAATTTATTTTGGAGTTTTAATATCTTAAAAAAGTAGCCAAAATGTTTTTATTTTATTTTTATTAGAAAGTTGATGAAACTATCTTTAAAATGATATAGTGTGAGTTTTTAGTGATTTGTATTTATTTAGTTATGAAATTTTTAAGTTTTTATGAATTTTTTATTTTTTGTTAATTTTAATATCCAATTTTTATTTTATTTTTGGTTTATGATGTAAAATATGGTAAAATATGTTATAGGTAATTTTTATTAGAATTTTAAAGTTGTTTTTGTATTTTTATTTTTTTTATTTTTATTTTTGTATGACGATCATATTATAAAATGGACTGGGGTGGGTGCATATTTTGTAGAAACTGCAGGTGTGTACGTGCAAAAGGCCCAAGGTGCACATGAAATGTCAATTACTACGAGGGCTTGACGTGCAAATCACACAGGATACCACGTGCACTCACGTGTGGGCTCAACCTGGACAGACCCGTTCGTGATGTCATAAAGTTCTGCGATGTTCACGTAAATTCGCCAAAAAAAAATTTCAATGCACGCGCTTCACGCAAGCGAGATCCAAGCAATAGAGCAGTGCAGATCCTTCGGAGTCGATGTGTGTCATGGCTGATGTCTGTTCGATCTGCGATCGATTGGATGGCTTTCGTGGCTCGGCTCGTGTTCTAATGTAAACCCTCGGATTATATGTTGATCGACTGGCTCCTGTCAGGTCTGGAAGGATCGATTTCCTCCCCAAATTACAAAGCGACGACGATCTTCGAGTAGCGTTGGTATCTCCAGACGAAGGTGAAGCTCAGAAGTCAGTGGATTAGCAAAGGTGATGCTCTTTGTTGCAAGACTTGTTGATAATGGTAGAATCGATTGAATCTCTAAATCTTATATTCATGCTACAGGTGTTTGTACTATTGATGTGTTCCTGATGCTCCAGCTGATCACCTGCACATGAGTCAAACAACTCGAGCTATGGGGTTCCAGAGCGAGTGCTTGACTAGCGGAGGTGATGCTTCAACTGCTCAAATCAGACTGGGTTTCCATGAAGTCCGGTAAATGAATCAAACACCTCAAGATCGAAGGCTCGGATCAAAATAGAAATAGAACAATTATGGGCGGTGCTCCTTCGATGGCGGAGGATCGGAGCCGATTGATGATAAGGTATGAAGGGATAAAATATGAAATGAAGGGAAACATGGAGGTTTGATGGATGCGGTGATGATTGGATCCATTCAGTGTTGGTTAAAAGATAGAAGAAGAGAGATCGAGAGAGATTGAGAAGGATGGAGGGATTAAGAAGATGAGAGGATGAGTAGAGATAAGGAGAAGAGGAACCTGGATGTTAAAGAAGTCGCATGTGGTGGATCGTGGCCTCTACGCCCGGTGGACGGAGGCTTCTCGCAGTGGCTGAGCGGTGTCCTCGACACCAATGATCACTCCAGATTCCTTGACTTCGACCTCGTTGCAACGTGAAGGATGCCTGTTACTCGTCCTTTCTCATGGAGCTCACCCGTGGAAGAAAGGAAATTAATGGCGGATGGCGAAATGGAGAGGGGCTCGGTCCTATTTATAGGTGAGAGAAATGGAGGAGATGAGTTCACCACGGCGAGATAAGCCCAAGGTGCACGTGAAATGTCAGGAACTATGAGGGCTTAACGTGAAAATCGCACAGGATACCACGTACGCTCACGTGTGGGCTCAACCTCCATGGGCCCGTTCGTGATGTCATAAAGTTCTGTGGTGTTCACGTAAATTCGCCAAAAAAACTTCAATGCACGCACTTTGCACGTGCGAGATCCAAGCGGTGTGGCGGTGTAGGTCCTTCGGAGTCGACACGTGTCACGGCTGATGTCCGTTCAATCTGCGATCGATTGGATGGCTTCCGTGGCTTGACTCATGTTCTAATGTAAACCCTCAGATTAGATGTTGATCGACTGGCTCCTGTCGGGTATGGAAGAATCGAGTTCCTTCCCAAACATATGAAGCGACGACGATCTTTGAGTAGCGTTGTTATCTCTATACGAAGGTGAAGCTCAGAAGTCAATGGATTAGCGAAGGTGATGCTCTTTGTTGCAACACTTGTTGGCAATGGTAGAATCGATTGAATCTCTAAATCTTATATTCACGCTACAGGTGTTTGTACTATTGATGTGTTCCTGATGCTCTAGCTGATCACATGCACATGAGTCAAACACTCAAGCTATGGGGTTCCAGAGCGAGTGCTCGACTAGCGGAGGTGATGCTCCAACTGCACCAATCAAGCTGGGTTTCCATGAAGTCCTGCAAATGAATCAAAAACCTCAAGCTCGAAGGCTCGGATCAAAAGAGAAATAGAACAATTGTGAGCGGTGCTCCTTCGATGGCGGAAGATCGGAGCCGATTGATGATAAGGTATGAAGAGATAAAATATGAAATGAAGGGAAACATGGAGGTGTGATGGATGCGGTGATGATCGGATTCAATTCAGTGTTGGTTAAAATATAGAAGAGTGATCGAGAGAGATTGAGAAGGATGGAGGGGTTAAGAAGAAGATGAGAGGATGAGTAGAGATAAGGAGAAGAGGAACTTGGATGTTGAAAAAGTCACATGTGGTGGATCGTGGCCTCTACGCTCAGTGGACGGAGGCTTCTCGCGGTGGCGGAGCAGTGTCCTCGACACCAGCGATCACGCCAGATTCCTTGACTTCGACCTCGCTGCAACGCGAAGGACACCTGTCACTCGCCCTCTTTCACGAAGCTCACCGGTGGAAGAAAGAAAATTAATGGCGGATGGCGGAATGGAGAGGGGCGCAGTCCTATTTATAGGCGAGAGAATTGGAGGTGATGAGTTCACCACGTCGAGATACGTACAACGGTGAGCAGTTGAACGAACGGCCGGCCGTTGGAGCTGTTGAAAGGAGGAGAGACGCGGACGGCACAAGAAGGAAGAAGAGACGGATGAGGAGGAGGAGGAAATTTGGTAAAGTATGAGAGAGAGGAAAGGAGAAAAGGGAGAGAGAGAAAAATAAAATTAAAATAATTAATTAAATAGTAAATAATTATATTAGTTTCATGATTAAATAAATAATTAATAATTAAATATCATTAATAAATTATGTAAGTAATAAATTAAATAATTAAGTATATAATTAAGTAATTAAGTATTAATTGAATAAATAAATAAGTATATAATTAAATAATTAAAAAAATTAAAAGATATAGAAATAATAAATTAAATTAGAATTTTTATTTAATTTAAATATAAGTAAAGTATATAAATTAACCTATATAAAATAATAATATATATTACGGTACATTGTATAATATACCAATATAGACCCGAAAACCGTATTTTTCGCATTAACTCCGATTTTAGCGAAACTTGTGCCATTTTGTAGATAATTGGATGATATTTTTTTAGAACCAAGTTTGCTCAATTCGGAGTTCATACGACCGAGTTTTGAGGTCCGGAAATTTTAGGTAGCAGCTTCGAGGCTTCTGGTTTTATAGGTATTTTGACTTAATTATATTTGTATAGTTTTCTATACATTTTTAGAATATTTTAGGAAAAGGAATTAAGTTAACCGAGTTTAAGGTTTATTAATAAAAAATCCGGGAAGATTCTACATATAGTACATTTAGACAACGGGTCCAAAACGCCAAAACTCACCGGTTTTATTCAAATATTTTTTTGATATTTTTAATAAGTAGTACTAAGTATAAAACGGATTTTAAAAGTGAGTTTGGTCCCTTTGGAGTTTTCTATAAATAGTTATGAACCTTGGAAGTTGGTTTTTGCGATTTTTACGGTTCATTACGGTTAATTATGTTTATGATGAAATATTTTTTTCGATAATTTTATAAAATAATCTATATTTTCATGAACAATTTTTATAAAAAGAGTGTGTTAGTTTGAGATTGTCTTGATGATAAATAAAATAGGTGATATATTTACAATGTGAAAAATATGTAAATTATATTTTTGGTCTTGATTTTCTGAATATTTTAATAGGTTAGGATCCTTATCTCCCCCTACTTATTTCTTTTATCGACTTGGTCAATATTGACCTGGTCTCGGAGTTAGGATCAGTCTGTATATATTTCATATTTACAACCTTCTTTTCTTTTATTTTTCTTTCTTTTTTATCTTTATTCTTTTATCTTGGTAAAATAAGTGTTAATTATATAATATAAATATTTATGGTTAGAATGATAATTAGTGGGAATTAGTGGATATTTACATGTATTTTACCAAGGATTTTATCCAAAATGAAAGAATAAAGGCGATGAATCACGGATTCATCAGCAGGACCCATTTGATAAATCCTATATATATTAATAAGCTTGTCCTTCGCGAGTTAAGGAATCATCCCCTTCTTATAAAAAACACCAGCACTTTAATAGAATACATATACATTTTATATCATAAGTGCACAATATAAATAAAAAAACTGCACATTAAAATACAAAACTGCACATTGTATTTTTTTACTAAATGCAAACATCAAAACTCCACACTATAAACAAATTATATTTGTATTCTACTGAAGTGCTGATGTTTTTTTCACAAAAAAGATGGTAACCTTCCTGAACGTAGGAAGGGCGCGTCCTATTTGAAGGACCTCCTACACACGATATCCATATCAGCTAGAAAAATATATAATGGAAATCTACACTGGAATATGCAAAAAAAACTTGTATTCTTACCCACGTTTATATCCGTCAAAATAAAAAAAATACACATTCATATCCGCTTAATCTGCTAAGTTAGGTCCATTTGCATCTCTAATTTGTAAGGTTCAAAATGATTGTTTCTTTTGTTATTGAATTTCATATATTTAAATTTGCTAGCAACGAAAACCATCCACCACATGAGCATCTCATCATTTCCAATGCATTCAACCGAGAATCCATCCAAAGCCAATGAAGACAAGAGTTGCATCAACATCACAACAGCTCAGTCCACTCACAACAGCTCAGTCCACTCAGCAGCAACTGAGAACCAAATACACATCCATAATAAAAACCCATTAATTCACATTCAAGTGTATGGAAAATCTCTTATACTGCTTATATGTATATCTTGCAAATGAAATCAATCATGCAATAGCTACGAGAACGTAGAGAATATGTACAATCTATTATATATATTAAGCGGGGGAGAAAACCCCGTCCCCATTAGTTTGCCCAACCAATACATATGCCTTTATATATTTCCCTAAATTCCCATTCCTATCATGCCCCCGTGCCATATTCCAAATTGCCAATTACCAACTTACCCTTACCTGTCATTTCTTTTTTCACTTCGTGTCCGTTCGTGACCTACCGTGCATGCATGTTACGTGTTTCGCCTGTAGCGGTTCGACCCATGACAAGCTCGATGACGTGAGGTTACGCCTTACATGCTTACGTAATTTGTTGGGCTTCCGCTGTACAACAAATATCGAGAATATTTGATTAAACCACCGAACATCTTCTCTGATCTGTTGGCTCCGCTATGCAAGAGATCCCTTCAAATCCTTGAGAAAATCGCCGGACATCACCTTGTCGAGTCCGCTCAGAGAACAACAACTCCCCTCAAATAACCAGCAACTTCGATCAGGATAACCTTGGGTCATCGGCGACGTCTATCACAACAACTTCAGCCTTCAGGTATGTTTAGAATCTTGGTCTTGCAACCTCCCCTCAGATTTGAATAGGCACTCTCCTGCAAGAACAATATCTTGCAGTTGCATCTTTCGAGGTTGTATTCTAATTTTGCCCTTGGTATATTTTTTCAATACCATCTCTATCCAAATCATGACAAACTTTGTATTGTTGCTGTTATATGGGCGACTTTTTTTAAATTCAGGTCCGATGGTTAACGTGGTTCCTGTAGCAATGTATGGTCATTGTACTCAATAAAAGATAGCACTATATTAAAAATTTATAATACAATAAAATATGATTGGATTGGATGCTGATCAGATAAATCTTAGTAAGTGTGCTTCCTTAGATAAGTATGGCTATATAGCTTGCTGCACACTCCAGACATCTCCTTTGTGTTCACCTTCTCCACACCTTCCTCTGTCATCTGCATCGAACAGGTTCCCCTTTCTTTGTGGCATCGCTGCGTGTGCCTCCCTCTATAGTGTCACTTGCATCTCGCTTCGTCTGTTACTCTCGTCCCTGTCTGTTTCCACTTCCTTGGCGTATTCCTCAAGATCCGTCTCTCCTCCGACGATCACATCGGTTGGACGACCCTCTACGGTGAATAGGTGCTCAGCTGCTACTCTATTCACATCCACGAGGGCAATCAGAGTATCTTCCTCGAAGCCATATAACATGAAGCGCTAGAACCTATAGACGTTGTTAACTTATAAGTTTTTTAAACGAAAGTATTTGGCTTTGATTCAAAATTGTCAAGATCATATATATATATATATAATCTCTTTTGTCTATACTTATGGAAAAATCCAACAAACAAATATAAGGAATATTTGCTGCAGATTATATCATAATATTGTGTCCAATAATTGGATGTTGATTTTATTCTTGCGCATGTTTCCCGTGCAACGCACGGGCTCCTACTAGTGTCATATATGCAAAAAAAAAAATTAAAGGAACCCAACTAGTGTTTGCAAATATTCGTTGTATCGATTTTGCAGAATGCATGTATACACACTCTCTGTGATGCATACATGCCCAAAATGAAGTTGCCCTTCCTTAACCCATGAAAGACACTAACTTCTCTCAAGTTTCCTCTACACACACAACGCAAGCGCATGCACACACATATAAAGTTTAAGTTCCTATTGCTTCAACTATGCAAAAATCACATTATATATATATATATATATATATATATATATATATATATATATATATATATATATATATATAGGGAAAAGGAAGCCTACACCCATGTGTAGGTAACTTACCTACACCCAACATTTTTTCCCTCAATTTTTTTTATTTTTTTTTGAATTAATTCCTTAGGGAATTTAGATCACAATATATCACCATATCGTCATTCAAATTTCAACTTATTTTGAGACTTCTAACTTATCCATCATGACAGTCAAATTTTAACGGTCTGAGATTTGTTGAAATCGGCCCCTTCCGATGGAGCTGTTAGGAATGTCTGTTTTACATGAAATTTGAAACACATATTCCATTTAATATTCTAAGTAAATCTCCTAAAGATCCATTTCAAAAAAAATCAAAAAAATTAAAAAACAAGAGGTGGGTGTAGGTAAGTTACCTACACATGGGTGTAGGCTCCCCAATCCCATATATATATATATATATATATATATATATATATATATATATATATATATATATATATATAAGTATGGGGAGCTTGCACCAAGGTGCATGTAACTTTACATGCACCTGCGCTTATATCTTCCACAGTTTTTTACTTTTTTAAAAAATACCACCATGTATATTCATCCGTATATCCCTCCACTATGTCATTCGAATTTCGTCAGAAACAGAGACTCCTATGACCTCCATCTAGAACAGGTAATTTTAACGGTCTTAAAATTGCTGTAATCGACATGTTCTAGATGGAAGTCATAGGAGTCTTTGTTTCTGACGAAATTCGAATGGCATATTGGAGGGATATATGGATGAATATAAATGATGGTATTTTCAAAAAAGTAAAAAAATGTGGAAGATATAAGCGTAGGTGCATGTAAAGTTACATGCACCTTGGTGCAAGCTCCCCATCCCCTCTCTCTCTCTCTATATATATACATATATATGAAAGTCTAAGTTACGATATATCACTAAATAAAATGGACATATGGCACTTTTAAAAATCAGTCACTCTATTACCCGTTGTTAAATATATAATGACGATATTATTCGTTGTGATGTTATTTTTTTATTTGAAACTAGCAGTGATTATCATATCCATTGCTATATCATAAGGGACGATCCATATAACAACGCTTATCTGTCGCCATGTTTAAAAAGTTTAACTAGTAGTTGCTAAATTTCGAACTAAAAAATTGGTGACGATTAGATAAAATTTTGTAAAATTGCAACATATAGGCGTGGTTATATACACCGTCGCTAATGATATAACAACAAAAATGACATTCATAGTGGAATTCAAGTATACAAAATAGTTTCGCAATGAATAATATCATTGTTATATACTTAACAATGTCAATGTAATGAAGAATCTTTGAAAAGTATCACTATAGATTCATTTTATTGTATTCTATAATAAAATATGAATACATTGACAAATATTTCGGTGTGCATCATTATAATATCCATTGCTATTCAATGGCACTGATATATATATATAACAAAGAATGATACAGGGCGTCCCAAAAAATGCACCACTATAAATTTATTTTGTTACAATGTACATAAAAGTATCTTTTAGAGATTTCATAAGTCAACTACCACAGCAATAAGATGACTATAATGATAAATATTTTGAATTAATTACCACTTTATTATTGTGTATTGAATACGCAAGAATGGATACTATCAATTAACTTTCTCTTTGAAATTTATATGAAATTGTTCCTCTATTTTTAGCAACAATTAGAGAAAAAATTAATAAAAAAGACAACGAATAGCCAATTTTATAATTGATTAGCACTAATAGTCTAATATGCGAATATATATCATTCTTGCAAAGTTCAAGCAAGGAAGTGTTTTTTCTAAATGAGTAATATTTACTCCTATATATTTAATACCATATTATATAGCAACAATCCGTAGATTACTTGTAGCTATATTATTTAAGAAATTGGATTTAATAACAATAAATGGAAAATTAAATACTTATTTTTGTATATGACCAAACATTACAAGCTATAATAAAAACTTTGAATTTGTACATAAAGGATCAAGGTGCAATTCTTGTAGTCTTGATAGACCCAAGTTTTGTCATGGAAAGAGGGTTCGGGTCTCATAGGGCTAGGGGCATATCCTTGGAAATAAGGAGCATGAGTAGGTATGAATGCTTTAGGGTGAGATGGCGGTGGAGGCGGTGAAAGATTGTCATCGACATCCCTCTTGAAGCGCATGGCTTCAACACCAAAAGAGTGAACCTTCTTGATCCAGTTGAAGTTCTCGAGTTGGGATATTGAGAAGTGATAGACTCCTAAGGAAAAGATGGATGAACAAGAGCGATCAAGATGGAGAGGAAGAAAGTATTCCATTTGAAATGGTAACGGTTCATAAAGGTGTAAATCAAGACAAGCATCTCATGGGTCACATTAGAGAGATTGGTCTTTTGTCATGGAAGTTCCAAGAAAAGGTTCGATTGAGGAATTAGGGAGGGGGATAGAAAAATTGTGATCTCAAGGATTTGGCAGCGGTGAGAACTTCAAGAGTAGTTAGTTCTTCATGACAAGTGTTGAGAGAGATATGGACTAAAGGTCGCCAAGAAGAGGTCCAGTGTTGCAACTACCAAAGATGGTTTGGATAACATTGATATCTACAATAAATGTACAAGTTTATATAAAAGTATGGAGTTGAGAACTAGTCCTAGAGTCAATGATATCAACTAGGCGTGCATAGAATTCGGTTATAATTAGGTGAGAGATGTCATAAATCGAAGAGATTCTATGACTATGGTAGAAAAGCTCATCACAGAAATCGTAAAGACGATTCTAGTGAAGGAGGTCTTTTTGATTCAAGAAGTTGTCATCAAAGGCTCTCCAATTTATGGATCGCCTTGTATAGACAATGATGTTGTAGTAATTAAGTAGGCATCCTCGAGCTACTGCAAATGAGAGAATAAATTTAAAAACCCAAAAAAACCCAAATACAAACCAATGGTATATTTCAATATAAAAAGGATAAAAAACAACTATCAGGTCGAACTTCTGAAGAGAGGTTCTCTATAAGCAGGGTTTTCTTGCATGTTTGAGAGAAAGAATGACTTTATGGGAATAAGAGGTTTAAGGAGGCACACTAATTTTTGAATTCAAATTAAAATTGAGAAAGTTACGAGGGTTTTGATGAGATGTGATAAAAATACATCAAAGGATAGTTTCCTCAAAATAGAGAGCCTTTTAGGCAGGTCTAGATATCATTTTTTAGTCATCAGGTCATATCTAGAATAATCTCCACAAAAGCCCACAAAATTCAAAGATAATGCAATATATAATTTGATCATTCTTAAATGGTTGGTCACTATATCTATGCTTGTCTATGCTGACCAATCATCTTGGCTTTCAAAGAGAAAATATAAAAGGAAACTTTTCAAACCTTTTCAAACGATATTTCTCAATGTGCATATACCAAGATCCCTCATGATTTTCTTAAACCAATGATTGCTAGAGGTTTAAGGAACAAGGTCGCCAATTGATCTGTTGTGGGAACAAATTCCACAGTTATCTCATTTTTCAGAATATTTTCGTGCAAGAAATAATGATGGACATCTATGTGCTTGACTCCTGAGTGATTAACATGGTTCTTTGCTAAGTTAAAGGAATTAATGTTGTCATAAAGAATCTAGTTTTTTGTCAAATTGCAGTCCAAAGTCAAATAGAGTTTGTTTTATTCACAAAAGTTAGGAACATTCTAAACCGGATGCAATGTACTCCGCTTCAAAGGTGGATAATGCACTATAAATTATTTTTTTAGAAAATCATGATTCCAAGGCATTCCTCATGAATTAACCGGTGTCACTAATATTGTTATAATCAATGTTACTATATTCAAAAATATCAATAAAATGCATCTTAGGATAAAATATAACGAAATATGTAGTTGAAATAAAATAAGAAAATATCCTCTTTACTACATTTAAGTGACTTTCTTTAGAGCTAGCTTGAAATGTACAACTAAATAAGTGTAAAAAGAATGCCAGACCTACTCATAATTAGATAGCATATTGTATTGATTGCGCCTCTATTAAGTTTCTGAGAAATGTATTTTCGACATCGTCTTGATCAAGATGTGTTGATGGTGTTATCAAGGTAGCTTTGCCTTTATGTATTTCTATTGAAAGTAGAAAATACCTTGATCTATTTATGCTATAAGAAGTCCAAGAAATAACTTCATTTCTCCCATCATGCTAATTTTGAACTGTTATTCATAATTTTCGAATATCATTGCAACGGGGTGCATTAGTAAAACCAAAGATATTACCGATATAAAATTATACAAATAAAAAGATCAGTTACTTTTCTTTTAATAAACTGAGAGCAATTAACTTTTCCTATAGTAAAACTAACGATTAAAAAGTTGCTTAACCTATCATACCAGGCTACATTCTTGTTTGAGTCCATAAAGGGGTTTCTTAAGCTTAATGACATAATCAGGATGTGTTGAATCTTTGAATCCTAGGGGTTGCTTGACATAGATTTATTTATATATGAAACCATTAAGAAAATTTCTTTTAACATCCATTTGGTATATCTTGAAACCTTGATAAAAAAGCAAATTCCAGGAGCATTCTAAGTGGTTCGATCATTGTAATGGATGCATAGATTTCATCAAAATTGATGCCTTTATCTTGACTTCATTTACTTAAAATCTGCCCTACTTCATCTAATTTGTTCCCAAACATCCTCATGGTTCCCATAACCAAGTGGTCATGTGGTATGGGTGCTACCTCTTGCATTGTCATTGGCCATGATTTATCCTTACGTGCCTCATCTATAGAATTTACAAAGGTAGACATTGAGAACAAATTCAAGTGCGATCTCATTCGAACAAATTGAAATGCATATACAATCATGACATTTTTGAGGCGATATCTAGTAAAGCTAAAATCCATTAGAAAACAATGAGGATTCTGATAATCACTTTGAGGTATGTTAGAAGGATCCTAAATTGTAGTTCTTCTCCATTCTCAAGTACTTGTGGTGAATGAATCATGATATAATTCCCATTGAAAGAAATCTTAGTTCATTTAACATTAGACTTAGTTTTTTTGAATATCATGTAGACTTTCCTCTGATAAATAGCATAAAAAATACCTGCATCACTTTTAGGGTCAAACTTATCAAGGTTATCCTTAATGTTAACAACATAACATTTGCAACCAAAAATTTGAAAGTAGCATATTTTAGGAAGGCAACCAAAGTAAAGTTCAAAAACTATTTTATCTAATATAGGACAAATTACATTTCTGTTTAACACATAACATACGGTAATTGCAATCTTCGCCCAAAAGTAACCTGGTAGTTTGCAATTCACATAACATAGTTTGAGTGCATTCGTGTAGTGTGAAATTTTTCTTAGTTCGATTACATTGTTCTGAGGTGTTGTTTGGGGTGTTGAAAACTCATGCTTAATCTCAACCTTTGCATGATTTTGAGAACTAACCATTTCTGAACTCACCTCCAGTATCACTTCATAACTTAGTGATTATGGTTCTTTATTCTTTTTGAATATGTATGGCTAGTTTTCAAACTATGAGAAAGCTAGAATTTTGCTTGTAAGAAATAAATCACAAGTAAAGCGTGAATAATCATCCATATTTACAAAATAGTAGGGACTTTCACTTAAACTTTCAGATTTTACAGGTCCAAATAAATGTAAGTGTAATAGTTCTATTGGTCGTATTATGCTAACAATCTTCTCAATCTTAAAGAAGGCTTTGTGCCGCTCTTGAATGTGACCTGATCTTTTATGTCAAAGTAACTAATCATCTCATGAGGCTAATAAGAGGCCTAGAGATGAATAATAATCATATCTAAGAAGTAGATACTTTTATGCTCTAAGTAAACTTCCTGCTTGTCATCCTTTAAAACTTCAAAGAATTTTTTTAAGAATGAACACTTCAAAACTGTTATCAAAGATGTGGGAAACTCTACGTTGTGATTCAAACCTGTAACAAAATTTACTTTATCAATAGAAGTAAAGGAGTTACAGATACCATCACCATTGATCTCACCCATATGGTTGTTCCCAACTGTGATTAGTCTAGCTTTGTATTCTATGTTGGTAAAAAGCATTGGGTCTCTGATGAATCCATGATTCAACATCTTTATTCTTTTATTTTAGCTAAAATACTTGGTGATGATCGCAACGATCGACTAGGGTTAAGTGTATAATTAAGATGTCGTTATGACCCTAATCAATCAATGTGATTAACGAGAAAATTATTCAAATCACTAAAAAATCAAATAGATAAAACGAATGGTTTTACTACTTTTATTAACATGGTATAGCGACCAGGGATGACCTCAAAGAGTACAATTAAACATTAAGTAGTCGATTTTGAAAATCTAAGGATTTTTATTGCATTTTTAGTGGTTTTCAATTTTTCAAATTTTTAATTTTTCAATACAAGAGAAATATACACAAGGAATAAAAACGTACTCAAGCAATTTTTTATTTATCAAATAAGTCAAAAATGTTCAGAAAAATATAGTACAAATATTTTTGGATTTTATATATTTTGTAGTATTTTTGGGACTTTTTAGGGAATTTTTAGATTTTTTTTGACTCTATAAAAATCAAATAGTCATTAAATAAATAAACAGTGCATAACCATGGGTATTTTTCAAATTAAAAATAGATAAAATGCTCAAAACACATGGAAGTGATTTTTATGATAAACTATAAGTGAATATCTACAAACAAGAAGTGAAATCACAATTTTTGGATTTTTAATTATTTTATATGATTTTTATATGTTTTTGAGTATTTTTACAAAATTTTTAGGTTTTATAAGGTATTTCAATAAAATTATACATAAGCTAAATGGTGATAAAAGACAACTATAGACCCGGTTCACATGTAAACTTGTATGATCCCTTTGAGAGATCGTATTACTCATATGCCCTTTTATGCACACCAGCTCGCCGGTGTATAGACCTTGGTTAGGTCATCAACCTATTGGTCTACCAAATGTACACACTCAGACATATAGTAACACATCTGTCTCTAGTCAGAGGATGTGTGCCTATGTTGTGACAGTATTCAACATAGGTCTTTGGTTATCTCGATCTCGTTAAGTCAACCCTTTGACTCAACTAATCTGACACCTTCGGATCTCTATTCCCATGTAGAGGACCTACATCAAGAGGTCGGTCAGATATCATCCTAAATGAGAAAGGATTGCCATCTCCTACTCAGGTTGGAGATCGTCTCTCAATAATCATTTGACGGTGCTTGATGAGTCCTCAATCTAACTCTTTAGATATTCATCCAAGCACCATCCTCTATGATTCAATAACTGAATCAACAGCTGTAAGATCATCAAGATGACCATGGTACATAACCCTAATTGTACTAAAGGGACCTATTATGTAAATTGGTTATTCTTCATTTCAGATCAGGGAATGATATTAGCAATAATATTTATTGCATAATGGCTCGTCGTGGGCTCGCATGTCCAACAGAGATGATGTGGAAGGAGTGGAGGCATTGGATGCAAGGCTTCCAATGGCTCAGGGTGAGGCAGAAGAGAGTGGTTGGGATCATATCTTAGGGAAGATCTGATGGTTGAGATGATCAAGAGATGAACGGATGAGATGGGAGAAAGCGGAAGGGATCTGATCGCTGAGAAGGGGGTACGCGGATGTAAAGGACCGGGCCACATGGTTCAATCAGAGGGAGCCACATGGACGAAAAGAAAAATTAGAAAATAGGAAAAATAAAGATAAATCAAAAAAAGAAATGATTAGAAGTTGAATTAGAAAAAGGTCAAAACATGAAACTTGTAGACTCGATGAGATCTACAACTTTCATGTCGGTCAAAAATCCAAAAGAGGTCATTAGTACAAAGAAGAATTTTTGGGAGTATTTTTAATAGGTAAAAACACATCGTTTTAAAGGTTTTGTGATTTTGTGATTTTTTTGTATTTTAAATTTCTTTTTGAAACCAAAATAAATATATACAATATTTAATCCAAATTTTATGGATTTTTAATAAAGGGATTTTTACCCGGCAGACCCTATAATCTTTGTCAATTACCTCTATGACCTTTGAAACAACGTAATTCCTCTCTCGACCCGTAAACTTGCTCCTTCTTACGCCACAAACCCTACCATTAAATTGACACATTTTGACCTAACTTGCATAGGTTAAAAGTGAGTTAGTCAAACCACATCAGATCCAATAGTGTCTTTTCTTCCACTCTCTCCTTCTTTCCTCTCTCTCTCCTTCATCTTCCTCTATCGAACGACACATATTGAGGATGAACGAACAATGGATGGAATAATAATGCGAGGAGGGGGCAGAATAATAGCTCAAGCAACGGGGGGTGCAGCTGGGCGCGAGGGGCTTCGAGTGGCGGGCAGGGGGCGACGGCGGGGGAGGGGAAGCTAGGCGCAGGGGACTTTGAGTGACGGGCAGGGGAGGCGGCAGGGGGGACAACTAGGCACGAAGGAGCTTCGAGCGGCGGGCAGGGGAGGCAATGGGGTGGGGGGTGCAGCTGGGCGCGTGGGGGGCTTCGAGCGACAGGTAGGGGAGGCGGCGGGGGAGCATCGAGCGACAGGTAGGGGAGGAGTTGGGGTGGGGCACGAGGGGGGGGGCTTCGAGCAGGGAGGATGCGGGGGAACTGCTGGGCATGGGGCTCCTCAACGGCGGGCAGGGAAGGAGCGAGGGGGTGGGGAGGGAGGCGGCAGGGGGGGCAGCTAGGCGTAGGGCACGAGGGAGTGGTGCTGGGAGTAAGAGCACTATGGTGTTAATTACGAGGGTATGGGTGTAAAAATCCTTGATATAAAAAAATTAACGGAATCTGGTCAGTTTTAACGGATAAATGGATGGGGGTTAACCACGAGGTCTGTGAGGTAAGAGTTAGTAAGTTTACGGGGTCGAGGGAGGAATTACATTGTTTCAAAGGTCGTAGAGGTAATTGGCAAAGATTAAAGAGTCTCCCGGGTAAAAATCCCTTTAATAAAATATAAAATAAATAAAAAGGCTTAGCAACTAAATACAATAAATTAAGGTTAGAAATTTAGTTTTAATTATATACAGATTATAAGAATAGTTAATACTAGTGGATTAATGGTGGCTTTATTGAATTATTTAAGTTAGGAGAATAATATATGGATTTTAGCATGATGTATCTGAGACTCATCATACCCCTATACTTAAACTATGCTCGTCCTCGAACATCTAAATAATGAAGGAGTCATATTAATTCCTAACAATGCATGTGAAAATTTCAAGGCTTAATTTATCGAAGACCCTCAGTTGGAATGATCCTAAAATTATGGGCTCAACCCATGCTCTAGTCAAAAGGAATCCAACTTCTCTATTTATCAGACTCTCTGTTTAAAATATAAGGATATGATAATTAGTGTATTGCAATCATGAGAGTCGAGTCGAGATGTCACCCAAGGTTCCAGTCCAGGAGACTCTCCTCTAGACCTAATCCTCAACACTAGGGAATAAGTCGATTCTTGCTTCAGTCAACTGTCTCATTAGTTTGTCAGACTTGAAAGTGTAGACGGACAACCAGATGATGGAGGGCATAGGATGGTGTCTATTTTTCTCTCCCTCACATTCGAACAAGGGGCCTCTCGAGTGCCTTATTACTCAACACATGTATATTTTTGGTTTGTTGATCAACGTGCCTTCAAGAGAATTTAGAGTCGCGTGCAGGTTTCCTGAGAGTACACCGAGGTGTGTCTCTTTTGAGTATCAAAGATATCTTCGATACCCAGAATCGTATCACTATATGATGCGGAGCCCTTTTTTGGTGCAAGCCTGACTCCTTGGTAGTAATAGCGTTTGGTCTAAGTGGACACTTTTGAAATGGTTGGGAGCGCTCGTCTTTGGTGGGAACTAGTAGAAATCGTATTTATAATGATTGAGTTTTTCTTTGTATGAGATAACTTTTCTCGAATTTAATTTCAATGTTTGGCTAGCTCCACTACTTTTACCAAAAGTTGGCGCACACTGATCAATAATTTTAATTAGGTTTCATCATACCCTGGCACATAGGTAGATATCAGACGATAGCATGCGAGCTTTTTCACATACTGTCTAGGGTTTGCTGACACTCAGGATTCTTGAAGATTTCATCAACTTTATCACATTCTAGAGCATCATTAAATTGGGTCTAAACTCAAATCACTAGTCCTAGTTCCTCAAGTGATAACTCAACTCATCTTATCAATCATGCAGTTGTGAAAGTGATGCGCTGATCATATACTTTAGAAGGTAGAGATAAAGAGTGCAATATAATGCTCAAATCTTCAAACTAGGGAAGTGTGGATTATTAAGTTTCAAAATCCTAATGATTAAGGCTGGCTAACTCAGTCTCTCAAGATGTCAGAAATCCAATGTCTTCATATCCTCTAGACTTGAGTGATAGTGGATATGTCATGAATACACCAACCCATTTGTTAGTGATTTTTATGATTTTTATCTTTTGTAAATTTTTACGAATTTTAATTTTTCATTCAATTTTTATTCTTCAAAGAGATACTGACTAGTCCAAGCTCATATGAATAGTTGCATGTACTTCCAGTCAGTATGGGTGTAAGTATGGACCGTTAGACAGCTACCGATGTTACTTGACGATGGGGCCATAGACCGTGTCCTCTAAACCACCCACTCTACTAAGGGAGATTGTAGTTCCCTCACCGAAGAGTAGCTACTCATTTTTAAGCCTTGTAGTCAGAGCCTCTACCAAAGAAAAAAATTTTAATCCTTCATATTTTAATAGGTTTTTAAATAAAGTTAATCTTTTATTTACAAAAAGTTAGTCCCTCAATTTTTTAACATATTTTTACAAAAATTTTACACAAATCAGTTCACCAGCATACTTGAACCCTAGCTCAAAAAGTTTTCAAAAATTTTAACATATGAGCTATGGCTAAAGTATATATACAAAAATAGACGATATACCCTCCTAAACTTTTGCTATGTCCTAATAGCACAAGTGATATGAAGCCATAGCTTCAGTTACATACAAGGTTATATATCGGAACTGACTCGGAGGTCCCCTATACTTAGTTCAAAAATGACCTAAGTATAAGAAGACATATAGAGGGAAAATGGATTTAGTTGGGTCCCCCTATACTTAGATTGAAAATATCCTAAGTATCGGATGTGAAGTTTGGGCTGGGGGACCCGAGGTTTTTAGGGTGAGAAGGGGCATTTATACATGTGTCTGATCTCTTGGAGATTTGGGGGGGGTGATTTTTTACAGATGAAGGTGAAGATGTGGGAAGGGGGGGATGATGTGTGTGTGGGTGTGGGTGGGTAGATCATCGAGTGATCTACTTTCTTCTTTTCTTTCTTTTACACGCGAGCCCTCAAATGAGGATCGCTTGGAATACACATGATACAATTTTTTACAACCAAAATGCATGAATGAAATGTTGATGAATTTTCCTTGAATTCTTCTTGTTTTCTCTTGCAGCTACTTGCAGCGGGAGCTCCCAACTCCATGCCTCCATGTAGATCAAGCGTCCTCGATCTCCAGGGTCCTGCCACAAAAGAAATAGTCAGAAAAAATATCAAGAAAAATAATCAACAAATAATGAAAAAATAACACGATGAGAAGACCTAAAATTATTCACATAAAAAATAATACAATAAAATTCGACAAACAAATAAAGATGAGTTGTGTCCCCGACAACATCGCCATTTTGTGCGGGCTCGACTGATGCGAGGGATGAGGTGGGTGGATGAACTCCTGGTGGTTGATCGTTGGGAGAGAGTGGAAGAAGATTGGTCTTCCATCGTCACCTCTAGCAGCTGGGAGGTAGCTATGAAGCTTGTCAAGGGCTCGATGGATCTCTGTAGCAGAAGTCTACTGGAACACACCTCTGATAGTCGTTGTCACCGACCTTGAGAGATAATGGAAATTAGGAGGGAGATTCGCGAGTTGGTGGACGAAGTGACAAGGGGGAAATGGAGGTGGATTTAAAGGGAGAGGGTCCAGGCATTACTAAGGTGGGTGACAGTTTTGAGCGATCGATGCTGACGCTCATGAGCGAAGGAATGGTGCATTAATGGTTGCATGAAGATCAGGGGAGAAAGTGCTATGTGGCGATGGTGTAAGGATGCAGGGAGGTGGTCTTAGCAGTCGTTAGATGAGGAAGGGGGCGACGGAGAAGACATGTGTAACGCTTGGTGGTTGGCAGTTTATAGAGGTAGACGATAGGGGATGGTCATTGGATCATGTGATCCAATGGGCTTGATTAGGGCGCGGGCGAAGGGCATGGATCAGATCTTAGGATCTGATCCAGTGGCTAGGAAGCAGGCACGGGTTAACGGCTTGGATGGAGTTATAGCATGATCTAAGGAGTGGAGGCATTGGATGCTAGGGCATCCAATGGCTCAGGATGAGGAGAAAAAGAGTGGCTGGGATCAGATCTTAGGGAAGATATGATGGCTGAAGATGATCAAGAGTTGAACGGATGAGATGGGAGCGGGACGAAGGGATCTGGCATTGAGAAGCGGGGTGCGTGAATGTAAAGGGACATGCCACGTGGCTTAATCAAAGGGAGCCATGTGGCCCAATAAAAAAATTAGAAAATTGGAACAGAGAAGACATGTGTAACGCATGGGTGTTGGCAGTTTACAGAGGTAGATGACGGGGAGGACCTTTGGATCATGTGTTCCAATGGCCCTAATTAGGCCGCGGGCGGAGGGCGTGATCCTGTGTCTAGGAAGCGGGCGTGGGTTAACGACTTGGATGGAGTTAGAAGCATGATCTGATGGTTGGGAATGGAGAGATGACGTGGAAGGAGTGGAGGCATTGGATGCTAGGGCATCCAATGGCTAAGGATGAGGCAGAGAGAGTGGTTGGGATAAGATCTTAGGGAAGATCTGATGGCTGAGGATGATCAAGAGATGAACAGATGAGATGGGAGTGGGAGGAAGGGATCTGGCGACTGAGAAGAGGAGCGCATGGATGTAAAGGGTCGGGCCACGTGGCTCAATCAAAGGGAGCCACGTGGCCCAATAGAAAAATTAGAAAATAAGAAAAATAAAGATAAATAAAAAAGAAATGATTAGAAGTTGAATTAGAAAAAGGTTGAAACATTAAAGTTTTAAATATCGATGAGATCTACAACTTTCATGTTGGTCAAAAATCCAAAAGATATCATTTGTACAAAGAAGAATTTTTGGGAGTATTTTTAATAGGTAAAAACACTATGTTTTAAAAGTTTTGCAATTTTTTGATTTTGTTGTATTTTTAATTTCTTTTTGAAACCAAAATAAATATATACAATATTTAACCTAATTTTTTGAAATTTTTAATAAAATATAAAATAAAGAAAAAAGTTTAGTAATTAAATACAATAAATTCAGCTTAGAAATTTAGTGTTAATTATATACAGATTATAAATAGCTAATATTAGAGGATTAATGGTGTTTTTTATTGAATTGTTTAAGTTATGAGAATAATATATGGATGTTAGCATGATGTATCTGAGATTTGTCACCTACATATGAAATGATGTATATCCTTACGGGCTTGAGCATAAGATAAAGGATTTCTACTGTTGTGCTCTTGGAGGATTTTTTTCACATCTTGATCATGTAAATCTTTCCAGATCTCTCCCCAAAAGAATACACATTCTAGATCTTGCTCCCATTTATTCATTTGACCTGAAATAAACAATTACTTAGGCTAAGAAGAAAAGATTTTGACTTCTTGCTACCATTATAACCAAGAAGCTTCCACTTCTAATAATACCAATGCAGAATTAATTTCCATCGATGAACAAAGTTCTCTTGTTAATTTTGTATGATTCGGCTCTTGAATATTTGGATCCGTTAATAATGTTTATGCATAGAACCATTTCCAATTTTCGTCATTATTGGTTGATGATTTTTCAGCAAACTGATTGTTAAGAACATAATTCCACTCCTTGAGATCAACATGGAAAGGATTTATATTAACAAAGTTCAAGATACTTCAAAAGTACCTTGGATATAATAACTATGCTCCTCATAAGCTTTTCTCTCTTACATTTGGTAAAACGGCTGCTCATAAGCTTTTCTGTAAAGGATGCTAAACCATCTCTATGGTGTGTTCTCTTGATGTTAAAAAAAATTAAACAGAGAAGTATACAATCTCCTATCCCTTCCCTACACTAAGCTATATGTCTTCATAACAGCATGGCTTGTATGCTTAGTTTATGTGCGGTGTAGCCTTTTGCTTCTTGCTATGGATTTGATTGTTTCTGTCTGTATAATTTGGCAGTGTGGTAATGACTTGTAAGTTGTCGATTATCCGATCCCCCATAGTTCCTTTGACGACCACATGTCTTTTGGTTTATCTTAGGCTTTTATCTCGATTGTTTTTTTGGAGATAGCTTTAGCTCCATATTCTGGAAAGAAATGTGTGGGCGTTATATGTGTGTGCCCATAATAATTATCGCTAAACGATGATGCTGACCTATATACCATTGCTGAACATTACAGATGATGACCTATACATGTATTCATGCCTTAATCCTCTTTCACTAAGGTACTAGGAACTGTGTAATAACTGGGGTGTATACAGTACATCTCTATTTTGCTGAGTGTTTTTTTTTGCGATGATCAAAATTCATGCAATTAGTCTATTTGCTAGAAAGTATATTACCGATGGATTTAACTACTTGTTACTTACCCCAAACTTCGCATATGGATGCTTGACTAAAATGTAAAAGTTTATTTCATATATAAGAACGATCAGATGGAGTTAGTCATCGTCAAGGGAGGGGCATGTGCCCCTGGTACCCTAGGTAGAATCCTAGAGAGACGCGATCCCAACCGCTACTACGTAGTTGCGATGGTTGGAGAACATGTTACTTGGCACACCAAGAAGTCACCATGTGGTGTTTAGTCTCAGCCTTGCGTTCCTTTAGCCTGGTGCTTTAAGTGTGGGCCAAGTAGTCATGGTTAATGGTCTAGCATTTTGTTTATTCACTTAGAGTTAACACTCGAGTACTAGTTGATGTAGGCCACATCGGAGAGTATTTTGAGTGCGAACGTTAAGTGGGGAGTTTTGAAAAACTTGGTTAAATTAAGTTGGGAATGGGATATGAGTCTCTTGTGTATAAGGAGGATTTAAGTTAGTCATGGTAATTTCAACCTAAGGTAAGAATGATCTTGTATGCCCTTACTTGTGCCCTACACCATGTGGACTCTTACACGTGGGTAGTGGACTTGGGCGGTTCGCTATGATTCACGGGTTGGAAATCACTTTGAGAATCATAGTTACAATCTTATAAGTGAAGCCAAGTGGATGTGTTGGGAACTTAGTTAGGATGCATTGTACCTCACCGCATGTCTATGGAGGCACCCCAACCCTAAGGCATTGGTCTTGCCTTAGAGTCATAGTATGAAGTCTCATCCGAAGACCACAAACTATTCATGAAGCTTGATTGATCCATATTAAATAATAATGATTAGAATCTATCTTTTTGTTGAATGGTTTACCCAGTTGTTTCTTTTGAACACTTTTTAATTATATGTCGCTTGTTATAAACTTTATATTGTGCTGAGCAACTTTGATCATAACGTACCTATGTGTTGGATCTACAGGTTATCAACAGAAGCTGCAACAATGAGCGAAACTTGTTTACTTAGATCTACTTATTTTTGTGCAGCTATAGGGCTTCCTTTTTGTGGTACAGTTACTTGTAGCTTGTACCGCTTTACTCTACTTGTAGTTTTATTGAGAGATATTTGAGATGTACCATGCATGTATGGATATTTTTTTGAAGTATACATGTAGTATATTTTTGTCGACATGGATGTGATTGTAATGAAATGGAATGATGGACATGTTACGAATGGATGGAAAATTTTTAATTCTAATTTTTGTGCTATTTTTCTCATGCTTTATATTATTATGTATTTCAAATATGGAATTGTACGTACATTGGATCGAGTTGCCGAGTACTCAGATCCTATGAGGACAATCCTCATAGTTTGGTATCAGAGCAGTGGTACTCCATTTCATTCCATGCATATTATTCCTTATCTTTGTTTGAATACATAATAGTGTTGGTGGTATTCCAATCCAATACAAATCAAAAGGGGAATTGCATATTTTATATCCATGTCTCTCTTAAGTAAAGCAAGTATTAATGCTCTAGTTCTTTATGCAGAGCTATGCCACCTCGTGTCGGTCAATATGTGGTGCAGCAGCTGACCGTCCTTGTACAGGAAATATAGGGCATCCAGCAATGCCAAGAAGCGACCGAGTAACTGACCTTCCTTGTCCCTCTCACAATAGGGAGGAGAGTGTTGACTTGTCATTCTCTTTAGAGCATGAGCTGATGGAGGATACTGATGCGTTATAGAGGCATCAAAGCACATATGCAGCATACCGACGAGCGATGGTACCACAGTTCTTCGGTACCACCACCCCTAATGATGTAGAGTTGTAGATGGTATAGGTGGCCAAAGTTCTGAGGATGATACACGCACCCAAGGACACTTGGGTATCTTTTTCAGAGACTCTTTTGCTGGATATGCAGAGCGGTGGTGGAATGCCACAAAGGAGTACCTGATCGAGCCCGTCACTTGGGAGATCTTCTTGATGAATTCCATACAGAGTCCTACCCGATCCATTGGGTAGATGATTAGAGGAGAGAGTTTGCTGAGATGACACAGGGGTCGATGACGGACTAAGAACACATGATCCGCTATACAGAGTGTCTTGCCATTCCCCTATTACGATAGCTTACCCACATGAGAACTTGCAGAAGTTCATCCGAGAGATGTGCGAGGAGGTCTAAGATAGACTCTATACTTTGGAACTTACCTCTATTAAGGAGGTTACTGCAAAGTCAACGAAGTAGGAGGCTATACAACATCAGTTACAGGGAGGTCAATCAAAATTACCTCCACCCTAACCTAGCAGAGTTGCATGTTGGGACTTCTCTCGATTCCGTAGAGACCGTTGCCACCATCTGACAACGACGACACCATTCACTAGCAGGTTCGTACCATTCCCTACCTTGGGACAGGTCTTGGCAGGATGCAGTTCAGTTTCTTCTTACTAACCTACACAGACACAGAGCCGTAGGCTTTAGGGCAGTAGCTTTGCTTCTGGTGGGAGCTTGTCACAGGCAGACAATCATACTTGTTAACTTTGTAGACACCCGAGCCACTTCAAGGCCTAATACCCTTTGTGTGCTAGTAGCTCAGGCGCACAACAACAACAGAGTGGAAGACCAACTGGGTATTCCGAACAATCTCAGGTCTTAGGACTTCGACGTGGGGTTCATGAATTTCAGTGAGCCCCACAACATACAATCAATGTTGTGAGATCTAGTGCACCACCACGAGGACAAATGAATGCAGTGACACAGGAGCAGGCCCGTGCTTCTGGATCGGTCGTTAGAGGTATGATTTCAGCCCATGGAACTTCTTTACATGCATTTTTTGATTCATGGGCTACAGATTTCTTCCATGTACATTGTATGGTGCCCACATTGGGCAAGTCTATGATGGAGGTTGCTTCCCCGTACTATATCAAGGGCCTATGGGGCCAATTGTTTATCACCCGTGAGGTAGTGGAGGATGTAGTCATGCAGATAGGTTGGCATTAGATGCCCGCTTTCCTATTGTTGATCTTGTTAGGGGACTTCGACATCATCTTAGGCATGGACAGGTTGGAGAGGCACCATACATGTTTGGATTGTTTTTGAAAGGCGGTAGTCTTCCATTTACCAAGAGTGCCGCCATTTCAGTTTGGCAGGTGTACATTGATGGCGGGATCGAATGCATCTCCACCATGAGGGCACAACAATTTCTCAACCAGGGTTGTGTAGGATACCTTGCCTACATGGTGGACTCAACGGCACATGATCATATGATCGATGATGTTAGAGTTGTGCATGAGTTTCCTGACGTGTTTCCAGATGACTTATCTGGACTACCACCAGTGAGGGAGATAGAGTTTGAGATCATGTTATTGCTAGGCACACAACCGATCTCTATTCCTCCATACAGGTTAGCACCTACTGAGCTCAAGGAGCTCAAAGTGCAATTACATGAGCTATTGTAGAAGGGATTCATCTGTCCCAGTACATCACCATGGGGAGCACTAGTCCTTTTCGTGAAGAAGAAGAATGGAACCTTGAGGTTATGCATAGACTACATACAACTGAACAAGAAAACAATCTAGAACAGTTACCCACTTCCACGAATTGATGATCTCTTCGATCAGTTACAAGGAGTAGTGATATTCTTCAAGATTGAGAATCAAGATACCATCAGTTGAGAATCAAGGATGCAAATGTGATGAAGTTCGCATTTCGTAATACAATCACTACGAGTTCCTAATGATTCCCTTTGGACTTATGAATGCACCTGACACATTCATGGATTTGATGAACTGAGTATTCCATCCGTAATTAGACAGGTTCGTGATCTTATTCATTGATGATGTTCTAGTCTACTCCCATGATGAGTACAAGTATTTGTCCCATCTCCGCACTGTGCTACAAACACTCTGAGAGTGCCAATTGTATGAAAAATACAATAAGTGTGAGCTCTAGCTTTCTGAGGTGGTATTTCTAGACCATGATCAGTTGAGCCCATTAAAATTGAGGTAGTGGTGTCTTAGGAGCAGCCCAAGATAGTTACAAGGATACACAGTTTCCTTGGCCTCATTGGACACTACATGAGATTTGTCAGAGGGTTCTCTCAGTTAGCCCTACCCGCACCCGGTTTATACAAAAGGACGTGCCATTTGTTTGGAGTGACAAATGTGAGTTGAGATTCGGTATGTTCAAGTAGCGGTTGACTTCTGCACCCATCCTCACCCTTCATTCCAGTATGCTTTGGACTTCACGATTTACACTGATGATTCCAAGGAAGGGTTGAGTGATATGCTGACGCAGTGAGAACAAGTTATGACTTGCACGTCATGACAATTGAAGAACCATGAACGTAATTGCCTCACTCATGACTTGGAGTTGGCAGCCGTAGTATTTGCATTGAAAATATGGCGCCACTATTTGTATGGGGTGACATTCAACATCTTCACAGACCACAAGAGCCTCAAATACATATTCCATCATAAGGATCTGAATATGAGGCAAAGGCGATGGATGGAGATGCTGAAGGACTATGATTGTACCATATCCAATCACCTTGCTAAGGGGAATGTGGTGGCAGACGCCTTGAGCATGCGGTCACACATTGAGGGTTCAACAGCTTGGTTACAGACTTGGGATGTGCTTACAACACTTCGTGGGTGGCATCCATTTGAGAGTACATTTGATGCAGTGATCATGTCGAAGAAGTACAATATCTTGTGGGATAGGATAATCCAAGGGCAATAGACAAATCAGAAGATCTAGGTCATATACTACATATGCTTGAAGGATAAGTTCAATGGATTCTGAGTCTGTGAATCCATCTTATGGAAGGAGGACCTTGTGTGTGCCCCAGATGACGAGGATATGAGGAGAGATATTCTGGATGAGGCACATAGTTCAAGACTTTCTATACATCCAGGAGGCACCAAGATGTACCGAGACCTTTGCTAACACTTTTGGTGGGAGGGCATAAAGAAGGACATAGCCAAGCACATCAGCCGATGACTTACCGATCAGATGGTGAAGGCAGAGAACCGTAGACCTCTTGGTTTACTACATCCTCTTTCCATCTTGGTGTGGAAATAGGAGATCATTTCCATGGATTTTGTCACATCGTTGCCGTACTCCGCAGGTGGGTATGATGTGATATGGGTGATCGTTGACCTGTTGACCAAGTCAGTCCATTTTCTTCGGTTAACATGGCATGTACACCAGTTGAGCTAGCTCGATTATACATTCAGCATGTAATTCGACTGCACGAGATACCTATAACAATCTATACCTTAATTCCTATACATAAAAGGACATCTTCATAAAATCCCCATAAAACACGAGGAAAAATTGGTAAAGGTTGCTTCATATGAAAGGCTTGGACGTGATGGGCAAGGAAACTTCATATGGAAGGCTTGTATGCGGAGTTTTCTCCCATCTCCATGCCATGAAGACAAAAACGACACGTACCCCCATTGAATGTACTATAAATAGGGAGAGGGTTCGCTTGTTGAAACATACCAATGTACAAACAAGAGAAAGGAAGAGAGAGTGAGAGAGATAGAGAGATACGAGTAAGAGAGAGAGAGAGGGAAGAAGAGAGAGGTTGATAGAGAGAGATATAGAGAGAAATATACTACAAAAAATTAAAGAAGAAGTTATCATCGGTATGGTCACTCTTAACTTCAAATTCCTCTGCTTTATTTTATCATGAAATTATGCAATTATCAGTATTTTTAATCATGCCAAATATTTTATTATGCCATGGTAATTATGATTAGATAATTACATAATTTCAATTATGTATGAACTTATGAAACATTGATCTTGAAAGGGGAATTATTCCATGTTGACATCAGGTCGATCCATTAAGAATCGGAAATTATGATATAGTATGATTTTTACATATATCATATGGTATACTTAACTTAATTGTACTAAAATAAAATATATAGATACCATAAAGATTGTTATTAAGTCAATGGGTATTATTGTACCATATCAAATTAAAGAAGGGTACACATGTTACGACATGATTTATTTATAAGTATAGAGGACAAATGCTAGTTGAGTTATGAAATTTATAGGAAAATATTGTCAAGATAAGACATGATACAATGAAAGAAATTAAAATAAAGTATAATAAGGATTGGCACCATAACGACATATGGAGCTAAGTGCTATGCTAAGGCGGGAGCCACCTCTAGAGGCCATTTGTCGGGTCCTACGGGACACATCTGGCCTAAATGGTAACACCTTCCGGGAGTGTCGAGTTCAATGGAACCTCGTTGAAAAAGTCCACTATTGACTCAACAGCTGTTGTCATCATGTTCTTTTCTATAAGTACTCTGCAACAACCACTTGTGCCAGTGGTAAGTAAAAATGTACTCTATATGAATATGAGGGTAATCTTGATTGAATAATGAAAGTATGAGGGCATATATGAAACATCAAAGTATGAAAGTATTCATGAAATATGAATCATGAGAATATGAATTATAGGCACCATTAATGAGATAAATAATAATAATAAATTAAACTTAAATTAAGAGATAAAGGAATAACTAACTTTGGTTGTGGCTATGTTATCTCTTTTTATCTTATCTTGTATTATCTTAAGGGTGATGTGAGGGTGGTTATGTGATTTAGTTTTTATTTTAATTATTTTATTATCCTCACTGAAAAAAATGCATCCATTACATGTTTATTAAGACCCTTCCTCACAAGCCTATTCTTAGTTCCATCACATATTTCTTTGCTCTTTCCCATTCGGTTTAGCAGATCCCCTTTCCATACTTCTCCAGAAGATAGAATTGAGTAGTATATGCTTCTATACTTAATTTGTTCTATTGTAGGTCAATAAATTCATGCCTCTTCTTTCCCTAACTCGCATAGGGATAAAGTGATCCATAAAATGCTTCACGAATTCCTTCTAAGGAACAATTTGTTCATCCGGAAAAGAAACGTGGTTGCAAGTTTTCCACCAGTCATTTGCTTTATCTCGTAGTCTAAACATGGAAAATATTACCTTCTTTTCCTCACGACAATCTAGATCACTAAAGGCCAATTCGATTTCCTTAACACAGTGTTCTGCTTTCTCTGATTCTGGTTCTCCATTATAAATAGGAGGGTCAAGTCGTAAGAACTTCCTCAGAGTGACTCCTTCTCCCTTTGACTGATCATATAACTTACGAGCCATCTCTCTTTCTTCTCGTACCAATTCACAATTCAATCTCAGCACGTTGCCTCTCCTCACGAAGCCATTATCCCATATCATTCATAAATTGCATATGCTGAAATTGGGTATTATCATACTCTCCACCAATAGGCATGATTTCACATCCAGATGCCATTTAAAAGTCAAGAGAACCTAGGTCAGTTCATTAACTAAGTCAGAGAATCCTAAGTGTTCTTATGTGAACTTTGGCTCTGATACCACCTGTAACAGCCAAGGATCCGAGCGGCCAATGGAAGCATTAAATAATATTGCCACGTCGGTCCGAGGTGTTACTTGCGATTACCAATGCCATAGTTCACAGTCACAATTAATGCCATAAAAGATATCACTTCCATTTCATCTATCAAAATCGTGGATGATTACATTGTAGTACATTTAACTAATTTAAAGGGAAAAAACTTAAACTACCACTATTGATACTACTCCTAGTCTGGCGTTCTTCTGCTTAATCCATCTTCAGCACTTTACCCCTTAGATGCATCTGTGACAGGGAAAAATTGCAGGAGCGGAACAAAAAACCTCGTAAGAAAAATAGCTTAGTATGGTATCAATAGATAACGAACTTTATAATGATTTGATGCAAATAAAAGCTTGACAAAAAATATAATAACAATATGACTTATCAAGAAAATTATGTATACTTCGACATGTATATTTTTCATGTGCAACCAACATGATAATATAGCAATCTAATCTAATCAGACAATATTCCATGTATATATTTAAGTGTATAAAAATAAGTTATAAATATATGAAATAATAAACAAAATAAAAAAATTAAAAGAACAAAATAAAAATAAAAGATTAAAACGCATAGACAAATATATCTGTATATAATCCATAAAAGGTAACTTATAATTTAGTCCTTAAAAAAATCATAATAAAATAATTCAGAAAATAATAAACATTTTCTATTTTATAATCTAAATTTAATAAAATCATTTATTTTTTATCGATTTTTCAATTATTTTTTCCAACGATTTTTCTGGTTGGTCCACGTGGACCAACCAGATTCAACCATTGGTTGACCTCGGTCAACTCTCTGACGAGGTCTGCCATGTCGTCGGACCTTTTTTTTTGTCCGTTTTTGCTGATTTTTCAAGGTCAAATCTTTCACTATTTCGTGTCAACTTCTTCATGAATTTTGCTCCTCGTCTAATGCTCTTTCACGTCGAGATCACTCCTTAGGGAGTGGATCACGGTATCGCTCATGCCATCTCGATCTTTGGAGCACCTTCGTCACCTATTCAAAAACACCTCCAATCTTTCCTTGGTTCTTTGATTGCTCTTCCACTGCTCAATCCTAGACCTAGGACCCCGGCGACCTTCCTGGTGACAGCAGGAACCAGTCATGCCCTTCTGGAGATCGAGGAGGTGTAGAATCGAGTCGAATCCACTCGTCGGAGTGTGTCGTCGGAGCCATCCGCAGGCGTCACCTTGGTGAGTCTTTTCTCTCTTATTATGTACTCTTTCAAGCCCTTAGGACTATTGTAGCTCACCGTCGCACATCACTCTCGTCGAATCTCGCCAGATCTTAGCTAGAACCACCTTGTTTTACGCCTGGCCGCGCTTCGAGTCTCGTCGGTCGATGTAGAAATCCACGCTCACGTCATCTAGTCATTTCCACCTCTCCGCGGGGTCGAGGCAACTTGCCCTCGAGCCTTTCACCTATTTTCTGCAGGTCCGGAGCCAAAAAAGAACCTGGGGGTCATTTTGACCACCCTCCAGAGATACCTGGGAGCCTTCAGCTCCGCCGCCCCCTGGCGTGAACGCCGCTGCCCTCCGGTGATGTTTGATGCCTCCAATCGATAGACGATGCTTGCAGGAACTTTTGCAACGATTTGGAGCCTTTCGTGACATCGGAGGACCAAGATCAGAGGCGGAGAAGGTTACCCACGCCGGCCTTCGTCCCTGTTCTTGCCGATTGTGTTTCCGCCGTCGGATCTGCTATCTCCGTCTCGGTGTACAGCGACCGTTGGATGCGCCTGCTACCAACCATCGGATCTTCATCAGCCATGTAATCTCAGCCGTCGGTCTGAAGCGTCATCACGGGCCTAGGAAGCGACACGTGTCTAAGTGGATCGATCTGAGCCGTCGTCTCACGTAGCGCCTTGGGTATTTTACAGTTCAACCCTTGCGTATTTTTGTAATTTTTATTTCGTACTTAAACATTCCTATGCTGTTATTTAAGTTTTGTAATATTTGCAGTATAACCCCCGTACTTTTTATAATTACATTCCAGTCCTAGCCATGTCACCTCACGTGACCTGTGCACGTGAGGTAGCGATTTTACGGCCAGGCCCTCGGGCATTTTCCTATTTAGTTTTAGTCCACGAACTTTTTTATGCAGTTATATATTTTGGGACATTTTGTATTTTATCCCTCGAAATTTTGAGAAATTATATTTTGGTCCTCGTCAAGCACACGTGTCTAGGCACATGGTTTGGTGATTTTTGTAGGAAAGCCCCCGCGGCTCTAGCTATTTCTATTTTGTCCCATAATTTGAATATTACATGTATAATTTTCTAAAAACATTGCACTGTGGCCCTTAAACTTTTTCATATTTACAATAATACCCCTGCTAGAATGCAGTTTCTTTTTGTTTCTTTTATTTCTTTCATGCATCTCTAAAAATTTGAAAAAATCCCCAAAAATTAACATAAGTTCCTGTTTCATTGCACATTCATGCCATATTTTTATTTTTCATTTTTGCAACATTTTAATATTTAAAAAAAACTTGCATTTTCATCCGTGTTTGCATTAGAAAATACATAAAAATTATAAAAATTACTTTAAAAAATTCACAAAAAATCATATTTTGTGTGTTTTTGCATCTTTTATCTTCAGACCAAAAATCACTAAAAATATAAAAGAAAAATCCTAAAAATCACAAAACCCCTAAAATCTCTATAAAAATACTAAAAATTCCTAAAAAAATCCTAAAATTCTAATTTCTATTTCTGAATTTCCTTTATCTTATTATCTTTATTTTAAAATTAATTTAGAGAATTTTTGTTACGGTTTGCTATTTTTATCTCCATTTTAATATCGGTTTTTTATATTGTTCACTATTTTCAGTATTTTTATTTTAAAAATACCAAAAAATTTAGTAAAAATATATAAAAATCACAAAAACATTAAAAAAATAAAAAAAATTACAAACATATTTTATTTCCTGAATTTTATTTATTTTTACCTATTTTTTATATATACAATACCTCTTTCTTTTCTTTATTATATCTATACTTTATTTTAACCTATTTTAAAAGAAAAAGAAAATATAAAAAATTAAAATATTAAAAGAAAATATAAAATCAGAAAATTAGAAAAATCAAAATATAAAAAATATAAATCAAAAATAAAATAAAAAATATATTAAATCAAAAGCCCACAAAAAAGTTTCCACTTAGCTGTGTGTGAAAGGATATTGGGTGCGTGATTTTTTTATCTCGTTTGCTCTTTGCCTTGCTTCCTGTGTTCGATACTACTTGCTTACCACTATACTTCTTAGTAAGGTATAATAAATTTTAACTCTTGCTCTTAATTGGTTGATTATTTGTGTGGGTTAATTGTTGATCAACGAGAAGGTTTGAGTAGTCGCCTCAACGACAGTGAACCTGGATTGTCAGGCCATTATTTAGCAACTCCCGTTTTCTCATTTTTCAAATGGCCCGTTGCCAGGGAGCATCGGCTTGTAGAGTAGATTTTTATCTTGTCACTTGGTTAGCCATTTTTTAGTATCTCTCTTTATTTGATTATTAAATTATGAACTGTCTGACGTCTTTTTCTTGTCTTCTTGCGAGGTACCACGGACCGAGGAGGATCACCTAGGTGATTCTACGCAATCTTGGACAGCGGAGCTGGCTATTCTACCCTAGCCGGTAGGAGAGAGCAAGAGGCTCTTGAGAGAGAGAGAGAGGATAGCTTAGGTTTTATTTTTTATGAGAGAGAGATTTATTGATTATAAATTTGCAATAATACATGTACACAGGACTTTGGACATTCGGGCCTAATTTCCAAGTGTTTATTCACTTAGGGGCTCACCGCAATTTTGTCACGTTTTCATCACATTTTTTTTATTTTGTTTTCTGATTTTGGTTTTTCTTTCTTTTGTGGAATGAGCCCTTAGTCTTTAGGCGTGCTTGATCGTGTAATCTAAGGCCAAACACCTAATAACCATTGCATATATCTATAGTATTTACGTTTGGAGTTAGATATTAATTAATTGCTATAGTACTCAGTCTCGAAGCCACGTACCGCTAGAGGTTGTATACAATGCGTGCAGGATCCATTGTGGTGGGCACCGATCGACATCAGAGACCAGACTTAGGCTTCATTCTGAGTACTTAGCATTTGGTTCTTCACATGTAGCAATTGCCTGCTTAGGATGATTTCCATGTGCATATCGGCATTTAGTTTAGGTTTACAAATTCCTGTTTTGCATCCCGCATGGAGAGAGCTGGGAGGCACTATAAGTCTTCTAACTGAGCATTCATCATTTAGACACGAAGGTGAGATTTCCATCTTAGTGTCGCCTTGCATTGCTTTTCCGATCTTCTCCCTCTGTTTTTGGATAAACTAAGAATCAAAGAAAATACCAAAACGTTAGGCGCTTGTATTGAATCTACTCATAACAAGTGATAACACAAAAAAAATTAAAAAGGGGACTGTTAAAATACTTGACCTTAATAAAATTGATTAATTGGACTCATTGCCTTGGGGTGAGAAAAGCCCTCATTTGTTTTCAAGTTGCATTGGAAGGTCTCCTTCCCAGTGAGGTGAGCGACGACGTAAGGATTAGAGCCCAAAACTCAGTCTCTGGCTGCCTTGTGAATCGCCTGGATTTCCGAAGTATTGGCGCCTTTATCGTACATAGACGAGTAGGGCTTGGTCGGCAATGTTGCTCTCTATTGTGTAGAGCATTGACCTTGTCCAAAGTATTGAGCATAGGCCACGACTTCACGGGGGTGTCTGTCTTATCGTCTTGCGTCCGATTAGGTTCTTGCACGCTCATGGGTGATTCCGTTGCGAGCGAGTTCTGAAGTATTGGGTTCTCCTATCGGCTTCCTCCCTCTATTTCTTTGGCTGAGTAGGGATCTAGGAAGGGCTACAAGGACCTCAAAAAGTGCAGACTACGGGTTACAAAGGAGGAGGACAAGTACGGGATACTTTTCTGGAAGTACTCTCTCCTGTAGGTGTAGCGCTCTAAGGACGCATTACAAGATAAATTGCATGAATTCAAATCTAAAAATCACAAAGATAATTACCGAACCATCACGGCTTCATGGGTCGAGTTGGTGAATCCATTACTTTGAGGTTTGATTGATTAGTCTTATTAAGGTCAAGATCAAAAACATTGCACCTTTGTGCCATTTTGCTCTCCTTTCATTTGACCCTTGTTCATTGTGAGCCTTCTAATGTTTTACGCTCTCTCTATTTCTTGTTGACCTCCGTATCTTTCATCCACATCGATCTTCCGCTTGACCTTCGAGATGGTGACGAATGGACAGTTAATCGAGACTCTGTCGACAACCACAACAGTTCCATACGCTCGCCTTCTTCAATAATTTAGGGCGATTCTCGAGAACCCGGTTCGAACTCCTTGAACCGATCTCCAGACTCCCCACCTTCTTCAATAAATCAGGATCACTCTTGTCCCGAACTCTGTCCATTTTGGATGTCCATTGATTTCACTCCTTATACATCGTCATCCTTAACAAAGTTCTGTATTGACCTTAACAAAGAATATTTTTCTCCATCCGATGCTGCAATTTAGACTGATCGGGGCATTCTTCCATGTACAGACCGAGAACCCAATTTCGAGCCAACAAGTCAAGCAGAATCTGAGATGGCCGGTGGAAGGGGAAAGGGACCACAACCCCAACCTGAAGCTGAAGTCAACCCTGAGGAAGGGCAGTATACCACTCAGAATGATGTTAATAGCTAGTTATTGGCATCCATACAAGCAATCAAGCAGCAGTTGACCAACCAAGCCCTGGCCCAGACTGCCTTCCAAGATATGCTGAATGCTCTGAGGAGGAGGACCGATGCAAGAGATGCCGAAGAGAGGATGAGTCAAATCCTGACCAAGAGTTCAATTTTGGAGGAGCTGGAGATAAACTTTCAGTGGGAAGACCCGAATTTGATAGAGTGGACGCAGACCCCAGCAACCGAAGCCGCGCTGAAGCAGACATACAATCTTGGAGCAGGCCGCATCACTGTGTGGATCCAAATTCCACAAATTCACACCCACTTCGAGCTGAAGCTGCAGTTTCTGTCTCTGCTTCCTACATTCCATGGGAATAGCACTGAAAAATCATATATACATCTTAAGAAGTTCGGCTACATCTGTGCTACTACTCACTACCCTGGAATTCCTTTGGGGGTAGTCAAGATGACTGCCTTTCCCTTTAGCCTCCAAGATAAGGCCTTATATTGGATCGACCACTTAGGAAAGGTAGTCATGAACTAGGAGGAGCTGAAGTCTGCATTTCTCCACAAATTCTACCCTCTCGATCGTTTGAATCAGATGTGTACCTATATCTCTAGTTTCTGCCAGCAACCTCATGAAACTATCCATGAAGCATAGGAAAGATTCAAAGATCTTCAAGAGAAGTGCCCCTACCATGAGATCCTAAAGACTAGTCATGTACAACATTTCTTTGGTGAGCTCACACTTGAGAGCCAAAAGCTCGTTGATGCCGCTTGCGGGGGCTCCCACTTTAACAAGGGCGAGGACGTGGCGTGGAACGTCTTCGAGGAAATGGATGAAGGAGAAGCCGCTCAATCCTCGTCACACACGTACATGAAGATTCCAGCTGCCATCAGCAAGCCCGTGAACATGGCTACTCATACCAAAGACAGGGATGAGAGCTCCAACTTGAGCATCATCGAGAGCCATCTGTCTAAGGTAGACATCATCGAGAAGAGGTCGTAGGACCTCGAAAAATTATCAGTGATTGAGAAAGGACCCAGTGTTGACTGGAAGGGATCTCGGAAGGACCACCTTCTACTAATCGAGTTCTCATACAATAACAGCTACCACGTGAGTATAGGCATGACACCTTCTGAGGACTTGTATGGGAGGCGATGCACCATCCCTTATGTTGGCAACATGTAGGTGACAACACAATATTCACCCCACAGATCGTAGACGAGACCTCTAGAGTGGTAGAGACTGCTAGGAAGAGATTGCTGACCGTGCATAGCCATCAGAAGAGCTACACTGACCGGCGGCGTCGAGATCTTGAGTTTCAGGTATATCATCTTTCTTTCATGTCTTAAAGGAGATGATTATTAACCAACCTTGTGTGCCTAAAGTATTCATCATAACCACAGGTTGAGGACTTTGTGTTCCTACGAGTATCTCCAGTGAGAGGTGTACAACATTTGGTGTCAAAGGCAAGCTTGCACCGCGCTTTGTGTATCCGTTTGAGATTTTGGTCCGAGTTGGGAAGGGCGCTTACAGAGTGACTCTTCCCCCACACCTTGAGGGCATCCACAACGTATTCCATGCATCAAATCTCAGAATTACATCTGAGATTCTAGACATGTGATCAGCTATGCAGACTTGGTGATGGAGCCGAACCTAGCCTTTCCTGAGGAACCAGTGCAGATATTGGACCATATGGTCAAGATGCTGAGGAAGAAGTATATCCCTTTAGTCAAAGTCGTGTGGCGGAGTCAAGACCTCGAAAGAGGCGATGTAGGAGCTCAAGGCAGATATGAGGGAGATGTATCCTCGTTTATTCGCAGGTTTGGAATCGAAAATGTAGACAAATTTCATTTGAGATTTTTATGGATTTTGCTCTCTTTGAGATTTTTATGGGATCAACCCTCTTTGAACTTTTATATGATAAGTACGTATTGAGGATCGCTTAGTATCACTCTAAGTCTCGAGGACGAGACTTCCTTTGATATTTTTATGATGTGAGACCCCACGTAATTCAGAGATGTATTTCTTCTTATTGGTGTTCAAAAAATTTATTTGAGCACTTTATCATGTAGATCTCGTCGAAACATTTCCAACGAGTCTAAGAATGCAAAAATCCGAGTTCAAGAGCCCGAGTTACGGTTATTTTAACGAGATAGGATCCAGATCATATTTGGATCCGAACCCGGATCTGAATCGGAGTTATAACCCATAAACCCCAACCCATCTTCCCCAAAAATGCCCGAATCGCCAAAGTCTTCCTTTCCTCTTCCCTCTCCCTTGCCAGAGTACCGTCGGAGCGCGCGGCAGATCAATGATCTGAAACTGCCCCGAAGTAGAGGAAGTTGAGGTCACCTCCGTGTGTGGTTTCATATTGTCAATAAAACACCGAGTACGCCGCTCTTCGCGGGGTGAAGAAATCGAGGTTGAGATTTTCTTAGGAACAATGTTTTCCTTCCTCCTTGTTGTGGTTCCACACAATTTCTACCTCTATATTTTGAATACCATTAGGATACCATGTTAGTTCGTGATTATAAAGTGCCTACATATTAAATGATGTCCCTTACGGGCATGAGCAGAAGATAAAGGATTTCTGTTGTTGTGATCTTAGAGGATCCTGTTTTTCCACATACTGATCATGTAAATCTTTCCAGATCTCTTCCCAAAAGAATCCACATTCTAGATCTTGCACCCATTTAGTCATTTCACCTGAAATAAACAATTACATAGACTAAGAAGAAAAGATTTTGACTTCCTGCTGCCATACCAACCAAGAAGCTTCCACTTCTAATAATACCAATGCCCAATTAATTTCCATCGATGAAAAAAGTTCTCTTGTTAATTTTGTATGATTCGGCTCTTGATTATTTGGATCCGTTAATAATGTTTATGCATAGAACCATTTCCAATTTTCGTCATTATTGGTTGACGATTTTTCAGCAAACTGAACTGCTACGAACATAATTCCACTCCTTGAGATTAACATGGAAAGGATTTATATCAACGAATTTCAAGATATCTTTAAAGTACCTTGGATCTGATAGCTATGCTGCTCATAAGCTTTTGTCTCTTACATTTGGTAAGACAACTGCTCATAAGCTTTCTGTAAAGGATGTTGGAACCATCTCTATATTTGTTCTCTAGACGTTAAAAGAATTGCTTTTGAACAGAGAAGTATACAATCTCATATCCCTTCACTGCACTGAGCTATGTCTTCATAACAACATGGCTTGTATACTAAGTTTATGCGCAGTGTAGTGATTAACCGAGAGATACGAGGGTCTAAATGTCTCACACAAGGCGGAGACAAAAGTCATCGCGGTGACCCTTGGTAATTCCCGATTAAGTCAACAATTAACCCACAGTAATCAAATCAAACAATGAAAAGCAGACATGGAGTTAACATTTATTATAACTCTACAATAAGTATGCATAGTGCAAGTATGTGTAGAGTGTCGAACTCAGGGAGCAACCAAGATAGATCGGACAATGATGTTCAAAAATGTGATAGTGTAATCAAATGCCTACAAATATGCAAATTTTTGTGGGTTTTTAATTTTTAATTTAAAAAAATTTTTATTTAATTTTTTTTATTTTGATTTTTAATTTCTAATTTTATATTTTCTTTTGTATTTTATATTTTTTATATTATTTTTTCAATAATAGAATATATACACAATATAAGAAAAAAGAAGGATCAGGTATTTATAGAGGTAAGCAAAAATACTCAAAATCAGGAAATAAAATATTTTTGATATTTTTATAATTTTCTAATGTTTTTGTGATTTTTCCAGATTTTTCCTAATATTTTTGGTATTTTTAAAGTCAAAAATACTGAAAACGGTGTAGAAAATAAAAGGCTAGGATAAAAATGGAGAAATAAAATATCAAACAGTAATAAAAATTCTCAAAATTAATTTTAAACTAGAGATAATAAAACAAGGAAAATTTTGAGATAGGGATTATATTTTTAGGATTTTTGTAGAATTTTTAAGATTTTTATGAAGATTTTCAGAGTTTTCTAATTTTTAGGGTTTTTACTTTGATTTTTTTAGTGATTTTTTTGGACAGAAATTAAAAGACATTGAAATAGACCAAATGTATTTTTTTGGAATTTTAAAGCGGTTTTACTATTTTTTTGGTATTTTCTAGTGCAAACAGTAGTAAAAATGCATATTTTTGAATTTTTATAAATATGAAAATGCAATAAAAAATGCAAACTAAAAATATAGCATTAAACTACCATACAACAGGAACACAAGGTAAATTTTACGGATTTTTTAGTAATTTAGAGGTGCATGAAATAAATAGAAACAACAAAGAGAAAATGCACTGCTAGCAGGGGTATAAATGCAAATATCCAGAAGTTCAGGGGCCAACGTGCAATTTTCCACAAAATTTATAACTAATAAATCAATTTCCAGGACCAAATGTCAATATCAAAACCCGCAAGGGTACGTCTGCAATATTCCCAACCCCGCACGTGCCTGACACGCACCTAGGAAGGACCTGTTTGTAATTATCAAAAACTGAGGGGCGTACTTGCAATTTCTCCAAAAATATTACACGTGATAAATAAGTTCCTGGATTTAAATGAAATGCAGAAAACCTCAGGTGGTCCTTTACAAAATTTCCACCGCCCCACGTGCACAAGTTACGTGAGGTGACGTGGATGGGACCTAAATGCAAATATGAAAAGTACGGGGGCCTAAGTGCAAATATTACAAAATATGTAAACTACACATGAAAGTTTATGGACTAAATAATAAATACAAAAATGCTAAGGGTAGACGATGCAAAATACCCAAAGCTAATATCCTCGTGCGTGATCGGACGGCTGTGGAGCGCCCACTACACACGTGGCGCTTCAGGACTGCACAATGACGGTTCGCGTTGGATGGGGGAGATTAGATCTTCCTAGAAGATCTGACGATGGTGACGCGATCCAACGGTGGTTGGACGATCTGGAGCTCCGCCTCGATCCGACGGTGCTGGGTGGCGGAGTAAGAACAGGGAAGCAACGCCGACGAGGCGAGCTTCCTCGAGCTTTAGCTCCGTCGACCGGTGGTCTTTGGGCTTCAAAAACGGGCTGCGAGCTCCTGGGGGCTTCCTCTGGGTCCTGGTGGCTCCAAAATGCTCCGGCGGTGGCCGGAACTCTCTGGGGAAGACGACGGAGCTGGAGGGCTTCACGGGTCTCCGGCGACGGTCAAAACGAGCCCCAGGCTCTCTTTAATGCGCGAAGACCTACAAGAAGGGGTGAGAGGGTCCATAAAAAATGCATGTACCCCGCAAGGGTGGAATGGGATCGTGGAAAGGCAGCGTGAGATGGTGGCCGGAGATGCGCTCCGGCGAGGTGATCGTGGAGGCGAATGGGTGATCGAAATGCGAAGATTTTTGGGGGAAAATGATCCTAAAGCTACGGTAATGAAATGCGAAAGAAAAATGGAAGAAAAGGGAGGACCTCGAAGGGGTTATACATGAGGTGGGGGGTACCTCGACGCCGGAGTTGGCGGAGGTGGTGGAGCCGCTTCAAGGCCTCCTCGACTCGCCCGACGCTACGACTGCGGAGCTGTCACCTCCAGCTGTCCGGGTAACGCCAAAGGGAGGAGGTTAGCTAGCCAAGAAGGGTTCAAAAATGGCTCGAAAGTCGGAGGGCCAAATAAGTAGGTGTTGACGGGTGACTCAGGTGCTCCAAAGATCGAGGGCGATCGCTCGTATCGACGCTCCTCGGCCCTAGTAGAGCTTAGGGTGTCAAAGAGGGATGTTCGAGGAGCAAAAGTCAAGAAGAGTGCTACGCAAAATAGCGTAAGAATCGAGCTGCATAATTCGACAAAAATCAGTGCGGGATGAGGTCTCACAAGGGAGCAGGCGGGGAGGACAGCTAGTTGAACGGGGGGGTCAACGCAGACTGCCTCCTGGTTGGTCCACGTAGACCAACCGGGAAAAATCCTGTGAAAAATAATTAAAAATTCGTTTAAAAATAATAGATGAATTTATTATTTTTAGGTTATAAAATAAAAAAATTATTTATTATTTTTAAGGTATTTTAATATGATTTTTATTTATTTTTATGAGGTGTAAAAAAATAAAAGTTACCTAGACCTGTATAGGTATACATATCTATATATTTAACATTGTATTTTTATTTTGTGTATTTGATTTATTTATTTTTATTTATTATTTTATAAATTTGTAAAATATTTTTATACACTTAAATATATTTTTATTTTATTTTTTGATATATTTTGTATACCTAATAAAATATAAGTATTAATTCTGTAGGTATATGTATAGGTATTATACCTAGGTATGTTATATACAATTATTTTATTTTGTATTTTCTTTAAGTTTTTATTCTGATTTTAATATACATAAATATTATAAACAATATTTACAAAATTAAAAAAAAATAAAATAATGAAATAATAAATATATAATAAAATGAATATTTTAATATGTATATGTATACAATAGGGGTCAAAAAATCAACTTTCAAATCGTAGCTCCGCCAAATGTGAAACCACCTTCATTAAATAGCTTATTTAAAATTATATACAATTAAAGTGATTTTTCTAGATTTCAACTTTTTATCTGAGAGATATAGGTCTAGGAAATTAGGATTCTGGAATCTTATTCAAATCACAACTTTTTATATGTACATTATTTTTGGGTGAAATAAATTTTGTATTTTTCTTTATTTATTTATATACAACTTTTATGTACAAATTTTCTTTATTTGAGGTATAAAAAAGTGAAACCAAAAATAGGTCCCAAAATGAATAAAGAATGGATAAAATAAAAGGTATTTCTATTGATATTTTGGCCCTTATCTCCCCCTACTTTATCCCTTGTCAACCTAGTCATCGAGATGCCTAGGTCTCAGGGTTTTGGGTCATAAAATATTTACAATATTCTATTCTTTTTCTTTTCTTTTCTTTATTCTATAATTTTGGCTTTAAAAATAGTATTTTATACACTATTTACAAGTACATGCATGGATGCTAAGATGCTGGAATTAAGGGTATTTGCATGCATTTTCCAGGGTTTTTGAGGCCAAAATGATAGAATAAAGATGATGAAATGTGGATTCATCATCCCCCTATACTTTGCCTTTGCTAGTCCCTAGCAAACACTTATGCAATAAGTGCAGAAAACAACGAAAAGAAAAAGAAGAAAGATGGAATAAGTTTAATTATCAAACTTGTCTTCACAAAATCAGAGTTTGGAGTTTCAGTTGGACCTTTGGAATTTTAGTGCAGGCGGAACCTTAATGAGAACCAGATTTGAAATCCAACAGCCCCTGAGAATCCCAAAACTCTGCCCAAGTCTCCTCAATAGCCAGGTCAGAAATCTCTCAACTCATACGCAAACCCTTATGACTATGAAGCTGACTCGTACAGTGTAAGTGATATTGGCTCTCCCCACTAGAATGACAAAGAGACTGACTTCTCCAGCATGACAACCCAATGAATCCCTAATCCAATGACTCCTTCCTCGAGGAACGGGGTATTCCCTTTTAAGTTCAAGTGGCAACCAGCTCAAGAGGAGGGGGTGAAGAGAAGAATGAATGGTAGCCAGTGTAGCTACCTATCCTAGGATGCAAGACCAGTGTAGTCAAGTCATCCAGCTGCAAGCTCACATGATATGACTTTGGAACTCAAGCTTGCTTATTGGCTATACAACATATTCACATACTTTTGCAGGCATTTTATTTTTGTACATGCCTGTCCATTTTTTTTGAATACTATATACAATAGCATATACATAGGGAGTTTTTCCTCTTGAGCCAGTAGACTATCCCTCTTTTGAAGATTTATCGCAACCCACACTCTCCTGTCTTTAGAATTCCTCATCACTGGACGGGTTGGGGTGCACTTCCCTCCCTAGAGGAGGACATGAGATTCCACTTGTGTGCATCTCATACCGGAAAATCCAATCCCCTGACCACTCCAACTGAGTTGAGCCAAGTGAAAGGTGCAGGTGTCCAAGTTAGGTCATTATCAACAAGAGTCGTGCATGTGCTCCGAAATACTCTACTTAGGCAGTCAAGAATCCATTGAACCAAGTCCCGTGATCCTCAAAGAATTAAGTCAACTAGACCTGAAGTACCTCAAACCCAGTTCCTATAAGGTTCCTTGTATGAGGTAGAATTTAAGGTCCAATCAAGCTCCAATCTCCAGATTTTATTTGGACTTGTTCAACCATCAAACTCAACCCGAAAAATGCCAATGTTATGCAAATGATATGCAGAATGCAGAAAATATTTTTGTGATGCAATTTTCAAGATTTTGAACTTTTTTATGGATTTTTGAAAAGGATGATGCATATGCAATTTTTTTGTATTTTTCAAAGGATTTTTCAAATGTTTTTGGATTTTAGTTTTGCAAATGTTTTTGGGATTTTTGAAAAGAAAAGATTTTGGCCAGAAACTAGGTACGAATATTTACACGGGGGTGCATTTTATATTTACAAGAAGTGGATTTTAAGAATTTACAAGGGTAGGTGCTCCATTTTATACAGATATATATAATGAATTTTAGGAGTGATGTATATATTCCTTAAACTTATTTGAAAATCATTTTACAAACAATTTTGAAAAACTATAGTCCAAAATAATTTTTACAAATATTTTTGCAAACATATACACACATTTGAAAATCATTTTACAAAGGTTTTCAAACAGTATAGATAGATTTTTCAAATATTTTTGCAACCATTTTTCAAACCATTTGCAAATCGTTTTTCAAATCTTTTATTTCACACAAAGAAAATAAATTTTAGAAACAAAATGTTTTACAAAGGTTCAAAATATGTAACAAAATGTTTTCCAAGTAGTTTTCAAAAGATTTTTTATAAAGATTTTCAAACTATTTTTCAAACATTTTGCAAAAAAACATTTTCACCTGATTTATTAATCAGTAATTAAAAACGAATTTGAGGAATAATAGCATTTTTTTAATTAAGGTTTTTAATGAATTTTATAGAATTATTAGCCATAATTATTAAGAAAATACGAAAATACGGGTTATGGCTAAAGTATATATGTAGTATATACGACCCCCCTATACTTAGCTTGAGCTATGTCCTCATAGATCAGAGAGAAAAGAGAAGACATAACTCGTACTAAGTATAGGCAAGTCTAAAGAATAAATAAAATATGAATGAACAAATGAATGAGAAGTTGTCTGTCCCCCCTATACTTAGGATCAAATAATCCTAAGTATAGCAGACTATACACAAAGCAGGGAGGGTCAAGGGTGGGAATGAACAGATCGTACTCAGATTGTCTCCCCCTATACTTAGGGTAAGATATCCCTAAGTATAGACATGAAGAGGAGACAATGGAGAGGATCAAAGAATGGAGAAACTCGGGGTGCACACCCCCCTATACTTAGGACAAAGCACGTCCTAAGTAGAGTAACTGTCAACAAGGGGCGACACCTTTTTTTGATACAAAAAGAAGATAGAAAAGGAAAAGAAGAAAAGAAGAAAAGAAGAATAAACAGATCACATCTCAGTGTGTGTACCCCCCCCTACACTTAAGACAAGGTGTGTCCTAAGTATAGCAAAATCAGAAGATGAAGAAGGGGTAACAGACATAACGGAAGAATGAAAGAATGATATGGACATGTGGATCTGTATAGAGGAAGATGGAAGTGATGAGCATGTATGAGATGCATGTGATATGAGTCGAAGAGCACATCTCATACTGGAAGGATGGGGGCAACGTCAACGGTCGGCGGATCAAGATCTAGATATAGCTTCAGGCACTGACCGTTAACATGAAAGGTAGAGGAAGATGACAGCTCGGATATATCAATACTACCATTGTCATGTACCTTCCGGACCACATACGGACCTTTCCACTTGCTCTGCAATTTCCCTGGAAATAATTTCAGCTTGGAATCAAACAACCATACGCGTTGATCAGGCTCAAACTGTTTATGGCTGATATGGGAATCGTGCTATGTCCTCACTTTTTCCTTATACTGTAGGCTGCTAGAAAAGGTTGTGTCTCTCAACTCCTCCAGGGCTGCCAACTCTGCTTTCCTCTGTTCTCATATACTCTCGGGATCCAACAATAACTCTGTAACTGCCCATAGTGACTTATGATTGATTTCCACTAGCAAATGGCACGGCTTGCCATAGACGAGACGAAAGGGAGATGTCCCTAATGGAGTCTTGAAGGAAGTCCGATAGGCCCACAAGATCGAGTCCAAAAGCTGTGACCAATCCTTTCAGTCTGGGCGGACTACCTTCTGTAAAATAATCTTGATCTCCATGTTCAATACTTCAGCAAGACCATTTGTCTGAGGGTGATATAGAGAGGCAACACGATGGTCAATGCTGAACTCGTCTGCAAGGGCCTTTACCTTGTCATTAATAAAGTGAGACCCCCCATCTGAAATCAGAACTCTAGGTACCCCGAATCGTGAAATGATGTTTTTTCCCTAAAAAGCGACACACGGTCTTAGCATCTACAGCTCGAGCAGGGATGGCCTCAACCCAACGACTCACATAATCCACAGCGAGCAGAATGTACTCAAACCCCTGACTCTTAGGAAATGGGCCCATTAAATCAATACCCCATGCGTCAAAAACCTCACAAAATTGAATGGGTTGCACGGGCCTCATGTCTCTCTGTCCGCAAGTACCCATCTTTTGACAGTCAATACATCTCTTCACGAATTCATCTGAATCCTTGAAGAGAGTAGGACACCAAAGGCCGGATTGGAGCATCTTCTGTGTTGTCCGTCTCCCAGAATGATGTCCTCCTGCCTCAAGCTTGTGGCAGTAGGTTAGGTGATATCCCGAAGATGCGATCGAGGTAAAGGTCGGAAAATGGTCGTTGCGACCTCAAACACAAAGTCGGAAAATATCAAGAAGAATCAACCACTCACAGAGATAAAAACAAGCAAGCACAAGAAAGAGCGGTCTAGCTATAGGATTAACCTGGTATAGCTCCCAGGGTCGAACACGAGGAACACAGATTGGCCTTGCGGCCTACGATGTAGTCAGAAATCCAAGGGAGTCTTTTTTATGGTTTTTATTTGTTTTTGTATTTTTTTTAGAATTTTTAAAAGATGAGAAAATTAAAGAAAGCACACAAACACTGGACTTCAACAATTTATTAAACACACCAAAAATGATGCAAAAATTCCAGAAAATTGATTTTTAGGTTTTTTAAGTTTTTTACTGTTTTTGGTGAATTTTTGGAATTTTTCTAATGGGTAAATTATTTATTAAAAATCAAACAATGCGAAAAACAAAGGGTACTGTCCAGCAAGGCTTAAGACCCAAAAATAAAATACTCTTGGATCTCAAAAAGCCCTAAAGGTAATTTTCCTATAATCTAGAAAGAATAAGGAAAATTTAGGCACCCTAATTATTGTTTTTGGATTTTTAATTTATTTATTACAATTTTTATGAGTTTTTAAGGGTTTTTCAATTTTTAAGGTTTTTAAGTGATGAAAAGTAGCCAAAATTGGCTCGAAAATCAAACAACAAGCAAGAAACAATATCTCATTTTTTTGGAATTTTTGGTGGAGTTTTTATATTTTTTTGGTATTTTTAAAGTCAAACAGTGGCAAAAATAGGGGTTTTTGAATTTTTAAAAATAATAAATGAAATCCAAAATGTCCTCAAAAATCATAGAAATTCCTACACCATGGCAGGAGCCATGTGTCAAAATCTCATTGGATTTGGAGGTCGTTTGCTATTTTATTCAAAAATAAAGGTGGGGCACTGTGCACAGGGACCTAAGTGCAAATACCCAAAAGTTCTGGGGGTCTGGTGCAAAATACCCAGCAAAACACGTGCCAAGCACGTGCCTGGGGCACTCAAGGACCCAAATGTAATAAAAATAAGTCCCAAGGACCTATTGATAACTCGTATCAAAAGTCCAGGGGTCCCAATTGCAATTTACCCAAAATAAAACGCACATGCGCATAATCAATGCTCACAGGGGTATATATGCAAATAAACAAAACTTTTTATTCAATGAATAACATCCAGAACTACAGGGCTTCTTATGCAAATAACCCAACAAAACACGTGACGGAGCACGTGGGTCTCTACTGGCGGGGGTATAAATGCAAATAAAATAAGTACGAGGTCCTTGATGCAAATATCCCAGAAAATAAACAACTTGAATTAAAAATTACAGGACTTAAACGAAAATAACAAACTACGAGGGGGCCTACGATATTTACCCCTTTATTAGCCGACGGTCAGATATGCGCCACGTGTATGATCTGACGGCTGGATGTGCGGGCGCTACTCCTCTCTTCTCCTCTTCGGCTCGATCGACGGTCCGAGGGAGGCCACGTGGAAGATCAAGCGGTGCTGGGCTCGGGTGCCTCTCTCCTCGGCTGCGACGGTCCAGATGAGATCCTCAGATGGATCGACGGCTGCTGCTCCTCTACAGATCGACGGCTGGGATTAGAACTGGAGCGAGGTCTTCATCGGACGGCTCTGGAAGGTGGAGGAAGAACTGATGCCCGGCGAACTTCGCCGGCCTCGTGCGTGGACTCCGGTCCTCCTCAGCTGCTGCAAATGATCGGAGAGGCTCCGCTGGACTGTCCCGCAGCTGCTGGTGGTGGCCGATGCCCCAGCCAAGCCCTGGAGGGGCTCCGACGAGGCCTATCGGCACGAAGCTCCGGTCTGAACTGTGAAGGAGGCTCAGACACCCCCTTTGGACCTGCAAGGTAGACAAGAAGCTTCGCGGGTCGAGGGCAAAATGCCTCGACCCAAGAAAGCGTGGTGAAGGTGGTCTGTGCGGTGTGGCGAACGAGCTCCGGCGAGGTGGAGACGATGGAGCTCGATTCCCAGATCCTGTGCGATCTGGGTTGAGTGAAAGGGGGTAGAAGGTGCGTGAGGGTACGGCGAAGGTGATGGTCGGGTCGGAGGGTCGAGATGTCACGCGAGGTGGACGGAATCAGAGAAATGCGGCGATGGGTCGATTTGGGCGAAATCCGAAATTGAACGGAATAAAAGATCTAAACGACTACCTGGTGGCTGCAGTAGACTATGCTGGAGCTGATCTTGCTCCTGGTCGTAGCCTCGAAGGGCGTCAAGGCCTGAGGCTCGATGCTCGACGCCGGTGGCGGAGCAGTGGCGGCGAAGAACGCCGGATCAATGGAATCGCCTCCTCGCCTCACTGCAACAAGGGCAAAGGCTTGCTGTCACTCTCGCGATGCCGATGGAGGTCACTGGGAAGAAGGAGAGGGTCCAAAGATGGGGCGCGGAGGCGGCGGAGGTGCGAATATATAAGGTGACAGCGTCGATTAGGGTTGAGGGCTGACGGCTAAGGAAGGCGTTGATTTGATGGCGAAGGATCCGGCGAGGGAGAGGGATGAACGGCGAAGAATCCGGGCATGGGATATGCGTGGGAGACAGCCTGGAGGCGCGTGGGAAAATCGGAGAAGATGGGGTGGCGCGCTTCTTCCAGAAAAGGAAGGAGGTCGCGGGGGAGTTGACCGGGGTCAACAGTCCCCCGTGGACCAATCAGGAGCGGCCACGTGTGCCCGAATTTTGTTTATTTATTTTAGGGTAGAAATAGGCCGAATTAAAGAAAACTCAAAACATGAAATATTTTTCTTTTATTTTTTTCTATTTTTTGGTGATTTTTAATGAATTTTTGGAAATAAAAATAGGGTAGCTATATATATAGGTATATGTACACTATATGGATTTTTATTTTTGATTTTTTATTTGTTATTTTTATGTATTTTTATGCTCATTTTGTATTTTATTTATTTACAATATAAAATGAGGAATAAAAGAATATTTTTATTTCATTTTTATCACTTATATACAAGGGTGAAATAAATGGTTGAATATATTTATATACATGGTATTTATACAATGTATTTTTGTATTTTTAATTTTGTGATTTTTATTTGATTTTTGTTTTGTTTCTTGTTATTTTATATATTTACAATATGTAACATAGAATATTTACAAAAAGTTTAGAAAATAATTGAATTTATTTACAAGGTTAAATAAATACAATGGTGTGGTTTATACACATGGTGAAGGAAGGGTATTTTTGATCTTTTTGTTTTTCATCTTTTTATTTTGTTTTTGATATTTTCTAAATATACACAAAGTATGGACAAACATATTTTTGGGTGAGGAAAATATAAAGTTTTATTTATTTACAAATATATACATATGTGAGCCCCTATCTCCCTCTACTTGGCTTTTATGCGGTCAGGCTCATGCTGAGCCCTCCCTTGGGTTAGGTTGCTCAATATTTATTCTAAATATCTCCCTCTTTTTCTTTTTGCTCTTTATTCTTTTATTTTGTGCACAAAAACATGCTAATTATAGGTTTTTACACAATGCATGCTTTTGGTATTTATTTGTATTTACACATATCTACATGTATTTGCAAAGGTTTTTGTAGCTAAAATAGAAGAATAAAGAGTGATGAATGGGTATTCATCACCCCCCTATGCTTAACTTTGCTAGTCCCTTAGCAAACACTTATTTGAAAAAGAAGTGAAAAAGAAAGAAAAAGAAAAAGAGGATGTACATGGATCAAGGTTGACTTGTTAAATTTTCCTTCATTAAATTGAAATATGGAGCTCGATCAGATCTTTGGATTATTAATGTGTCGGAACCTTATTTGGACTTAAGCTTAAAACTCAACAGCCTCCAAGTTCCACCAATCTATGGGCAAGACTCCTCAATAAACCAGATCAGAACAAGTCTACATACACAAACTCTAATGACCATGAATCTTTTCCTTGCGGTGTAAGTGATATGTGGCTCCCCACCTCAGAAGTAACAAAGAAACAACCTCCCTCAACCTGGTAACTCTAATGCCTCGGTCTAGCAACTCTTTCCTCGAGAAGCGGGGTATTCCCTTCTAAGTTCAAGTGCAACCGGCTCAAGAAGAGGGGGAAGAAGTATAGAGTTTTGGAAGCTTAGCCAGTGTAGCTAAGTCTCCCGCTGCAAGCTTCATGAGATGTAACATGGATACCATAAGCTTTTGCTTTATACTCCGGTGGGGTTATTAAATTTTCAATCCGACCCACCACTTTTTTGGAGTTCTTTTTGCATTTTTGCATTTTTTTTTTTCAAGAACTTCTGTACAACATATCTACATGGTGCAGCATATATAAGAAATTTCCCCTTGAGCCAGTAGACTATCCCTCTTTTGAAGCTTTATTGCAACCCACAGCTTCTGTCTTTAGCTTTCAACACCACTAGACCAAGTTGAGGTGCACTTCCTTCACTATAAGAAGAAGAGAGGTTCCGCCTAGAAGTACTACCCTCATATGCTACCCCAAGCCAAAGGAAACTGCCTCCTCACCACCTCATCCATGGAGAGCCATGTGTAAAGTGCAGGTGCAAGTTAAGCCATTGTCTCTGAGAGTCATGCGTGTGTTGTTAAGTGCTCTATTTAGGCTCATTAAGATGACATATGCTCATAGCCTAGTGGACTCAAAGAATTAAGTCCTTATGGACCTGAAAAGCCTTAACCCTAAGTCCTACAAGGTTCCTCTTGAAGTTAAGTGGATTAAGATCTTGTTCAAGCTCCATTTCTCAATTTAATTCCAGGCTTAGTTTAAATGTCAACTCTCATCCAGGAAAAACTATATACAAATATGTACACAAGATGCTATTTACAAATATTTTACAATCATGCAAAAAGTTTGAAAAATGTCTTGAAATCATGAATGAATGATGCATGAAGTGCAAGTTTTGCAAAAAGATATTTACAAACATTTACACAAGATTTTTGCAAACTTTTGATTTTCAAAACATTTTGGAAAAATTTGTACTATATACATAATTTTGATACAAAATATTTACACAAGCTTTACACAAAAGATTTTTGAAATCATTTTTACAAAAATACTTTATACACTAGCTATGTATGTGCAGGAATAAAAGAGGTTTATGTACATGAAAAATTTTTAAAATTTTTGTGATTTTTAGCCATTTTATTTATTAACACACTCACACAAAGTACGAGTTATGGCTAAAGTATATATGAAATATATACACACCCCCCCTATACTTAGCTCGAACGATGTCCTCAGAGTGATCAAGAGCGATGAAGAAGACATAACTCGTGCTTAGTAAGAGGGAAGTGAAAAGGAATGTCTAAGTACAGGAACGAATAAATGAATAGAATAAGAGGAACTCGGTGGTCTCCCCCTATACTTAGGATTAACTAATCCTAAGTATAGAAAGCTGTACATGAAGGGAAAGCGGAGTGAAGAATATACAGAATCTGCCCCCCCCCTATACTTAGGGTAAAATATCCCTAAGTATAGGCAGCAAAAACAAGAGCAGAAAGAATGAAAAGAATTCTCACAGGTCCGACATCCCCCCTATACTTAGGGTAAAGTACACCCTAAGTATAGCGTAATCATAAGATGAGAGACGGGATGTGGGACTAAAGAATAGAATGATATGGACAACTGGATCTATACAGGCGGAGGAACAGTGAAAATCAGGCGTGAGATGCAAAGGATGTGAGTCAAGAGACCACATCTCACGCAAAATGAATAGCAGCAATAATAACGTCCCGCGGCTCATGATCTAGAAATGGTTTGAGCCGCTGGCCGTTCACTCGGAAGGTACTCTCAGAAGATAACTCAGATATATCAATGCTACCGTTATCATGTACCTTCCTGACCAAATAGGGTCCTTTCCATTTGCTCTGTAGCTTCCCTGGAAATAATCTAAGCCTCGCATCAAACAGCCATACTTTCTGTCCAATCTCAAAATGCTTGTGGCTGATATGAGAATCATGCCACTCCTTGATTTTCTCCTTATAATGTAGGCTGCTTGAGAATGCTGCATCTCTAAGCTCTTCCAAGGCGGCTAACTCTGCCCTCCTCTGGTCTCCTATACCATTTGGATCCATCAATATGTCTGTAACTGCCCAGAGTGACTTGTGCCTCAGCTCAACAGGTAGATGGCATGGCTTGCCATAAACGAGGCGAAAGGGAGATGTACCCAATGGAGTCTTGAAAGACGTCCTATATGCCCACAAGACCGAGTCCAAAAGCTGTGACCAATTCTTTCGGTCAGGGCGGACGACTTTCTGCAAAATATTCTTGATCTCCCTATTCGACACTTCGGCTAGACCATTCGTCTGTGGATGGTATGGTGTAGCAACACGATGGTCTATGCCGAACTCGGTAGCAAGTGCCTTCACCTGGTCGTTGATGAAGTGAGACCCCCCATCAGAAATAAGAACTCGTGGAACCCCAAACCGCATGATGATGTGCTTCTTCAAAAATCTGCAAACTGTCTTCGCATCTGCGGCTCGGGCGGGGATAGCCTCAACCCAACGACTAACATAATCTACGGCCAACAGAATGTACTCAAATCCCTGACTCTTAGGGAATGGACCCATGAAATCGATGCCCCATGCGTCAAAAACCTCACAGAAGTGAATGGGTTGCATCGGCATCATATCACGCTGTCCACAAGTGCCCATCCTCTGACAGTCAGTACACCTCTTCACGAACTCATCAGAGTCCTTGAAGAGTGTAGGCCACCACAAGCCGGATTGAAGCACTTTCTGTGCCGTTCTCCTCCCAGAATGATGTCCTCCTGCCTCAAGCTTGTGGAAGTACGTGAGGACACTATGATGCTCCTCCTGAGGAATACACCGACGCCAGATGCTATCCCCTCCTTCGTGGTAAAGGATGGGATCCTCCTAGTGGTAGGACTTGGCCTTCGCAAGGAAGGTCTCAATCTTCTGCTTGGGCCAATCTTGTGGGACTTTCCCAGCAACGAGAAAGTTCACAATATCGGCATACCACGGGAGTGAGGCGATAGCAAGGATCGCCTCGTCGGGGAAGGTATCACAAATGGGATCAATCTGCTCAGTCTCCTCAGGCTGCTCTAATCGGGATAAATGGTCCGCCACCACATTCTTGACTCCAGGTTTATCCTTGATCTCAATATCGAACTCCTGGAGTAGAAGGATCCATCTAGTAAGTCTGGCCTTGGCATCCTTCTTTGACATGAGGTACCTGATGGCGGTGTGGTCAGTATACAAAGTCACTCTAGATCCAATGATATATGATCTGAATTTATCTAGGGCAAACACTACTGCTAGCATCTCCTTCTCTGTGACCGTATAATTCCGCTGGGCGGAATCCAATGTGCGGCTAGCATAGTGTATTGCAAATGGTACTCCATCCCTCCTCTGTCCTAGCACGGCACCTACGGCAAAATCAGAGGCGTCCGTCATGATCTCGAATGGGAGAGACCAATCGGGTGGCTGAAGGACAGGAGCCTCAATTACACACTGCTGGAGAGTCTCAAACGACGAAAGACACTTGTCATCGACAAGGAACTCGGTGTCTTTTGTCAAGAGGTCAGTCAACGGTCGGGCAATCTTGCTGAAATCATGAATGAATCTCCTATAAAAACCAACGTGCCCCAGAAATGACCGTAACTGCTTCAGATTGGACGGCGGTGTGAGTTTCCTAATGACATCGACCTTGGCCGGATCAACCTCCATGCCTCTGTTGGAGATGATGTGGCCAAGCACCGTCCCTTGAGTCACCATGAAGTGACTCTTCTCCCAAGACAGAACCAAGCGGGTAGCAATACATCGCTGGAGCACTCGGTCTAGGCAGTCAAGACAGGAATCGAATCCGTCGCCGTAAACCGAGAAGTCGTCCATGAAGACCTCCAAACACTCCCCTACCATGTCCGAAAATATCGACAGCATGCATCTCTGAAAAGTCGCAGGGGCGTTACATAGCCCGAATGGCATGCGTCGGAAAGCGTAAGTACCGAAGGGACAGGTAAAGGTGGTCTTCTCCTGATCCTCAGGAGCGATGGCTACCTGGTTGTAGCCTGAGTACCCATCTAGGAAGCAATAATGGCTCTTCCCTGCCAGTCTCTCTATGATCTGATCAATAAAAGGCAGGGGGAAATGGTCCTTCTTGGTGGCCTGGTTGAGTCTCCTGTAGTCAACACAGACCCGCCAAGAGGTAGGTACTCGTGTGGCAATCTCCTCTCCCGACTCACTGATCACAGTCGTGATGCCCGTCTTCTTGGGCACCACATGCAAGGGGCTAACCCACTTGGAGTCGGAAATGGGATAAATAAAATCTGCACTCCACCATTTTGATATTTCCTTTATAACAACCTCTCTTAGGTTGGGGTTCAGTCGCCGCTGGAACTCACGCGACGGCTTCGCCCCTTCCTCGAGATAGATATGGTGGGAACACAACGAGGGGCTGATCCCATGGAGATCTGCTACGCTCCATCCAATTGCCTTGCGGTTCTTTTCAAGAACCTCCATCAGACGGGATTCTTGTTCTCCAGTCAGATCGGCAGAGATGATGACTGGGTACATCTCAGACTCTCCCGCAAGGAATCTATACTTCAGCGAAGTAGGGAGCGGCTTTAGCTCTGGACAGCTAGGTGCTGGCAAATCTGGCTTCTGAAGAAGATGTGTGTATGCGGATAATTCTGCCAAATTCGCCTGGGAAAATGATAACGAACTCTCACAAACTGGATCTGGAGAAGGCGGGTCCTCTGCATTGTCTCTGGTCTGCTCTGCCTCTACCTCCTCCTCATCTGTAGGCTCAGGTGGATCCAGATCTGGCATCTGATCATCACAATCTGCCCAATCAGATTCTGAATCCGAGGGATCTATATCAGACTCGGTGGCATCAGTACCACCGGAGAACAAGGTGGCATCAGCACCACCATAGAGCAGGGTGGCCTCAGTACCACCATCACTGGAGATCGTGTCGCGGTCAAGGTCCGACTCTGCTGACTCAATAGTATCCTGAACCAGGGTTGTGCTCTCCAGACTATCCTCTGCTATCATCTCTGCATCAGCTGTATCTGAATATGAGAGGATGGTCTGTGCTGCAGGATCTGCCCAAGCTGCCTCATCATCTGTGATCACAAAATCACAGTCCTGGTGGATGTCTGGCTCTGCGTCTGTCAGCTGCTCTGAATCTGTACTGCCATGTGAGCGGGATCTGGATCTGGCTCTGTGGTCCTTAACCGTCTCTATTTGTATACTCTCGCCCTGGACGCGAAAGAATACCTTCCCACTGTCATGGTCAGTCACTGCCTTGGCTGTGGCCAAGAACGGGCGACCGAGGATGATGGGGGAATCGGTCAACGAGTCAGGGGTCTCCATGTCCAGTACGACAAAGTCCACGGGGAATTGCAAACCCTGAATCGTGACGACAACGTCTCGCAACAACCCCTTCGGCCTCTTGACAGACCGATCAGCAAACTGAAGGTATGTCCTGCTCTGTCTAAGAGTGCCCAACTCTAAGTGGTCTAGAAGGGCTGCCGGAAGAAGGTTGATCGACGATCCGCTATCTAATAGAGTACGGTCGAACCTCTGCTCACTAATCTGACATCTGACATACGGGGCCCCTAAATCTGGCCTCTTAGTCGGCAGATGGTTCTGGATCGCGTAACACGTGGCTTTTGTTAGCACATGAATTTCTGCGGTCTTGCTCCTCTTCTTCCTCCTGACTGTGGTCCTATCTCTTAGGGATCGCTGAAGAAGAGGAATGTGCTGCAAAGCCTCATTGAGGGTCAGCTGGATGTGAAATCGGTCTATCATGCCCTGGCTGAACTCCTCCTGCTCTCTCTTTTTTGGGTCTTTTTCTTTTTTCTTCCCCTTCCCCAACTCAAGGGCTCTAGGAAAGGGGATCACAGGGTCCTTCTCAGATGAAGGACTAGGAATAGGCCTAGACGGTTCGATGACCGGATCCTCACAAACATCATTCACCACAGTGGGATCAGAAGAAACTAAACCTTTTCCTTTATTCAAATCAGAGTTCCGAGATACATTCATGCGAGGAAAGATAACATTTCTATCAGAATAAATGTTGGTGGCCTCAGTACCACCTCTAGCTGGCTCTACAACTAGACGTCTTGCGGCCTCAGTACCGCGGGCTGGCTCGGCTCTGCTGGTGGCCTCAGTACCACCTCCTCGATGTGGTGAAATGGCGGCCTCAGTACCGCCGGTGGAATCAGCATCTCGGGTGGCATCAGTACCACCCTCATCAGGATGTGCGGCTTCAGTACCGCTTTCCTCTTCCTCATCTGGCGCTCTAGATGGATCCTCGTGTTGTCGCTCAGATGAGGCGCCGCCTGCTGGTCTTCTACCGCTCCTAAGTGTGACAAAATCAGCATCAAATAGATCCGATGACATAACATCAAATGAGTCACTAGAAGTGGTAGGCTCAGTGTGAACTACCTGCTCAGATTTCCTCTTCAAGTTATTCGGATTAGGCTTGATCTGTGCAGGGATGGCGGCCTTCCCTCTCATCAGGTCCCGCATCTCCTGGCGGAACTCGTCCATCTCCCGTCTAAATGTAGCCTGCTGCTCTGTGAAGAGGCGGGCTAGATCATCCATGGCGGGGCTCTCATGGGAGCCCGACGGGTTGCCTCTCTGGTAATGAGGCTGCTGGACCTGGTGCTGCTGCGGCTGAGAGGGGTAAGAGGAAGGATGCTGCTGCTGGTGAGCCTGCTGCTCACGTCTCCAACTCTGTCCCTGCTGCTGGTAGGGACGAGATACGAAGGATGATGGCTGGTGTTGGTATGCTGGGGGCTGCAGGTGATCTCTCTGCTGGGAGTACTGCCCTCCCTGACCGGCTGGCTGCTGTTGGGATTGGTTACCCCCATTCCCCCACCTGAATCCGGGATGGTCTCGTCGGATTCCAGGCTGAGGCCGGTCATACCAAATCCCGTTGACATCCATCAACGGTTCCGCATCGTAAGGGGCTGGTGGGAGTACATCCAGAGGCTGATCCGGCTGGTATACCACCATCTGTAAGTATGGAGATGGTGGTGACTGGTAAGAGGGCTGCTGCTGCTGGTACGGCTCCGCCTGTACAAGGTGAACTTGTCTAGGCTGCTGCAAGGAGCTGGAGCGCTGGGACGAGCTGCGGCTGCCACCGGAATCGCCTCGCGACAGAAGACGGGGCTGAGGAGCCGTCTGTGCCTCCTGAAGACACAAGAGCTGGGTCTTCATGTCGCTCAGAGTTTGTGCCATTTCCTCCATCTGAGTTATGCCCTGGCACTGCTTCTTCTCTATGATTTCCATGCGGTCCAACTTCTCGCTGATAATCCCCATGTCCGCAGCGGCCGACTCTGCCTGTGCGGCTGCAACTGTGGACGAACTGGATGGACCTGCATCAACCCGTGCTATCCGCTGATACTGCACGGGTCCTGGCGGCTGCTGAGATCTCTGAGTGTACAACCGAGTCTGGGACATCACCATGTAATTTTCTGCCATCTCTTCGTAGATGGCCCAGACTTGGTTGTGGTCCTTGGCAAAGTAGGACCCGCCGCAAGAAGCATTCACCAGACCCTGAAGTTCTGGCGTCATCCCACTAAAGAAGCTCTGAACTAGGTTCGGCTTGGAGATATCATGGTGTGGGCATCTATCCAGAAGCTCTCTGAACCTCTCCCATGCCTCGTGAAATTGCTCGTTAGGGAGCATGGAGAAGTTATTGATCAGGGCCCTTGCTGCATTCGTCCGCCCGAGTGGATAGTACTTGTTCAAGTACTCGGTGCGGAGTTGCTCCCAGGTGTAGACAAACTTCCCTAGATGTTTCAGCCAGGCGGCTGCTCTATCTGCCAGTGAAAAAGGGAAGGCCATCATCCGAATCGTATCTTGGTCCACACGACGGTCGTGGACAGTGCTACAGATCATCAAAAACTCCTGGAGATGGAGGTGGGGTTCCTCAGTGGCGAGTCCGTGAAAATGAGGAAGCATCTGCAGGGTGTTCGGAGGGAACTTGAAATCCCCCACGATAGCAGGAATCACCACCCACTGGTGCATCAGTGTAGATCCGGGGTTGTGTAGCTCCCGCATCGGTCTTGCTGCGGCGGCGGCTGCCTCTGCTGCGGCAGCTGCTGCTGCGGCTGCTGCCTCTGCATCAGCGTCAGGAATGTCCTCCGGCTCGCTCGGCTCGTCTCGCTCTCTTCGGAGTCTCTCCAACTCCCTCCTCATCTCTATCATGAATGCCCCCTGATCGCGTAACTGTTGCTGAACTGTCTCTAATGACGCGATCAGGGTGGAGTTAATCGCTCCCTGGTCTAAGACAAAATGTTCGGGTTGGCGATCGTCTGAACTGCCGGCTCCAGCCATAGGGACGTCTGCAAAATCAGATGAGCCTAACTCAGGTTCTGTCAAATTAATTCGTCTTTCCTCGGGCTCATGTCTCTCAGTAGCAGAAGAAAGGGGATCGAGGGGGAACAGGGTGGAATCGAACTCGGGCCCGGAGAGCTGGTCTTGACTCTCACGGGCCAACCTAGATGATGAAGTAGACGTGCCTGAAAGCGGTGCAGCCAGAGGCTGCCTAAGAGATCGTCTACCCATCATCTTGATCTTGGCGAGTTGGGCGGATGGAATCTGGAGAAAATATGATCGCAAAGCAAACCCCCGGTTCACCAACGCAACACAATCTGAAGACCGTGAAAGCTCGGTCAATTTATCTTGTCAATTTTATTTGGTGAACATACAAGATATCAGAGCGCTTACGTGACCTGTTAGGATACCCGATGCTACTCCAACCGACTGGCCCGCACGGAAGAGTCGGTAGTCAGCTAGAAATAACACCGGAGGGTTCTACCTAGGGTGCGGGTCACTCTCTCGCGCATCCAAACCATACAATGAGGGGGTTGCTCTCCCCAAGACAAATTTTTAATGTGAGTGTCTTTTAGGGTCAATAATGTTATCCAGTCCCAATTTTTTTTTCTTTTTAATTTTTTTTCAAAATAAATACAAGCGGCCTAACGGTTTTTCCGATTCTCCTGATGATTAAGCCAAAAACAGGGGGAGAAGACGAAAAAGCCGATGCGCGAAGAAATCAATGATGCATGCAGAGAAAGAAATGCGTACCTTGTCTCCAGCACTCTACATGCAAGTGATCCGCGCAGAATTTAAAGACAGAATAAAACTACCTAAATGGTGCAGCGGGAAAAACCGGCCTTAGACAAGCAACTTCTATTGATCGTGAAGAACAATAGTTAGCTAACCGAATCGAGTCCGGAGTCCGATCTTGGGAGTCACTCGGTGCCCGCCACAACGGGTCCTGCCAGCGCTGTATGTGACTCCTCACGGCACGTGGTCTCAAATCCAATTAAACTAACTTTTTCAGTGAATTTTATTAAGGTCCAATTACGTTCTATAGGAACAGATATTCTATTAGGTGTTGGGCCTTAAAATTACGTCACAATCAATCAAAATTCCTATGTCTAGGGGCTAAAACCGCGAGAAACACCGGAAAAGGCAGCTAGCTATAAAAACCACGATAAAAGCCGCGAAAATCCAAATGGGTCCCCCGAGCACACCGGTGCTCGGCGAAACAGACCCGCTAAGTTACAAGTGTCCACAGTTCAAAGTCCAAGTCCTAACTTATTACAAAGAATTGTTCCCTCTCTCTCTCTAAATAGAAAATCTCTTCTCCTCTCTCTGCTCTTCTTCCCGTGCGGGTCCTAAAAAAAATGTACTCCAAGTTCTCCACGCAGTACCTCGCACAAAAATTAGAAAGAGAGAGTGTCAGAAAACAGTTATAATGTAGAGAGACAATATGAAAAAATGACTACAAAGCCGTGCTCCCCGGCAACGGCGCCATTCTGATATCCCGAAGATGCGATCGAGGTAAAGGTCGGAAAATGGTCGTTGCGACCTCAAACACAAAGTCGGAAAATATCAAGAAGAATCAACCACTCACAGAGATAAAAACAAGCAAGCACAAGAAAGAGCGGTCTAGCTATAGGATTAACCTGGTATAGCTCCCAGGGTCGAACACGAGGAACACAGATTGGCCTTGCGGCCTACGATGTAGTCAGAAATCCAAGGGAGTCTTTTTTATGGTTTTTATTTGTTTTTGTATTTTTTTTAGAATTTTTAAAAGATGAGAAAATTAAAGAAAGCACACAAACACTGGACTTCAACAATTTATTAAACACACCAAAAATGATGCAAAAATTCCAGAAAATTGATTTTTAGGTTTTTTAAGTTTTTTACTGTTTTTGGTGAATTTTTGGAATTTTTCTAATGGGTAAATTATTTATTAAAAATCAAACAATGCGAAAAACAAAGGGTACTGTCCAGCAAGGCTTAAGACCCAAAAATAAAATACTCTTGGATCTCAAAAAGCCCTAAAGGTAATTTTCCTATAATCTAGAAAGAATAAGGAAAATTTAGGCACCCTAATTATTGTTTTTGGATTTTTAATTTATTTATTACAATTTTTATGAGGTTTTAAGGGTTTTTCAATTTTTAAGGTTTTTAAGTGATGAAAAGTAGCCAAAATTGGCTCGAAAATCAAACAACAAGCAAGAAACAATATCTCATTTTTTTGGAATTTTTGGTGGAGTTTTTATATTTTTTTGGTATTTTTAAAGTCAAACAGTGGCAAAAATAGGGGTTTTTGAATTTTTAAAAATAATAAATGAAATCCAAAATGTCCTCAAAAATCATAGAAATTCCTACACCATGGCAGGAGCCATGTGTCAAAATCTCATTGGATTTGGAGGTCGTTTGCTATTTTATTCAAAAATAAAGGTGGGGCACTGTGCACAGGGACCTAAGTGCAAATACCCAAAAGTTCTGGGGGTCTGGTGCAAAATACCCAGCAAAACACGTGCCAAGCACGTGCCTGGGGCACTCAAGGACCCAAATGTAATAAAAATAAGTCCCAAGGACCTATTGATAACTCGTATCAAAAGTCCAGGGGTCCCAATTGCAATTTACCCAAAATAAAACGCACATGCGCATAATCAATGCTCACAGGGGTATATATGCAAATAAACAAAACTTTTTATTCAATGAATAACATCCAGAACTACAGGGCTTCTTATGCAAATAACCCAACAAAACACGTGACGGAGCACGTGGGTCTCTACTGGCGGGGGTATAAATGCAAATAAAATAAGTACGAGGTCCTTGATGCAAATATCCCAGAAAATAAACAACTTGAATTAAAAATTACAGGACTTAAACGAAAATAACAAACTACGAGGGGGCCTACGATATTTACCCCTTTATTAGCCGACGGTCAGATATGCGCCACGTGTATGATCTGACGGCTGGATGTGCGGGCGCTACTCCTCTCTTCTCCTCTTCGGCTCGATCGACGGTCCGAGGGAGGCCACGTGGAAGATCAAGCGGTGCTGGGCTCGGGTGCCTCTCTCCTCGGCTGCGACGGTCCAGATGAGATCCTCAGATGGATCGACGGCTGCTGCTCCTCTACAGATCGACGGCTGGGATTAGAACTGGAGCGAGGTCTTCATCGGACGGCTCTGGAAGGTGGAGGAAGAACTGATGCCCGGCGAACTTCGCCGGCCTCGTGCGTGGACTCCGGTCCTCCTCAGCTGCTGCAAATGATCGGAGAGGCTCCGCTGGACTGTCCCGCAGCTGCTGGTGGTGGCCGATGCCCCAGCCAAGCCCTGGAGGGGCTCCGGCGAGGCCTATCGGCACGAAGCTCCGGTCTGAACTGTGAAGGAGGCTCAGACACCCCCTTTGGACCTGCAAGGTAGACAAGAAGCTTCGCGGGTCGAGGGCAAAATGCCTCGACCCAAGAAAGCGTGGTGAAGGTGGTCTGTGCGGTGTGGCGAACGAGCTCCGGCGAGGTGGAGACGATGGAGCTCGATTCCCAGATCCTGTGCGATCTGGGTTGAGTGAAAGGGGGTAGAAGGTGCGTGAGGGTACGGCGAAGGTGATGGTCGGGTCGGAGGGTCGAGATGTCACGCGAGGTGGACGAAATCAGAGAAATGCGGCGATGGGTCGATTTGGGCGAAATCGGAAATTGAACGGAATAAAAGATCTAAACGACTACCTGGTGGCTGCAGTAGACTATGCTGGAGCTGATCTTGCTCCTGGTCGTAGCCTCGAAGGGCGTCAAGGCCTGAGGCTCGATGCTCGACGCCGGTGGCGGAGCAGTGGCGGCGAAGAACGCCGGATCAATGGAATCGCCTCCTCGCCTCACTGCAACAAGGGCAAAGGCTTGCTGTCACTCTCGCGATGCCGATGGAGGTCACTGGGAAGAAGGAGAGGGTCCAAAGATGGGGCGCGGAGGCGGCGGAGGTGCGAATATATAAGGTGACAGCGTCGATTAGGGTTGAGGGCTGACGGCTAAGGAAGGCGTTGATTTGATGGCGAAGGATCCGGCGAGGGAGAGGGATGAACGGCGAAGAATCCGGGCATGGGATATGCGTGGGAGACAGCCTGGAGGCGCGTGGGAAAATCGGAGAAGATGGGGTGGCGCGCTTCTTCCAGAAAAGGAAGGAGGTCGCGGGGGAGTTGACCGGGGTCAACAGTCCCCCGTGGACCAATCAGGAGCGGCCACGTGTGCCCGAATTTTGTTTATTTATTTTAGGGTAGAAATAGGCCGAATTAAAGAAAACTCAAAACATGAAATATTTTTCTTTTATTTTTTTCTATTTTTTGGTGATTTTTAATGAATTTTTGGAAATAAAAATAGGGTAGCTATATATATAGGTATATGTACACTATATGGATTTTTATTTTTGATTTTTTATTTGTTATTTTTATGTATTTTTATGCTCATTTTGTATTTTATTTATTTACAATATAAAATGAGGAATAAAAGAATATTTTTATTTCATTTTTATCACTTATATACAAGGGTGAAATAAATGGTTGAATATATTTATATACATGGTATTTATACAATGTATTTTTGTATTTTTAATTTTGTGATTTTTATTTGATTTTTGTTTTGTTTCTTGTTATTTTATATATTTACAATATGTAACATAGAATATTTACAAAAAGTTTAGAAAATAATTGAATTTATTTACAAGGTTAAATAAATACAATGGTGTGGTTTATACACATGGTGAAGGAAGGGTATTTTTGATCTTTTTATTTTTCATCTTTTTATTTTGTTTTTGATATTTTCTAAATATACACAAAGTATGGACAAACATATTTTTGGGTGAGGAAAATATAAAGTTTTATTTATTTACAAATATATACATATGTGAGCCCCTATCTCCCTCTACTTGGCTTTTATGCGGTCAGGCTCATGTTGAGCCCTCCCTTGGGTTAGGTTGCTCAATATTTATTCTAAATATCTCCCTCTTTTTCTTTTTGCTCTTTATTCTTTTATTTTGTGCACAAAAACATGCTAATTATAGGTTTTTACACAATGCATGCTTTTGGTATTTATTTGTATTTACACATATCTACATGTATTTGCAAAGGTTTTTGTAGCTAAAATAGAAGAATAAAGAGTGATGAATGGGTATTCATCATTAGGACGCTAGGCTGCTCTTCTTGAGGAATGCACCTCCTCCAGATGCTATCCCCTACTTCATGATAAAGGACGGGATCCTCCCAATGGTAAAACTTGGCCTTCACAAGGAAGGTCTCAAGTTTCTGCCTGGGCCAACCTTGTGGAACCATCTTGGCACGAGGTGATAGCCAAGATCGCCTCATCTGGGAATGTCTCTGTAATAGGTGCATTGGGCTCAGATTCCTCAAGGTTCTATAAGCGAGAGAGGTGATCCGCCACCACATTCTTAACTCCAGGCTTATCCTTAATCTCAATGTCAAACTCCTGGAGCAGAAGGATCCATCTGGTAAGGCGAGCTTTGGCATCCTACTTGGCCATAAGGTACCTGATGGCGGTGTGATTTGTAAAGATAGTCACTCTCGATCCGGGAATATATGATCGATACTTATCCAAAGCAAAGACTACAGCTAGCATCTCCTTTTCTATCACAATGTAATTCCGTTGAGCGGCATCCAAAGTCCGGCTAGCGTACTGAATGGCATACGGCAATCCATCCCTCCTCTATCCAAGCACAGCCCCAACGACAAAATCAGAAGCGTCCGTAATGATCTCAAATGGGAGAGATCAATCAGGTGGTTGAAGGACAGGAGCCGTGATAACCATATCCTTGAGAGTCTCAAAAGACACAAGACACTTATCACCTACAATGAACTCAGTGTCTTTCGTCAAAAAATCAGTAAGTGGTAGGGCAATACAACTGAAGTCTTGAATGAACCGTCGGTAGAAACCAACATGCCCCATAAAAGACCGCAATTGACACAGATTGGATGGTGGATTGAGTTTTCTAATGATATCTACCTTGGTCGGATCGACCTCCATGCCCCTGTAGGAGATGATATGACCAAGGACCATCCCTTGAGTCACCATGAAGTGACTCTTCTCCTAAGACAATACAAGGTTGACCTCTATGCAGCACTGAAGCACACGGTCTAGGCAGTCAAGACAAGCATCAAACCCATCGCCGTAGACCGAGAAGTCATCCATGAAGACCTCTAAACAGTCACCCACCATATCTGAGAAAATGGACAACATGCACCTTTGAAATGTCGTCGGGGCGTTACATAAACCAAAGGGCATCTGTCTCAAAGTATAAGTCCCAAACGGACAGGTGAATGTCGTTTTCTCCTGGTCTTCGGGCGCAATGGACACTTGATTGTAACCGGAGTACCCGTCAAGAAAACAATAGTGACTCTTCCCAGCTAGCCTCTCGATAATCTGATCAATAAATGGCAGTGGGAAATGATCCTTCTTGGTGGCCTCATTCAATCGTCTTTAGTCCACATAGACCCTCCAAGAAGTGGGTACCCGGGTAGCTATCTCCTCTCCAAACTCATTCACAACTGTAGTGATACCCGTCTTCTTGGGCACCACATGTAATGGACTAACCCACTTGGAGTCGGAGATGGGGTAGATAAAATCGGCGCTCCACCACTTTGATATTTCCTTCATGACCACATCTCGAAGATTCGGGTTCAGCCGTCGCTGGAACTCACGTGAGGGCTTAGCGTCCTCCTCGAGATAGATGTGGTGGGAGCACAGAGCCGGACTAATCCCCTGGAGATAATCTATACTCCATCCTATCGCCTTGCGATTTCTTTCAAGAACCTCCATCAGACGAGATTCTTGCTCTCCAGTCAAACTTGTTGAGATAATGAGTGGGTGCATATCTGGCTCACCCGCAAGAAATCTATACTTCAGCGACTGCAGCAAAGGCTTCAATTCTGGACAGCGGGGAAGTGGCAGATCCAGCTTCTGATATGTCTGTGTGAAGGCTACCAGGTCTGCATGAGAGAACTCTCGTTGTGCGTGAAAATCTGATGAAGGGAACCCTGTTGAATCATCTATGAACTATACTGGCTCGCACTTCGTCCTACCTGTCGGCTCAGAAGGAATCAGACATGGCAATTACTCATCAAAATCATCCCAATCAATGTCTGACGCAGAGGGATCTGAACTAGAAGAACAAGAATGAAATTCTACATCACCACTCATCCCAGAACTGTCAGCCTCAAAGGTGTCCTCGTCCAGGGGTGTGCTCTCCAAGCTCTCAACTGCCATAAGCTGTAAATATGGTGAATCTGCAAGTAAAGCGAGGGCTTGTACTACTGGATCTGTCCAAATGGATTCATCATCTGTCATCACAAAATCACATTCCTGGTGGACGTCTCGCTCATCCTCTGTCATTTGCTCGGTATCACTGGACTACTCTGAGCATGCTGATTCTCTCGCTCTAGCCTCGTCGATCGTCTCTATTTGTATACTTTCTCCCTCTACGCGAAAGCACACCTTCCCACTATAATAATCGGTCATCGCCTTGGCAGTGGCCAAGAATGGACGTCTGAGTATGATGGGGGGTATCTGTTACCGACGCAGGGATCTCCATGTCCAATACAACAAAGTCCACGGGGACTTTCAGGCACTGAATGGTAACGACCACATCTCTCAACAACCCCTTCGGCCTCTTAATTGACCTATCAGTAAACTGAAGGACTGTCCTGCTTTGAAGAAGAGGACCAAACTCGAATCGATCGAGTAAGGCTGCCAGAAGGAGGTTAATAGAAGAGCCGTTGTCTAATAGAGTACGATTGAATCGCTACTCCTAAATCTCGTATCTGACATAGGGAGCTCCTGCATCAGGTCTCTTGGCTGGCAATTTGTTCTGAATGGTGAAACAAGTAGAATGGGTGAGCACATGGATCTTATCTCTGTGGTTCCTCCTCTTCCTGCGGACTGTAGTCTTCTCTCTCAAGCTCTTTTGGAAGAGGGGGACGCGCTCAAATGCTTCCTGTAGAGTCAGCTGGATCTGGAATCTATCAATCATCTGGTTGCTGAACTCTAACTATTGAGTCTTTTTTGGATTTTCTCTTTTATTCCCCTTCGCCAAGCGGAGTGCTTGAGGGAAAGGGATGGTAAGTGCCTCCTCAGATGGAGGACTAGGAATAGGTTCATGTGCCTGTGAAGGAATGGAATCCATACAATGATCATCATGCAACACATATGGACCTAAAGTTGATACAGAAACCTTTCCTTTATTCATATTTTTGGTCTTTTTCTGGTTACCACAGTCCTGACATACAAAAGGTGGCAACACAACATGTGGGAGCTCAATAAAAGTAGAAGTGGTGGCCTCAGTACCACCTACGATATCTGACTTTTTGGCATCAGCACCGCACTCTGGCTCTGTATCAAGTGGAATGGTGGCATCAGCACCACCGTATGCATCGGGTATCACGACGGCCCCATCACTGTCGTCTGGATCTCCATCCTTGGTGGCAACAGCACCACCGTCATCAACATCATCAACAGCGACATCAGCACCACTACTCTGCTCATCTGGCACTCTTGGTTCCTCATACGGTTGTCGCTCAGATGAGGCGTCGTCGGCTGGCATCCTACCACTCCTAGTAGTCACGAAATCAGCATCATACAAAGAAGACATGTCACTCAAATAATCACTAGGAGCGGTATCCTCTGTAAACTATACATGTTCAAACTTCCTCTTCAGATTGTTCGGATTGGGCTCGATCTGTGCAGGTATGGCGGCCTTGCCCTTGATGATATCCCTCATCTCCTGCCGGAACTCATCAATTTCCCGTCGGAAGGATGCCTGCTGTTCAGAAAGCAAGCGGGCGAGGTCATCAAGCGTTGGGTTCTCAAAGGAAGGTGCCTGAGAACCGAAAGTGTTCCCCTGCTGGAAATGAGGCTGCTGCTGGTACTGGGGAGGGGGCTGGGAGTATGTCCGGTGAGCCTGCTGACACAACCTCCACTGATGTCCCTGATAGATGGGATAAGGACCCTGTTGATACTGCTGGTGGGCATACCGGGGCTACTACTGTTGTTGCTGGCTATTCTGATGGCCCTGAGCTGGAGACTGCTGCTGCGATGAGGTTCCACCAATGGTCCAACGGAATCCGGGGTGATCGCGACGTATCCCGGGCTACTGTGGGTACCGGTCGTACCATATCCCATTGACTTCCATCAATGGTTCCTGCTCAACGGGTGGTGGTGGAAGAACTGCCAGCGGCTGATCCGACTGATATACCACCATCTGAGTGTCCTGAGATGGCGGTGGCAATGGATAATGCTGTAGCTGCTGGACCGGCTCTGCCTGGATGTGATGGACCTGGTGGTACGTGGCAGAGGGCTGGGTGGAGCTGCTACTGCTGGGATTAGCCTGTGACCTGGGAGGCTGCTGAGTAGACTTCTGTGCCTCTTGGATGCAAAGAATCTGCGTCTTCAGGTCACTCATGGTCTTCGTCAAAAGGTCCATCTAGGCAAGATCTTGACTCTGCTTCTTCTCAAGAATCTCGATGCGGTCCAACTTGTCTGAAATGATCCCCTTGTCAGTTGTGATGGATTCAGCCTGAGCTGCGGCTGCTGACGGAGTGTGTGTACTGGCATCGATGCATGCAATCCTCTGATATCCAACTGCCTGTGGTGGAAGCTTTGGATGTATATAGACGCGGGCTTGGGCCATGACTGTAGAATTCTCTGCCATACCCTCATAGATCTCCCAAACTGCGTCCTCTCCCATGGAGAAGTAAGATCCACCACAAGAGGCATTAACAAGCCCCTGCAGCTCTGGTGTCAGCCCACAGAAGAAACTCTGAACCAGATTGAGCTTCGATATGTCATGATGTGGACACCGGTCAATGAGCTCTCTAAAGTGATCCCAAGCCTCATGGAACTGCTCATTCGGGACCATGGTGAAATTGTTGATCATAGCTCATGCTGTGTTGGTCCGACTGAGTGGATAGTACTTGTTCAAGTACTCACACCGGAGCTGTACCCATAATGTGACGTACCTCCCAAGATGCTTCAGCCAGTAGGCTGCTCTATCAGCTAAGGAGAATGGGAAGGCAATCATCTTGATTGTGTCCTCGTCCACCAGTCTGTCGTGGACAGTGCTGCAAATCATCTCAAACTCCTGCAGATGGAGATGAGGCTCTTCGGTGGCTAGCCCGTGAAACTTGGGCAATAACTGAATGGTCTGTGGACGAAGCTCAAAGTTCCCAACAATGGGAGGAAGCTGAATCCATCGGTGAGTGAGGGTCACGGCTGGGTTGTGCAACTGCCTCATGGTCATCGACGGCAGCCTCTCCTGGTTAGGTTCTCTTTCTTCTTCTGCTGCTTCTGGTATATCTCCTCCACCGCCCTCAGGTCTGTCGGCTCTTCCCTCTCACATCTACGCCATCTCTCTCATGATATCACCCATGAATACTCCCTTGTCTCTGATATGTCTCTGCATGGTCTCCAGGGATGGTAACAATGAATTGTTGATGGCAGCTTGATCATATAGGAATGGTGGTGGTCTCTGCTCATCTGGGTGTTCCTCTCTGTTGTCCATATCTTGGGTCTTTGTAAAGGCAAAAGAACCCATCTCATGTGCCGTCAAATGTTCTGAGCTCTGTGCTGAACTAACCTCTGACACCACTGGACTGATGGAAGAAGAAGGGTGGTCGAGGGGGAACAGGATGGACGTAAACTCAGGCTCGGAGAGTGGGTCTGGACTCCCCGAAGCTGACCTAGATGAATAGGAAGGAGTGCTTGACAGCGGTGCCACCAGACGTGGCCTAAGGGATCTCGTTCCCATCGTTTTGATCTTGGAAAAGGGCGGATGAGATCTGGAATGCAAACAAGATGTTAATACAAACCCCCAATTCACCTACGCAACTCTGAGCTGATGACCGAGAAAGTTCGATCGTTTATCTTGTTTATTTTAGTTAGGTGATCAATCAATCTATCAGAGCAATTAAGCGAGCTGTTGGGAACCCAACTCTCCTAGCTGACTGTCCCAATCCCAAATGAGATCTTTCCCAGCCAATAGGAGTTGCAGATCGTTTACCGGCTACCCGATCAACCCCGTCTGCTAAGGACGTCGCGGTCCGCTTTACCGGTTATCGGAGACATCCTCACTGGAGAACGACTCACCAAGACCAGTAGTCAACTAGAATATCGGGCGTGGCTCTATCCTAGTGTTCAGGTCACTCTCTCGTTGCAGATAAATCAACCAATGAGGGGGTTACTCTCCCCAAGACAAAATTTTTGAAAGAATGAGGTGAGTTTTATGGTCAAGTTTGCATTAGCAGTCCCAATTTTATGATTTTCACTTTTTTAGTATTTTTCTGAAATAAGAACGTCTAACGAATTTTCCGATCTCCTGGTTATTTAAGGTCCAATAAAATGAGGGAGGAAGTCGGAAAAGCTGATGCGCGATCAAACACAATGATGCATGCAGAGATAGAAATGCGTACCTTGCTCCAGCACTCTACATGCAGGGTGATCCGTGCATAAAATAAAAGACAGAAATTAAACTACCTATATGATGCACGAAGAAATCGGCTTTTAGACGAAAAATTCTACACGAGAAGAACAGTAGCTAAGTGGTCATCAAGAGGAGTCGGAGTCCGGTTTCTGATGTCGATCGGTATCCGCCACAACGGATCCTGACAGCGCTGTATACGACCTCTAGATGCATGTGACTCCTCAGGTGACCAAAATAGCTTTTTTATTTTGTGAGTTATTAATTAGGTCCACTTAACGATCTATAGGCACAGGCAAATGTATTAAGTGTGGGATCCTAATCAATTACGTCACAATCACAAGAAAATCCTAAGTCTAGAGGCCAAAACCTTCGTGAATCAAAATAAAAGAAAATTGGAGAAAACAAAACCGTCGCGAAATCTGAGCAAGTAGACGAGGCCCCCAAGGGAACAAATCCTCGGGCACTGGACCTCGTAAAATGTTGAAGTATTTGAATGTCCTGCTTAGTTACAAATTAAGTCTCTCTCTCACAAATAATTATACAAGAATATATGCAGAAAATAAAATAGAGCTACACTACAAAAACTCTAAGTCTTCTTTGAGCAAGTCGTAGCCGGCTTCACGTGGGTGCTCGGGCGCCTAGGAAAAGATGCCTCCCTCGATCCGCGGTACCTCGCACAAAGACAACAAAGAAGATGGTCAGATAGCTCAAAATTGTAAGTCAAATACAAGAGAAATAAGTGAAGCAATAGTGGCAAACAGATAATCACAATCGATTACAAAATATGATCTATACGATGTTGCTCCCCAGCAACGGCGCCATTTGATTAACCGAGAGATACGAGGGTCTAAATGTCTCACACAAGGCGGAGACAAAAGTCACTGCGGTGACCCTCGGTAATTCCCGATTAAGCCAACAATTAACCCACAGTAATCAAATCAAACAATAAAAAGCAGACGTGAAGTTAAAATTTATTATAACTCTACAATAAATGTGTATAGTGCAAGTATGTCTAGAGTGTCAAACTCAGGGAGCAAGCAAGATAGATCGGACAATGATGCTCAAAAATGTGATAGTGTAACCAAATGCCTACAAATATGCAAATTTTTGTGGGTTTTTAATTTTTAGATTTATTAATTTTTTATTTAATTTTTTTGTATTTTGATTTTTAATTTCTGATTTTACATTTTCTTTTTGTATTTTATATTTTTTATATTATTTTTTCAATAATAGAATATATACACAATATAAGAAAAAAGAAGGATCATGTATTTATAGAGGTAAGCAAAAATACTCAAAAATCTGGAAATAAAATATTTTTGGTATTTTTATCATTTTCTAATGTTTTTTTGTGATTTTTCCAGATTTTTCCTAATTTTTTTGGTATTTTTAAAGTCAAAAATACTGAAAACAGTGTAGAAAATAAAAGGTTGGGACAAAAATGGAGAAATAAAATATCAAACAGTAATAAAAATTCTCAAAACTAATTTTAAACTAGATATAATAAAACAAGGAAAATTCTGAGACATGGATTATATTTTTAGGATTTTTGTAGAATTTTTAAGATTTATATGAATATTTTTAGAGTTTTCTAATTTTTAGGATTTTTACTTTGAATTTTTTAGTGATATTTTTTAGACAGAAGTTAAAAGACACTGAAATAGACCAAAGGTAATTTTTTGGAATTTTTAAAGGGGTTTTACTATTTTTTGGTATATTCTAGTGCAAACTGTAGCAAAAATGCATAATTTTGAATTTTTATAAATATGAAAATGCAATAAAAATATAAACTAAAAATATAGCATTAAACTACAATGCAACAGGAACACAAGTATTTTTGTGGATTTTTTAGCGATTTAGAGGTGCATGAAATAAATAAAAACAACAAAGAGAAAATGCACTGTTGGCAGGGGTATAAATGCAAATATCCAGAAGTTTAGGGGCCAACGTGCAATTTTCCACAAAATTTTTAACTAATAAATCAATTTCCAGGACAAAATAACAATATCAAAACCCGCAAGGGTACGCCTGCAATATTCCCAACCCCGCATGTGCCTAACACACGCTTGGGAAGGGCCTATTTGTAATTATCAAAAACTGAGGGGCGTACTTGCAATTTCTCCAAAAATATTACACTTGATAAATAAGTTCCTGGACTTAAATGAAATACAAAAATCTCAGGGGGTCCTTTGCAAAATTTCCACCACCCCACGTGCACAAGTCACGTGCGGTGACGTAGATTGGACCTAAAAGCAAATTTGAAAAGTATGGGGGCCTAAGTGCAAATATTACAAAATATTTAAACTACACATGAAAGTTTATGGACTAAATAATAAATACAAAAATGCTAAGGGTAGAAGATGCAAAATACCCAAAGCTAATATCCTCGTGCGTGATCGGACGGCTGTGGAGCGCCCACTAGACACGTGGTGCTTCAGGATTGCACGATGATGGTTCACGCTGGATGGGGGAGATTAGATCTTCCCAGAAGATCTGACGGTGGTGACGCGACGCGATCCAACGGTGGCTGGACAATCTGGAGCTCCGCCTCGATCCGACGGTGCTGGGTGGCGGAGCAAGAACAGGGAAGCAACGCCGGCGAGGCGAGCTTCCCCGGACTCTAGCTCGTCGTCCGGTGGTCTTTGGGCTCTAAAAACGGGCTGCGAGCTCATGGGGGCTTCCTTTGGGTCTTGATGGCTCCAAAATGCTCTGGCGGTGGCCGGAACTCGCTGGGGAAGACGGCGGAGCTGGAGGGCTTCACGGGTCTCCGGCGAGGGTCAAAACGAGCCCCATGCTCTCTTTAATGCGCGAAGACCTACAAGAAGGGGTGAGAGGTTCCAGGGGCAAAATTCCTGGACCCCACAAGGGTGGAATGGGATCGTGGAAAGGCGACGCGAGATGGTGGTCGGAGATGCGCTCCGGCGAGGTGATCGTGAAGGCGAATGGGTGATCGAAATGCGAAGATTTTTGGGGGAAAATGATCCTAAAGCTACGGTGAATGAAATGTGGAAGAAAAATGGAAGAAAAGGGAGGACCTCGAAGGGGTTATACATGAGGTGGGGGGTACCTCGACGCCGGAGTTGGCGGAGGTGGTGGAGCCGCTTCAAGGCCTCCTCGACTCGCCCGACGCTACGGCTGCGGAGCTGTCACCTCCAGATGTCCGGGCAACGCCAAAGGGAGGAGGTTAGCTAGCCAAGAAGGGTTCAAAAAAGGCTCGAAAGTCGGAGAGCCGAATATGTAGGTGTTGACGGGTGACTCAGGTGCTCCAAAGATCGAGGGAGATCGCTTGTATCGACGCTCCTCTGCCCTAGTAGAGCTTAGGGCGTGAAAGAGGGATGTTCGAGGAGCAAAAGTCAAGAAGAGTGCTACGCAAAATAGTGTAAGAATCGAGATGCATAATTTGACAAAAATCAGCGCGGGACGAGGTCTGACAAGGGGGCAGGCGGGGAGGACAACCAGTTGACCGGGGGGGTCAACACTGACTGCCTCCCAGTTGGTCCACGTGGACCAACTAGGAAAAACCCTGCGAAAAATAATTAGAAATTCATTTAAAAATAGTAGATGAATTTATTATTTTTAGGTAATAAAATAAAAAATATTTGTTATTTTCTAAGGTATTTTAATATGATTTTTATTTATTTTTATGAGGTGTAAAAAAATAAAACTTACCTTTTTAGACATGTATAGGTATACATATCTATATATTTTAACATTTTATTTTTATATTGTGTATTTGATTTATTTATTTTTGTTTATTATTTTATAAATTTGTAAAATATTTTTATACACTGAAATATATTTTTATTTTATTTTTTTGATATATTTTGTACACCTAATAAAATATAAGTATTAATTCTATAGGTATATGTATAGGTATTATACCTAGGTATGTTATATACAATTATTTTATTTTGTATTTTCTGTAGGTTTTTATTCTAATTTTAATATACATATACATATTATAAACAATATTTACAAAATTATAAAAATATAAAATAATGAAAATAATGAATAAATAATAAAATGAATATTTTAATCTGTACAAGTATACAATAGGGGTCCAAAACTCAACTTTCAAACCGTAGCTCCGCCAAATGCAAAACCAACTTCATTAAATAGCTTATTTAAAATTATATACAAATAAAGGTGATTTTGTTAGATTTCAAGTTTTTATCTAAGAGATACAGGTCTGGGAAATTGGGATTCTGGAATCTTATTCAGATCATAACTTTTTATCTGTATATTATTTTTCGGTGAAATAAATTTTGTATTTTTTTTATTTAATTATCTACAACTTATATGTACAAAGTTTCTTTATTTCAGGTATAAAAAGTAAAACCAAAAATATGTCCCAAAATGAATAAAGAAAGGATAAAATAAAATGTATTTTTATTGGTATTTTGGCCCTTATCTCCCTCTACTTTATTCCTTGTCGACCTAGTCATCGAGATTTCTAGGTCTCTGGGTTTTGGGTCATAAAATATTTACCATATTTTATTCTTTTTCTTTTCTTTTCTTTTCTTTATTCTATAATTTTGGCTTTAAAAACATTATTTTATACACTATTTACATGTACATGCATGGATGCTAAGATGCTGGAATTAAGGGTATTTACATGCATTTGTCAGGGTTTTTGAGGCCAAAATGATAGAATAAAGATGATGAAATGTGGATTCATCATGTAGCCTTTTGCTTCTTGCTATGGATTTGATTCTTTATGTATGTATAATTTGTAAGTGTTGTAATGACTTGTAAGATATCAATTATTCGATCCTCGTAGTTCCTTTGACAACAACAGGTCTTTTGGTTTATCTTAGGCTTTTATCTCCATTTTTTTAGAGACAGATTTAGCTCTATTTTCTAGAAAGAAATACGTGGGTGTTATCTGTGTGTGCCCGTAACAATTGTCGCTAAATAGTGATGCATACCTATATACCACTGCCAGTATATCTGTGTTAAACATTACAGATGATGTAGACCTATACATGTATGCCCACCTTAATCCTCTTTCACTAAGGTACTGGGGATTGCGTGTAATAAATGGGGTGTATATAGTAAATCTCCACTTTGCCGAGTGATTTTTTTACGATGATCAAAATTCATGGAGTTAGTCTATTTGCTAGAAAGTATACTGCCGAAGGATTTAAGTACTTATTACTTACCCCAAACTTCACATATGGATGCTTGACTAAAATTTAAAAATTTAATTCATATATAGGAACGGGTAGATGGAGTTAGTCATCGTCAAGGTAGGGGCATGCACCCTTGCGGCCCCAGGTAGAATTCTAGAGAGCCATGATCCCATCCGCTAGTACGTAGCTGCGACAATTGGAGGACTTGTTACTTGGCACACCGGGGAGTCACCACGCGGTGTTCAACCTCAGCCTTGCGTGCCTTTAGCACGGTGTTTCGAGTGCGAGCCAAGCAGTCATGGTTGGTGGTCTAGTGTTTCGCTTGTTCTCTTAAAGATAACACTCGTGTACTGACTGGTGTATGCCACATCGACGGGTATTCGAGTGGCAGCGTTAAGAGGGGAGTTCCGAAAAAATTGATTAAATGAAGTTGGGAATGGGATATGAGTCTCCTATGCATAAGGAGGATTTAAGTTAGTCATGGAGATTTCAGCCTAAGGTAAGAATGATCTTGTAATCTATACCCTTACTTGTGACCTACACCATGTGGACTCTTACATGTGGGTAGTGGACTTGGGCAGTTCGCGATGATTCGAGGGTTGGAAATCACTTTGGAAATCAGAGTTACAATCTTATAAGTGAAGATAAGTGGATGTGTTGGGAGCTTAGTTAGGATGCATTGTACCCCACTGCATGTCTACGAAGGCACCCCAACCCTAAGGCCTTATTTTTGCCTTAGAGTTATAGTGTGAGGTCTCGCCCAGATCAAGACCACCGACTATTCACGAAGCTTGGTTGATCCATATTAAATAATAATGATTAGAATTTGTCTCTTTGTGAGAATGATTTACCCAGTTGTTTCTTTTACATACTTTTAAATTATATCTTGTTTGTTATAAAGTTTATATTGTATTAGGCAACTTTACTCATAACTTACCTATGTGTTGGATATGCAGGTTCTCAGCAGAAGCCGCAATAATGAGCGACACTTATTTACTTACTGATACTTATTTTTGTGCAGCTACACGGCTTCCTTTTTGTGGTACAATTGCTTGTAGATCTTACTGCTTTACTCTACTTGTAGGTTTGTTGAGAGACATTTGAGATGTACAATGCATGCATGAACATTTTTTGGAAGCATACATATAATATATTTTTTCGGACATGGATGGGATTATAATGAAATGGAATGATGGACATATTATGGATGGATGGAAAATTTTTAATTCCAGTCTTTCATACCATTTTCTCCTGATTTATATTATTGTGTATTTCGAATGTGGAATTGTATGTGCATGGAATCGGTTTGCCAAGTACCCGGATCTTAGGGGGACAGTCGTCACAGAAGGAGTACGTGTTACCTGAATCACTGCAAATAATAAACTCCAACAAGCATAGCATTATGTAGTACTTTTAGTCACAAGATAAACAATCAATTCACAAGTGTACACGCATTTAACGTGGAAACCCTCCTGAGTAAAAACCCTGACTAGAATGTCTCGATTTGAGTTTTCAACCTTACCCACACGGGTCTTTCACTAACCTGAGTTGCTTATGCGGGCAACCCAACCGTATTATAGAAAGTTGTTATGGATAATTTACAATTGTATTATAGTTAAGTAACAAACCTATGACCTCAATATGAAAGTAAATATGCAAAGAATAATACAATATATAACTAAAGCGATCTTATAGAGTGAAGAGCCATCTTGTAAGATTAGTTGTAGAGCTTCAGAGCTGTAAGTATGAAAAATGGAGCATAAAAAAACTCTTCAATCTTTCGTGTGGCAACTCATTTTATCATTTGACATGTCTTGCATTCAAGAGCAGCTACCTAATTTATACATTCAACATGTGATTCACCTACATGAGAATTCTAAGGTATTACTATCATATGGATGTATTTCGGTCTGCGCATCGAAGAAGAATAAATCTTGGGAGTTCATTTACCAAAACGGAGTTCACATGACAACATCAACCATACAAGCTGATCATGGATAATGCTTCTCATTGAACAACATCTACATCCATATGATAACACCTGCCCTAGACCGAGTTCACCTATGACAACATCAACCATGCAACTATGTTCCACTAAAAAAACTGACCCACTTATTAAAGCTGCGGCAATTACAGCTTACGAGTCTTAGGAATATATTCTGCCACTTGCTTTTGCCCTAATACATGTGGTAGTTTATAATTATTTCGCCTGTTTTACTTGCCTTTACAATAACACGCACAGCTTCATTATTAATACGGTCTCCAATATATTTTTTCTTTTTTTTTCCGACAAATGATCAAGATTCCATTCATCAAAAGGTTAAGTTCAGAACAAGCATAGAGCCTAGCGAGCGAGTGCCGACAACCAAAAGAAACCAACAACAAGCAAGATCTTGACGGCCTTGATATTTACTATTTGGATATTTACTCCTGTAATCCTGAGTAATTTCGTAGTTACTCCAGAAATCCTCTATAATCACGAATTACATACAAGACCCTCAATAATACTTAACTCTTACACCCATAACCCTCGTGTCAACTTCCATCCAATTTGTCGTTATAGTTATCAGTATCCGTCAAACAATTTACATTTTCTACCGTTTAGGTTTCATTATTTACAGATGAGTCCCCTTCCTCCTCCAGCATCGACCCCCTCCTCCCCTACCTCCTTCGCCGACCACCTCCATTCCCCTTCCTCCTCCCGTCGACTACCTACTCCTCCGCCACCCACGCACCCTCCCAAGCGCCCACCCACGAAGCTGCCGTCAGCCCAGATCATCCATCCCCACAACCTCTGAAAGCACCCCCCCCCCCCACCGGAGATCCCCACTCCCTCTGCAAGCGCCCTCATCGCCCACCCCGCTCCCTCTGCAAGCGCCCTCATCGCCCACGACAGCAACTCCCCCGTCATCGCCCATCCCCAGCACCCACAAAGCCCCCCTCCCCCTCGGATTCCCCGCAACCAGCGTAATTCTCACCGCCTCGGATCCCCGCCGTCAGCCCATGAAGCACGCCCCCATCATCACCCATCCCCAGCACCCACAAAGCACCCCCCCTAGATCTGCACCCTCATCGCCCATGAGAGACCCCCCGGATCCCCGCCACCAGCCTCTGGAAGCACCCCCACCCCTTCCCATCGCCCATTACGGAAGCCCTCCCCACCGCCTCTACAAGCGTTCTCACCGTCCATCCCCAGCACCCGCGAAAGCCCCCATCCCCATCGCCTGCCGACGAAGCCCGACTCTGCGAGCCTGGAGAGGGGACAGGTGCTGGAGGAGGTATTCCCCAACCCCGACCACCTCCGCCACCCTGGAAAGAAGATTACATTTTTTACATTTCCTTTTTTTCTTTTAATTAATCTTAACCGTTAGATCGTGGGTTGGTTAGATTAACTCACATATATGGTTGAGTTAATGAACCAAACAAACGGAAGGTTATAGGTGTTAAAGGGAGCAGTTGTTCAAGGTCATGTGTGTAATTCGTGATTATAGAGGAATTCTGGAGTAATTACGAAATTACTCAAGGTTATGGGTGTAAATATCCCTTACTATTTAGTACACTAAAAGAACCGTCTAGGGAGTATAAGAGGAGATAATGTTCGTAAACCGTCAAAACGAAAAAGATAGTGCCCAAGTAATTATGTCACTAAGGAAGACCGACATGGGTACAATCAGGCGATGGAGGCTTCACTTAAAAAAATTTTCCATATGGTGTTTGTGTTCAGAATCCTAAATCTAGGACCTAGAGTTGACTTCCACATACTGAATAGATATGACTACAAAATTATACTTAATACATGTGTTTGATGTCTTCAGTTAATTTTTAAAATTCACGTTAAAACAATAATTGACAACAATAATTGTTCACTTGTTACTTCTCATATGATGGTGTCCGTTTCTTGTGGACGTGGAGGCATGTTGGTGAAAGTGGATAACAACAAGGATAAATGACTTAAAACGGACTGAGCTTTTCATAGATTCCCAAATTAGGGACTGATCTTTATTTTGTAACAAAGAGGGGATCAAATTTAACTTAACGGTTCAGTCCCTAACTCCGTCAATGGGCACCTTAATCCATAAACTTACTTTACGAAATTGCCCCTAACCTCGCTGGAAGCTCCCCCACGCCGCAGTTGCCCCCCCAACCCAGCTCCTCCACTGCCCGTTGGTCGAAGCTTTCCCGCCACCTCCCGAGCCCGCCGGTCCCCCCCCCCTACCGCCTTCCCAATTCGCCTCAAAGCTTCTTTCCAGCTCGCCTCAAAGGCCCCCCACCCTGCGAGCCCAGTTGCCTCCTCGCCCGACTGCTCGTCCCCTGCGCCCGACCGCTTGTCGACCGTACCGTACGCCAGGATTGCCACCTGATGCTTCTATGCAGCCCGACCGCTCGTTGACAGCATATATACCTGACGCCAGCAATTGGCCTCGAGGGACGTCGACTGCCGGGATTGTCGCCTGATGCTTCTATGCAGCCCTTGTATGCCTCCCAACTGTCTGTGAAGAACAGACTCTGCAGGAAATAATACATCTCAGAAATACACTAAATAGTTGTTCTTGGTATATATGTTGTCAATGCTATCGGCGCTTGTAGAAATTTGCATATTCTGTTTCTATGTAATGTGTCTGAATAATCGGAGAAAAATCCACGCACGGAAAACCAAATAATAGGTATTTTAATGCAGTTTAGAAATTCAGAAATTTTAATGCACCAGTTTTCTACAGTTGGATGTAAAATTCCAGTTGTCGTGGCCGTGGAAGAGGGCGACATGGACAACGGTGGCGGTGAGGGTGGCAAAGCCGGTGCCGTATGTCATGGTGAAGAAGGTGTTGAGATAGATGCTGGTAGAGTTGAAAAGGAGGGCGGAGTAGATGGGGAAGTTCTTGGCCTTGAAGATGTCGAGCCACTAGGAGCCAGTAGGGGGAAGAGGAAGGAAAGGTGGAGGCTGGGGTTCCACAGGGGATGGGTTCTTGCTGCGGCAGATGGTCAAGGCTGACGGAGGGGAGGGGAGGAGGTGGGTCGGCGGGGGAAGGGGGAGGTCGGTGGGGGAGGGGGGTTTCCAGGGGTTCTACGAGCGGGGGTTACTTCCACGGGGCTGGGTGTACAATTGGTTAGAGGCAAATTCGTCAAGTAAATTTATGGATTAAGGTGCCCATTGACGGAGTTGGGGACTGAACCGTTAAGTTAAAATTTGATCTCCTCTTTGTTACGAAATAAAGATCAGTCCCTAATTTGGGAATCTATGAAAAGCTCAATCCCTTTTTAGTAATTTACCCTAACAACAACACACAAGGTAGAAAGGGAGAGACATGCTCATGGGAAAGGAGGAAAGAGGGAACGTTATGTTTTCTCTCTCGGTCAGAGTAAAAAACATAGGATTTTTTGAAAGCTTATGGATGCGAGGAGACTTGCATTGCGGGAAAGATGTAAAGGGAAAGAGTCGGAGGAGCATCATATGTAGAAATGAAGTGCCAGAACTAGAATATCAATATTCTGTAAATATTTACAATTTATTTAATAATTAGAAATTATTTTTATTATATAAAACAAGATGGTTGAACATGTAATTTGATTCAACTATCTAATGCAGCCAGATGAATAAATCCAGCCTGATTTGACCGATTTTGATTGGTGTCTAATTTGTAAGTAAAATTCAATTGGATCAATCGTTTTCCTTTTAGTTCTTCATTTAACTGGTTGAATAATCGATTTGGTTTTGCTATTGGCAGCTTGGAGGAAAGGGCTGCCTCAGAGTATAAACTCATCCAGGTGATCGAGTCCGACCGACGCAATTACGATGTTGCATAAATCATTCCAGAAGATGATAAGTAGTAAGGGAAATGGTCACACATAATCTAATTGATGAAAAGGTAACATGTACTTGATAATTTGAACTTCACCATGTTTATCATTGATTAGATCATAACTGGGTCTAATAAATAAATTTCCAATAATTTTCATATCAAATTTGAACCCAACTTACCATTCACGGTCACGTGATCATGATAAAGAGAAATGTTACAATTTGACACATGTAAGAGCAAGTAGGGTATAGCTCTCTCAATATTCTTCTCATAGGGCGCCGCCATGGACTGATTGGCTACTGACAACCTTATACCTTTGCAACTTGGAAATACAAGTAATGGCATTGTCCCCCCTATGGATACAATTCAATTCCATGCACCTAACCTACTTCAATGCCATCCACCCAATTGAACAAACTTGCTCGAATGATCCAATATGGTAGGGGAAGAGAAGATCAAGGTCTAGACGAAATGAACGCAATATGGTAGGGGATGTGTGTGCTCACTATCCCTTCTTTTCCAATCTAATAGAGAATAGCAAATAACTATCGCTTGTGCCTTCTCATCCCCTTGAATCCTATCACTTCAACCGAACAGAAATGAAGACTCACCTTATTCCCTTATCCCTCTAATGAGGGGACCCTAAAGGTGCGTTCAGTTCGTGAATAAGTAAGAAAAAGGATGGGGAATAAGCACAGATGCAAGCATCATCTGCCCTTGACATTGTTAAGGGATGGAAGCATCATCTACCCTTGACATTGTTAAGGGCTAAAAGTTTTTCATTTAAAATAAGCCATTTGAAGAAGGAGTTAAATCTAAAAAGGTTTGTACTCGATAATACGATAGAAGAGCTTTTTCACTGTGAAAATGAATAATATAATATTCTTTGTCATATCTTTCCTATTTAAATGCATAACAATAACTAATCTTTGATGCCTTCAACAAATCATATAACAATGGTTGTCTTTGGCGTTTGCTTTTTCCTTCTAATCGTTGCTAAATTATCAATGGCTAGTAAAAAATATGAAAATGTAAATGAATAATCATTGTTATATAATACTTTAAGGAAAAAAATATGGCTGTCCTCACGCCATTTTTCCGCATATTTTTATTTTTTTTAAATATGACCACGTGTATTATCTATCTATCCTTCCAATATGACATTTGAATTTCATCAAAAACAAAGACTCCTATGCCCTCCATCTAGAACAGACGATTACAAAATGTTTAGACCGTTAAAATTACATGTCTTAGATAGAGGGAATAGGAGTCTCTGTTTCTGAAGAAATTCGAATGATATATTGTAGGGATATATAAATGAATATACATGGTTATATCTTTCAAAAAAATAAAAAAAATAACGGAAAAATGACGCGGGCAGCTCCATCAAGCCCATGCTTTAATAAAAAATATGACATTCGTTGGGTACTACAAGAAAAAAAGATAATTTCGACAGAATTAGTGGCACAGCTTGTTACCTGCTTGTCTCTTATTTCGATGTAGTTTAATCATATACTACCCATGAAAGATGGTTCTCTAGGCTGTCCCTTAATTTAAAAATAAATAACATTTATTTAAAAATAAATAACATTTATTGTTATATATTTAATATTGAAAAACGTGACAACGAATATCAAATTATAAATTATTTATTGTGGTATGCCACTTTTTTTGAGTGGTTGGTATGCCACTTTTATTGCAGTGTATGCAATACAATTTCTCATTGCTCGGAACATGCAGTCCAATTTATTGGAATGTCTCTAAAGATCTCTCCATGCGTTCGTATGCTTACTTGATTGGTTCTCGTGAGGTGCAATCATAATAAAATGGGCAATTTAATCCAAACCATTAAAACCACAGTGGCCTTTGAGCACAGTTAATCAAGCTCGAATAAAGCCAAATCTCATTAAAACAGGGAGGACCATCTATCGAAATTTGGCATGACCACCAAATTTATTTCTCTCTCTACCGAAAATATAAAATTTCATTTTCATCTTATTGTCGACTAGTCAAGGTCATAGATTTAAAGACCCGATTTACACAATCTTCTTTGATTTGTCTTGTCACTTTCAAATTGATCACACCATGCCAATAGTGGAGCCTAAGATTCACTAATGCACTTTAGTTTAGTCCCACATTTTCATTCATCGAGAATAGTAGCAAAGAGTCAGCGCGGAGAAATAGTAAGAGATCAATCTTTTATTTTGGTACTAGAAGGGAAGATTTGGGAGGATTCGAACGAACCATGGTCTTTTTTAGTGGGAGCCATTGCTTCTACCACCAGAAAAAAAAATGACCTAGCTCCTTGAATCCTAGCTTTCCCATGAGGTTGGTTTCAACGGTCCATATTAGCATCCTTCATCACCAAAATGCGTGGAAATCCAAAAGAAAAAAAGAACTCGATAAGATGTACGACGAGTTTCAACAACCTCTCTTGAAGGCAAGGGTTCGAGTTAGTGCCAACAGAAATCTTCGCTTTAATGGTTGTTTATTTAGATCCATCATCTGGGGTCGAAGAAGTTGTAATGCGGAAACAAGAGATTAAAGAGCTTTGGTGTTAAAAAGGATGCAACGCGGTGTCGCTCTCACAAAGGGTTTCTTAAAACAATTTCAACTTACTGGCAAATTTATACCCAGACACACCCAGCAAATCTGTGCAGCCTCCAAAATTATTCGATCTCAAGATATCAGGATGTTTGAAAAGTTTTTAGGCATGGAGCCTTCCAAGTAGACCATCAGATTGATCTCTTCAAAGATATCAAGAAGCATGGATCAGAAAAAGGAGCATGAAGTTGAAATCAAATTGAAAAATTCACCGGAGTTTACATCGCCGTGATTTAGACCACAACGAGAGAGTATATTTTCATTGAACATGTAAGATTCGAAAATGAGTTCACAAGTTTTCGAAGCTGCATTACATGACATCTATTGACAGAAGTGATCTTAAGTCTATACACAAGTGTCAATATCTACTTGTTCATACACTAGTATTTGACATTGTTTTACAATACACACATTTGACACCTCACTTTTGTAGCTATAATATAATATAAAGTATAGCAATATCCTTACTTGCAGGTTGGTTAAATGCAAGATCAATAATTTATAGCTTCTAAATGGCAAAGTATAGATATAACTAGTGCACACCCTCGCAGAAATGCGTGGGCAAATTTGTGAAAAAGGAAATGATCACATTTCATGATAATATCAAGTAATTTTGAACTCACATGTTTATTAGAAAAGAACTAATGGTTGAAATCACATGGAAATGAAATCTATGCAGAATCGGAACTATTATAAGCTACGTGATTAATTCATTCAATATGAATAAATTAGTAGGTAGATGGGAAGATAAACTAATGCTTGAAGTTCACTTTTTAATGGGATATATTTTCTCATTCCTTCATTAAGAAGTTGATAGTTAGTATATCCGGATAGTTGGAAGGAATTTTACGCCATCACTACTGAAATACATTCTTGTATTAATATTAGAAATGTATTCTTGGAATGCTATTTCATTGACTTGAACATTAAAAGTTGAATCGAAGTAAGATTGATCACTCTTTTAAAAGAATATGCAACACTATTCATGATTACTTCAAGAATATGTCTTTCTCTTCTAACCATTCTCAATCTCTTCTAAATTGACATGTTTTGCCGAGTTCAATGGTAATTCTATGTCAAAAAATGTATAACTAGAGCTCGCATTGGTGGATAATGAGTTCATATTTTATAAAAATTTTACAAAATAAGATCTAGACTACTTAAGTAAATTTGATATATTTTAAGCGGCGACTCTACACTGGGAGATCACCTTCTTTGTCATAAAAAAGTAAATTTGATATAATATAAAAGTATTCAGTTTTTTTTATTTTTTTAAAAAAACAAGCACTTTCATATCTGTCCGTGCAGGATCGACCTTATAACTATTTCCATCAAATCATTCTCTCTTGTCCATCTGATCGCTTCGATCATATGCGATATGCGATGTTCCTTCATGCCCTCTGCTCTACATTGGATCACTTGATCCAACAGCTCTCCTGCATCGTCAACCTCTTGCGCCCATCTCCTCCACACGCCAAAACCCCACGACCGCCATTCTCCCTTTTTCCCCAACTACTCCGAGCAACTTCTCCTTTAACCAACCACTCCATGATACACCCCTAACTCCCTTTGACCATGTGTTGCCCTCTGACCACCACGTCCTACTATCTAGGGTAACTGTTCGACGGTTGAAACCTCGTCGACAACCTCCTGGAACCGTCGAGTTCTTCTTTCAAATTATTCTCCACATGTCGCCTTCGTCGGTTATTCTCCCATGTGCATGGAGAGACACAACTTCCACATTCCTCTTCGTGACAGGAAGAGAGAGAAAGAGAAAGCCATGACAATCTAATCCCCCCTGGCACAATCCTTGGTTGTTTGACCAAGTTGCAGCTCCATCACTGAGTTGCTCGAGCTCAACCTCCATCCAAGGCTCGAGCAACAATTAGGAGCTTCCAGCTCCACTTCCTAGGCACGTCCGTCCTCCTAGTTCCTCCTTTGTTCTTCACATTTTTCTCTAGGTAACTCCCTCTGTTCTTCCTAGTCATTTCTTATTTGTTTCTTACATTTTCTATCACTCACGCACCCATCACCTTCACCAACTAAGCACACTCACACATTCGTCATTCATCGGACTTTCACTCACACAATTTACCTTCTCATCTCTGCTTCTCCATGCTCGTCTCCACCTTTATTTTGTTCTCGATCTTGTAAAGATGGAGAACCCATTAGGGATCTGATCCTCCACACCTTTTGAAACTACATCTCACCCCTCTTTCTATACTAGAAGATTCCCTAACAACATCGCCATCTGATAAACACGTAACTGGCTAACTTAATTGTGACTCATTTTAATACGGTCGATTACAGGTCGATCAGAACTAAGCAAGTATCTCTGTGTGGAGTGGCTCTCCTAAAATGTCCTAGATAAGTTCAAGATCGAACGCAGAGACACTATCGATCAATCTATCTAATTTTGACCTAATGACATGATACATTTACTAGGATGCTACCTAGGTTACGAGTGCAATAATGACATAAAATGCATGCTTGAGTTTTATGGGGTTTCTTTTATGCAAATATAAGATATTCAACAAAATATGTATGAATGCAACCACACAATACAAGAACACAATGAAACAAAACCTCACAATTAGTGCTCCTGATTAATGATTTAACAATTAAATTCATTGAGTATCAATTGGTCTAAAATTATGTCAATTGAAGCTTCATTTCAATCCATGCACAATTCAATTCAAGTAATTGATCAATTAAGCACTTAACACATTAAAGCTCCTTAATCTAATATTAAATCAGGAATTTAATAAATAAATGAAGCAAGTGTCATGGCTAGTTTAGATATATTCAAAGCAAATTAGGGCCTAATGATGCGATGCATTCCATGAACATGCAAGCTTGACTTAATTAATCATATTTAAAGGCCAATGAAATTCTCCGAACTTTAATTCATCCATCACGAAGCATATTAGAGAAATAAATATGTCATAAGAAAATGATTGAAGAGACCTTTAAAATAATACTAATTTCATCTCATTTGGACATTAGATGCAAAAGATACTAACTCATCAAGTTAGGGTCTAATTGCAAGAAAATATAACAAAATTATAACAAAAGGGTCCAAAAAGGACTAGGATGCAATATATACGATCCATTGTTGTTTAACATGCAATTTAATCCTCGGGGTATAAATTGAAATAAAATAAGTCGGCAGGGTATATCTTCAATTTTCCCAAGCAGCACATGCTCCGCACACGCTGGATCTCTATACAATTATCTAAAAGTTGGGCCCAGATGCTGCAAATAACCCTATGATGTGAGGTAGCCCACATGAAGACCAGATCCATACGGAGAGCTTCTCTGAGCCACCATTTAACCCTGCAGCGTAAGAGCACACGAACCTGACACGAAGTACCAGCGATCTCCACGCGTCCTGAAGCAACATGCTGCCTAAACCTGGTGCTCATGTGGGTGACCTCACGTGAGCAGAGGAGGATGAAGAAGGTACTAGTGGAGGAGCAAGGGGCAGAGGAGGAAGTGGAGGGGAGGAGGATGAGGTTGTGGGCTGAAACATGGGATATTTCAGTATTTGTTTAATTAAGATAATTTTTTTATTAATTGATTCATGAAAATTCATTGAAAAATTCGATAAAATTCACCATTTGATCTGCAATAAGTGACATATCTGTGAAAATGCAAAAAATTCAGTGATTTTATAGATGCATGAAGGTGTAATTAAGAGAGAGAAATTAGGAAGAGAAATGAAGAAGATGGAGGAAGAAGAAGATGAAGAAGAAGTCTAGACAACATGTCCCTCTTAACTACACCATGGTTTAAAAAAAATCATGGTTAAGTTCAACTCATTGACTGTTAAACCAACATAGGAGCACAAGTGATAGAATGGCAAGAAGTCGATGCACAACTGATATTCCCAAAATAGGAGGGGCATAACTGATGAAAACTCTAAAATAAACTAAGCTTTAAAATGAAAGTGATTTCATAAAGTTTAGAGTTAAGATGTGAAGGTCAACATTTTGTAGTGTCATTATACATATATACATGTGATGTATTTATATTATAGTTTTATATTTTGTATTTTTGTACATATTATAGCTTTAAAGTTTTGTAAATACTTTATATTATTCATACAAAATGTAAATAAAAATATCAAATATAAAACAAAATCACCATAAATAAATGTTTTTATTACATAGGTGATGAATCTCTATTTCATCACATTTATTATTTTATTTTGGCATTTAAACCCTAGCTAAATGCAAGTATATATCATTATTTTGCATAAATTAACATTCATTATTTATTGTATAATTATTGTATAAAATATATGGATAAAGACAAAATAAAAGAATAAATAAAATAAAATAAAAATAAATAAAATGTCAAAGATATTTTATGAACCAAAACCCCGAGATCCAGGCATTTTGATGATCGGGTTGACAAGGAATAAAATAGAGGGAGATAAGGGTCAAATGTACAATAAAAACTCTAATTTTATTTCTTCAATAAGTCTTTTTTGGGACCCATTTTATTCTTTACTATTTATACTTCAAATAAAGAAACTTTGTATATAAAGTTGTAGATAAAAATATATAGAAAAATGTAAAATTTACTTTACACAAGAGTAATATATATTGTACTTTTTATACTCATAATAAAAAGCCAAAACCCAAATTTCCCATACCCATATCTTCTCCATATCAACTCAAAATGTACCAAAATTACTTTAATTGTATATAACTTTTAATAGACTATTTAATGAAGATGAATTCATTTAATTTGGAGTTAAGATGCAAAAGTTAGGTTTTGGACCCATATTGTAAAGTATACTTGAATAAAATATTCATTTTACTTATTCTTTATAATTTAATATTTTTATATTTTTGTAAATATTATTTATAGTACATGTACATATTTAAAATACAATAAAATCATAAAAACAATAAAATAAAATAAAATAGTATATAACAATACACAGATCAATATATTATACTTATACTTATATATTTAATACCCATATTTATTTAAGTGTATTAAATACATCAGAAAAAAATAATAAAATATATTTACGTACATCTAAATATTTTATAAATATATAAATTAAAAAATAAAATAATCAAATCAAAACTACAAAATAAAATTAAAATATACAAAACATATGTCAATACACTTATAATTATACTTGTAAAAGTAACTTATAGTAAATTAGGTCATAAAAATAAATAAAAATCTAATTAAAATACAACATAAAATAATAAATATTTTTTATGCTTTAATAAAAAAAATTAAATAAATTATTTATTATTTATTTTTTAATTGTTTCTGTTCTTTACTTCTGATTTATTTTATTACGGATGGCGTGGCCCAATCAGGGCCCACCATCAGTTGACTTCGGTCAACTCCCTGACCCAAGGTCTAGGCCTGTCAGAACCTAGGTTTGACATCCCTTCTCAAATTTTCCCCTCATGATATGATGCTGGAGGCCTGATGCATCCTTCATGAGTTGTCATCTCTGTACATCCTCGATCCATGTCGAGCACCTCTCTTGCGCCATCTCTTCCTCCTACGCCCGAGATCTTCCCTACAAAGTCACCCATCCATCTCTGTACATAAGCTGACCTTCCTCCTTCCTTGATTCCATGTCCCCTTTTACTCTGCTTTGGCCCCTCAAATCTTGCCCTAAGGCTAGAGCACGGTGACAGCGAGTTCGCCCAGGCATTTTTGCAGCGAGGAGAGGGAGTAGGACTGGTTCCCACCATCACTGGCCATCTCGACCGTTGAGGTTCATCTTGTGGCCTTTGTCCACTTGAGGTTTGATTTTAGTCATTTTCTAGGTAGATTTAGACCATAGGTTTTATTTTATGAATTTATTTTATGTTCGAATCATTCGATTTAGCCTAGGTTTAATATTAAATTTCGTTGGAGCTCTCAAGCTCTGGCCACTATCGTTCACCATCCTAACTTTTTTCCGACCCATCAAATGCCACCATCTTCGAGCCCTCTCGCTTCTCCACCTTGCCCATCACCGATCCCACCCAGATCGACCCTCGATCTGGTCTTCGAAGTCCACCTCCTCCACCCTTCGTCGAACTTCATCGCCATCTTCCATTCCACCTTGTCGTCCATCAATAAAGGCACAAACCTCTTCCCCCTTGTATTGTGAAGAAACTCGAGCCTGTCAATGGAGCTCTAGGAGGTCAGAGACGCACGCTGCACTCGATTCAAACTCACCCATGGTGAGTTCATCTGTGGTTCTTCCACTTGCCTCGAGCACCGTTGGATCAAAGTCCAACCTCCTGACCGCATAGATGCCGTAGGATCCGCAGTGCCATCACAGTCTGATCCCTTATAGGGATTTGATCATGTTATCAGCGCTTGAAGCGTCATCATGCAAGGAGTGGCTGCCACGTGTTAAGTTAAAGCCCTTCAGCCGTCTGATTGCACGCTTAGTGGGGGTAAATCACACATGCAACCCCCACCTTTTTATTATTTATATTTAATCATGTAAAATATTTTATACATTTAATATTTTTGTAAAAATTATAAGGAACCCCTTGATTCTATTTCATATTATTTTTGGGTCCTGGCTATGTTACCTCACGTGCCGTCCCACGTGAGATGGCGATTTCACACTTAACCCCTATAGGTTTTGTAATTTTGGTTTAGTCCTGAAACTTTTAATATTTGTTGTAATATTTTGGGTATTTTGTAGATGAGTTCTCGTTTCAATTTTAATTGCAAATATACCATTGCCAGTTCAATAATTTTTACGTTGTAATTATTAAAAATACCATCTGTGCTCGGAAAATTATGCAAAAATAGGGTTAGATGCTTGCTAGCATGTATGCCGCATAATTATTTTTGCATTCTAGGCATTTTACTATTTTCTAAAAATCAAAATAGAACGTTTGTGTCCTTGATTGAATTAAAAATTACCCAAAAAATAAAACTTTTTTGAAAAATTCTCCAAAAAATATATTTTGTATATTTTAATATTTCGTATCTCTAGATCAAATATTTCAAAAAAATTAAGAAGAAAATCACTAAAAATTATAAAGCTCCAAAATCCTTTATAAAAATATAAAAAATCACCAAAAATCCACAAATATTTATTTATATCTTTGAAATTTCTTTTTATAATATAGTATCATTTAAAAATAGTTTTGGAAATTTTTGGATTTATTTACTATTTTATATTCTAAAATAATCCAGCCTATTTATTTAATCCATGCTTTGGGATATTTTGGATTTTAAAAATACCTAAAATTAGCGAAAATTCCCCAAAATCACAAAAACAGTAGAAAATTATATAAAATACAAACTTTTTTATTCTTTAATTTTTTATTATTTTTAGTTGCATTATAAATATATTAATCTATATTTATATTCTTATATTATTATATTAAAAAGAAAAAATTTTAAAAAAATAAAAATATAAAAAGAAAATAAAAATTAAAATCCATAATATATATATATATATATATAAAAGCCCACACAAAAAGACAATAAAAGAAAAGAGAAAAGTTTGTATTAATTTCGCAATCTACTGTTTCTCCCTATATTTGGCACTCTACATACTTACACCTATACACACATTTTGTAGAGTTATAATAATTTTTTACTCCTATTTTGCTTTGTATTGCTATATGTATTGTGGGTTAATTGTTATCTAAATCAGAGATTCGCGAGCGGTCGCCTCAGTGACACTCTATCTTCACTTTTAGTGAGGATATGTTTAGACCCACACCATTTCCCTATTCAACAAATGGAGTCTTTGCCGAGGAGCAACACCGTATAGATTGGCATTCTTTGTTTCTTCTCTCTTGTCTGCCTTTATTTCCATATTTATTTTCATTTTATTTGATATTATTTTTGAACTGTTCTAACCTCTTCCTCCATTTGATCTTGTTACGAGGGACCGCTACATGAGGGAGGACTTCTTAGGAGGAACTGTGTACCCTAGCAAGGCAGAGCCAGCTTTCTGACTTGGCTGGTGGGAGAGAGCAGTAGGGGCAGGATTAGAAAATTTTGAAGATAGAGCTTTTTGTCCTTTATTACATTTTTTATCTTGTATTTTAAGTGAGAGATATTATTTGCAATAATTACGCTCTCCAGGACACTGCCACTTCACGAGGTCTATTGCCCGAGTGATTGTTGAGGCCTCGTCGGTTTTTGTCGTGTTTTTACTACTTTCTTTTTATTTGTTTCTCGACTTGCTTTTCATTTGTTTTGTGTGATTGAGCCCTAGTTCTAGGATTTGCTTTTCAATAGATTAAGGTCCATATCCCAAATTATAATTGCATGTACCTATAGATTCATGCTTGGACATAGTCAAATCTAATTGTTTCCCAATAAGGTTCTGCCAAATTAATAATTCAAAGGTCTGACCGAGCTTCATACTCCATTTTTATGAAGATAAGTTTAATAATCAACTTTGATTTTTCCTTTTCCTTTTTCTTTTCTTTTTGTTTCACTTCTTTTTCAAATAAGTGTTTGTTAAGGGACTAACAAAGGTAAGGTATAGGGGATGATGAAACTATTATTCTGATTCTTTATTCTTTTATTTTAGATTTATCTTTTAGTAAAAATATCTATAAATGTGTGTAAATACAATAAATTATCACTGTATATACCCTTGTTAATATTGCATAATTAACATCTTCTCCCAAAAATAAAAGAATAAAGAGGAAAATAAAAAGGAAAGAAGAATGTAATTATGAAATAAGTATAGACTGACCCAAACCCCGAGAGAAGGTCAACCATTGACCTGATCAACAAGGAATAAAGTAGGGGGAGATAGGGTCCTTGCTTATTCATCACTATGCATTCTATGTACATAGCACTTCTCATATTTTATTCATCAATAAAAAGACCTCAAATCAAATTATTTTCTCAATAAAATTGTACATAAAAAAATATACTCAAAATAATAAAAATACTTGTAAAATAAATTATTGTACATAATACAAACTCATAAAAGCCATACAACAAGAACTTGAAAGATCAATTCCAGCTCCATATGAACTCAAATTCTTCTAAAAGTACCTTTTATAGAACTATAAATTAAACTATCTTTCAAATGAGGGTGGTTTGATAAATTTTGGGGTTGTGAGATAAAAATTAGCTTTTTTGGTGCATTTTATAGTCATAGAGTACCTATACTTGTAAATATATGTATTTAAATATTTTAATTCATATTTTATACCTATTGTATTTTAAACACTTGTGCATACTCCTAATAATAAAATAAAAATAAAATAAAAATTAGAAAACATAAAATAAAGTAAAAATAAATTCAAAAATTCATTATACAAAAGCCATACTTGTGTATATTGTATACAATACCTATTTTTTATTTAATTTAGAAAAATCAAATAAAAATCATTTCATGTTCCTTAAACTATTTTATAAATAAAATATACAATAAAGGATATTTGTGTATAAATAATAAGATAAAAATAATAGAATAAAAATATATAAGTATATTATACTTGTACATAATACCCCAAACTGTATATATTGTATATATTATTTCATAAAATTAATTAAAATCACAGATTAAGTAGCTTGAAAAATAATAAATATTTTTCATTTTTAGAATTTTTTATTTTAAATTCATTTATTTTTTTATTTTCATTATTCTTTGTTTTTTTATTTCGAATTTTTTGATTGTTCAGCCCAGCCCGTTGACTTGAGTCAACCCCTCCTCTTTCCAGGTCAGGCCCGGTTGGGCTTCGCTGGACCCTTTTTCTCCCATTTCCCCAGCCCGGGTCCGACCACGATTTCCCTTGATTTCTATGCCTTATTCCTCTCCTAAGATCCGTGATCCTCATGGATCCTTAGGTAGAGCCGAATCCTCCTAGGGTTTCGCGTGAGCCTTTGATCTCTCTAGACCCTGTAGATCCCCTATAAGTACTCTCCTCTGTCTCCCTTGATCTCTAGCTCGTCCCACACGCCACCCTACCCCTTAGCTACCTCTAGAAGAGTGACATGCTTCCAGAGGATTCTTTTGGGGTCAGATTTGGTGGACGATCAGCCGCATCTCACTCATGGACGAAGCGCTCCACCACGAATAGTCTCTCATGTACGCCGCAACCCGGTCGAGGCCACTACCTAGCCTCCACCTTTGGCTGTAGCCACTGAGCATCTTAGGAACCTCAGGTAATCACACCTTCCTCTACATTTCATTGTTCATCTTGATTTAACTCTTTCCTCCACCGTTCATTCCTTGGCTCCTTCCATCGCCACTGGAGCTCCATCCTTCACCTCACTCGCATCGATAGACTCCCCGACTCGTCGTCATCCTTCTCTCGTGACCTGACCCCCTGATTCTCGCTCATCAAAGGGAGATTAGGCTAGATGTCTACTCCCCCATACCCGTTGGACATCGACTTTCCTTGACCCGCCATTTTCCCTCACTTTCCCTTGCAATAACCAGACCGGAGCTACGTCCTTGAGTCCTACTACCCTTTGAAGGAGATGGAGCGCACGAGGAGGCTCAACCTGAGCTTCATCCAAGGTGGCTGAGCAGCTCCAGGTAGAGGACCTCTTACTGGAGCATCTGGTTGTTCACCGCATCATCCAAGCCCACCAAATGCGAAGCACCATTACGAAGGTGCTGGACCTCAAGATGCTTCGATCCAACCTACAGATCGCCCTATCTCTTCGATCGATGTCCTCCGCCCATACCCATGCAATACCCTCCCATACCAGTCTAGCACACCCTCTACCCAAAAGTTTGCAAGCCAATATGACATATACCTTAAGCAAACTATTGTTGAGAATGATGATCAGTTGATCTGCATGGGTCAAGATAACACCTATACAACTTTGACCAGAAGACTTCCTACCGACGACCAAATAGAGAGGTCTACACCTTATATTCACCCTAACTGGATCGAATCTCATAGGCCCTCTTATTCTGCACTCAATGAGCCCTCATACACAGAGAATAGGATTCATTATCTAACTCCACCTTCCTAATGTCAGTGGATACTCGGTTTTGAAGCTCAGACTATCGTAAACCCATACTCAACTCAGAAATACATGACTATTTCTAGGCATGATGAGTATGGAACCTCAACCTCTCAGCAGAATCATTCCAACCCTTCCATTAATTTTCCCAAGCAAACACTGGAGGATGAATAATCAAAAGAAATATGGAAGAATTGTGGAATGAATTCAGAAAAGCGTTGGAAGCAGAAAAATAGATTGTGCTATACTTGGTATCGAGATGTATTCAAGTGGAGATGATCTTGAGGACAGAAATGATACTAAGGCCCCAACATCTCCTGTACAACTGGAGTCACAACCACCATTGACCATTGACCATTATATCGAAAACACCAAAAAATCGAAAAACCAAAAAATTCAAAAATGTTGGACATTTCTGAAATTGAAACATTTTACAAAAGTTTAATCTTAGAGCTTCCATTAATCAAGGCCAAAGAATATGTGCCCAATCTTAAAAGATTTGTGAAGAACTGAATAAACCCTAGAAAGACGGGAAAGAAGCAATCCAGGATCAAATATCGTATCATATCTTTGGCCAGTTCTTTGGTGATGAATCGAAAAACAAAGAGACGTAAAGTCAAGCGGCTGACTCGGATAATGTGTGAAATTAAGGATTCTACATTCACTCATGTTCGGTTAGAGAACGACTCGACATTAATCATCCTCCCCAAGTCCACCTTTGACCAACTCAAACTCATACAACTAAAAAAGACTAGGGTGATCGTTCATTTGCCTGATGATGAATCTCCATTTCATCACCTTTATTCTATCATTTTGGCCTTCAAAACCCCAGCAAATGCATGTAAATGACATCAAGTTATCCATAATAGATTCATTATTTATTGTACTAATTGTACATAGAATAAGGTTTTTAATGCCGAAAATATAGAATAAAGAGAAGAAAAGAAAAAGGAATAAAATATTGCAAATATTTTTATGACCCGAACCCCGAGATCAAGGCCAGCATGGAATTGGTCGACAAGGAATAAAGTAGGGGGAGATAAGGGCCAATAGTACAATAAATACCTCATTTATTTATTCATCTATTTATGCATTTTTTGACACCTATTTTGTACATAATTATTCATTCATCATATAGAGAAACTTTGTACATGAAAGTTGTAGATAATAATGTGAATAAAATTACAAAATTGAGTTTGTACAAAAATAATGCACAGTGTGCATTTTATACACAGAATAAAAAGCCAGAATCTCAACTTCACAGACCCATATCTTGCAAATAAAAACTCAAAATCGACTAAAATCACCTTTAATTGTATATAACTTTGCAAGAGCTATTTAATAAAATTAGTTTCATAATTTTTGGAGTTCATCTGTGGAAGTTAGGCTTTTGGCCCTCATTGTACAGTCCACCCGAATAAAATATTAAGTTTATTCTTCATTCATGATTTCTATAAATTTATATTTTTAGAATCTTGTAAATAATATACATAATACATCTACATACTGAAATTAGAATAAAAACCAAAAAGAAGTTGTAAAATTAAATAAGCTTATGTAATACATAGGCTAAATACCTGTGTTTTAGATATACATGAATAAAAGGAGAACACATTCTTTTATCATTTTCTTCTTTCATATTTTTATTAAATTGTAAATCTTACATATAATTTATTAAAAATACAAATCCAAAATAAAAACAAATGAAACACATTAAATAAATAAAGTATGTATAAAATATAGGTAAAATACTTATAAGTATACCTACATACAACATACACCTATTTATTTAAATATGTAAATAAACTCATAAAAATTAAACAAAAATATATTTACACTCATAAAAATAAGTTATAAATTTATAAAATAAGAAAATAAAATAATAAACTAAAATGTACAAAATAAAAATAAAATATACAAAATACATGCATAAATACATTATTAAAATAAAACCATAATAAAATATATCAAAAAATTTAAATAAAAATCATAAATAAATACTACATGAATTAATACACATTTTTATTTTATAAGCAAATTTTAATAAAATCATCTACTATGTTAAATAATTCATTTTAGAATAGGGTCCCCTATTTTGTCCTCTAGCGTCCGAGGTGGACCAATGAGGGCGCGGCCTTTGTTGACCGCCCGGTCAACTGTCCCATCCGGGACCTGGCGCTTTAGAGCCGTCTTTTCCCCGATTTTCTTCCCTTTTCACGGCCATCTCGTCCATCGATCGCGCTCGCGTTCTTCGCAAGAAATCATCCCTAATGATCACTGATGCCCGTCGATATCTTAGAACAACATGATGCTCATTGGATTACTCAATAAACGCCGGTCAATAAGGGTGCATTCCCATGTTTATAAATAAGAAGCTCCACCCCCCTCCTCAAATTTGGCCAATTTTAATCCACCCAAAGGCCTTGATTTGCTTCCTGATGAATCTCCATTTCATCACCTTTATTCTATCATTTTGGCCTCAAAAACCCCAGCAAATGCATGTAAATAGCATCAATTTGTACATAATAGCATTCATTATTCATCTGTATTAATTGTATATAAAATAAGGTTTTTAATGCCAAAATTATAGAATAAAGAGAAGAAAAGAAAAAGGAATAAAATATTACAAATATTTTATGACCCTAACCCCGAGACCAAGGCCAGCATGGAATTGGTCGACAAGGAATAAAGTAGGGGGAGATAAGGGCCGATATACAATAAATACCTCATTTATTTATTCATCCATTTATGCATTTTTGACACCTATTTTATGCATAATTATTTATTCATCAAATAAAGAAACTTTGTTCATAAAAGTTGTAGATAATAATGTAAATAAAAATACAAAATTGAGTTTGTGTAAAAATAATACCCAGTGTACATTTTATGCACAAAATAAAAAGCCAAAGTCTCAACTCCACAGACCCATATCTTGCAAATAAAAACTCCAAATCAACCAAACTCACTTCAATTGTATATAGCATTTCATAAACTATTTTATAAAATTGGTTTCATAATTTTTGGAGTCCATCTGTGGAAGATAGGTTTTTGGCCCTTTTTGTACAAAATACCTGATTAAAACAATCATTATATTCACCATTCATTATTTTTATAAATTAATATTTTTAGAATCTTGTAAATAATGTATATAATTCATATACATATTAGCCTTAGAATAAAACCAAAAAGAGTTTGTAAAATAAAATAAAATAAGTCTATAAAATATATATAGGCAATATACCTATGAGAAGGATGTACATAAATAAAAGAGGAAAACATTCTTTAATTATTCAAATCTCTTATATTTTTAATAATGTATATATTACATATGTCCTATTAAAAATACAAATCCTTAATAAAAACACATAAAATTAATTAAATAAATACAATGTGTATAATATATAGGTAAAGTACCTATAAGTATACTTACAAATACATAGACCTATTTATTTAAAAATACAAATAGACTTATAAAAATCCAACAAAAATATCTTTATACTCACAAAAATAAGTTATAAATTTATAAAATAAGCCAAGAAAATAATAAAAGAAAATAAATAAATTAAAAATAAAATACCCAAAAACACATGTAAATACATACATATACACATTATTAAAATAAAATCATAATAAAACACCTCGAAAAATTCAATAAAAATCATAAACAAATACTAGATGAAATAATACACATTTTTTATTTTTTAAGAAAAAATTAATAAAATCATTTAGGGCGTCAAATAAATCAATCTTCCTTCAGATTTGCTATTTTGTCTCGTAACGGCTTACGTGGCCCAATGAGGCGCCGGCCAACGTTGACTCCCAGGTCAACTGTCCCATCCCTCGCCTGGCGTCTCTGAACAGTCTACTCCCCCGATTTCATGCCTTTTTCCCGGGCACACCATCCATCAATCGACAACGCTTCCTTCACAAGATTTGTTCCCTAATCTTCCATGATGCCCGCCGAAATCATAGATCAACCTAATACTCTCTAGATCATGCAATAATCGCCGGTCAATAAGGCCACTCGCCAATGTTTATAAATAAAAAGCTCCGCTTCCTTCCTCGAATTTGGCCACTTTTTATCCAATCTCAAGCCTTAATTCTAGTCCTAGGACATTCCTCGTGACAGGGGGAGTGAGCTGGTGCCTTGAATCGGCCGGAGAGAGGAGGATTTTGTCGCGGCGGAGCTCCGGCGTCCGCCCTGCTCCCTGGAGGCCCCCGGGTATAAGAGCTGCCCTTTCATGTGTTTTTAGTTAGCCTTTAATGTTAGCATTTCATTCCAGTAGTTAGATTAGTTGTTAGTTAATCACCCTAGCGTAAAAATCAAAAATCGAAGTTCGCCGGAGCTCCGCTCCGGCGACTTCTCCACTGTAGATCTGACCGTATCCGACCGACCGGTTCACCCCATTTCGAAACCCAGCGCTTTCTCCATCTGCCGCACGCATTTGTTCAACCCAGGACCCTAGGTCCTGGCGAATCGGGGCTCCACCTCCGCCGTTCGCCGGAGCCCCTCCGCCCACCTCATTTTTGCGCCGTAGCTTCAAAACCCCGGGTCGAGGAGCAAGCTCTCTCGCCCGCGGTTCTTCCTGTACAGGTACTTCGAAGAATCGAGCCCTTCTGGGCTTGCTTTGCCCCAGGAAGAGGTTCCTGGGGGTCCTCTTCTTCTTCGACCTCGCTCCATCGCCTTGGACCTCCAGGAGCCGTCAAAGAACCGTCAGACGACGCGGAGGCTTCCCAGCTATGATCAGAGAGCTTCAGATGCGCGGGAGGTGCCCGGAGGAGCACGAGCTACCCGATCGAAGCTCGCCGGGGGCGAGCTTCTTCCCAGTTCTTCCAGGTGCCTTCCGCACCGTTGGATCGAGAGGGGCGACCCAGATTGAACGCCGACCGTTCGATGAAGATGTGCATCCACCGTCAGATCAGCCAGGAGGTTCTAATCCTGGCCCTTCATCGCCGAACCGATGTCCGTCGTCCGATGGTCGCCACGTGTATAAGTGGCGCCTCCAGCGCCGCAGGATGAAAAGCCTTATGTAGGGGTAAATTTCACATCTCGCCCCTTACTTTTTGTATTTAGTATTTAATCCCAAAAATAAAAGTTTCAGTTGTAAATAAGTTGTAAAAATTGCAGTGGACCCCCTGACGTTTACATATTTACATTTTAGTCCCTCCGCGCCTCACGTGCAGCAACCACGTGAGGCGCGTGAAAATTTGCATCTAAACCCTGCCGGGTTCTTGTATTTATTAAATGGTCCTGAAAATAAAAGTTAAAGTGTATTTTTGTTGTAATTTTTGCATGTATGCCCCTGCCAACTGTTTTATTTGCAAAAATACCCCTGCCAGGCCATTTAATTTTTGAAGGCTTTGTCTATTTATTTTATGCTTCATATTTAATCGAAAAATCTTGCAAAAATAGACTTAAGCTCCTGTTTGGTCATGCTTGAACGCTATATTTTTAGTTTTGCATTTTGTTGCATTTTTGCATTTATTAAAAATCAAAAACTTGTCTTTTATTCCCTGTCTAACTTATAAAATCTCAAAAAAATATGAAAATGCCTTGAAAAATTCCAAAAAAATTACATGTAGTGTATTTTGACCTATATTAGTGTCAATCCAAAAATCCCTAAAAATCTCAAAAAGAAAACCTTAAAAATTCAAAAATACCCAAAAACTTCAAAAAAATATAAAAAATAAAGAAAAATCAGAAAAATATAAACTCAGGCCCTACTTATGCTATATTTTATTATTGTTATTAGAAAATTAAAGTGGAAATTTTTTAGGCTGCTAGCTATTTTTAATCTCTGTTTTTCTGACGGCCAGTACCTAGTCCACTGTTTGCTATTATTTAGCTATTTTAAAATACTAAAAATATTTGCAAAAATACCCAAAAATCATAAAACAGTAAAAAGCCATGAAAACTCCAAAAAGATCCTTTTCCTGAATTTTCTGACTATTTTTGAGTATTTTTGTGAATATTATAATACCCCTTTTATGTATATACATCTATATATTCAAAAAAAAAGAAAAAATATATATATTATATATATATTTAGTAATATGTATTCTCATTAACCTTAATATAATATAATATATATATATATTATTATATACATATATCTATATATTACATGTATTATAAGCTATATGCTTATCCTCTATGTATATATATATGTAATATATTTGTATTATATAAATATATATATATAATGCTTAATTATTATATTTTAATAATAAAAAAATAATAAAAAAAAAGAAACCCACACAAGGATGACTGTGATTGACACGTGGGCTATTGCATTTTGTGTTGCTCTCTGTGGTTCGACCTCTACATATTTGTCACTATACATTTTATGGTAGAGTAAAATAAAGATTAATTCACATTTATTTTTGAGCTTGATTGTTGTATTCTTTTGGATTGTGGGTTAATTGCTGATTAACACCGGTCTTCCATGAGTGGTCGCCTCAGCGACAACACTTCTATATTTTTTATGGTGACCCTCGTGCAAAACCCCTGTTATCAAATGGCGCCGTTGCCGGGGAGCAATGAGCATAGCCAAATTGATTTTTGTCATTCTTGTATAAAAATTTAGATTCATGATTCATTTTTGTGTGAGCAGCTATTGTTTTATTTCCATTAATCACCATGCTTCATTCCTTTATTTATTGTGATTAATTTGTCTGCTCTATTTGATTAACTAAGTATGCTAATGCAATTTTTTTTGTAACTTTGATGCGAGGAACCGCCACGCTAGGATGGCTTCCTAGGAGGCCAAGGCAGCCGAGCTTGGAGGAGGGTGGTCTTCTCTTCTCATGACCACCTGGAGAGTGCACCAAAGAAGCAAAGAGAGGGGCATTAGCTAGGCTAGAGGTTTAGGAAAATTATTTTTGTAATTCATGGTGAGAGAGAGACTATTTTGGCATGTATATAAACAGGACTTTACTCTTCACAATGAGGTCCAGTGCCCAGGTGATTGTTCACCTGGGGGCCTCATCGCGGTTTTTTTCGAGTTTTCATCGCCTTCTTTTATTTTGTTTCCCGCAGTTTTGAGCTTTCTGCCTTTCTTTTACTTTGTTTTGTGTGCTTGGAACCCCTAGATATAGGTTGCTTGACTCGGTAGCTAGGTCCAAACATTAATAAGAATGCATGCTCCTATAGTCTACTTCGATTGGATCTAGTCAAACTCAAACAAGTTGTAAATTTGTCTCTTAGCCCTCTGTGCCGTAGCGAACCCTGTAAAGCGCTTTCTCCTATCCTCAATTTGTTGAGCAGAGGAGGGGTGAGCCAAGACCGGACTCTCTTGGGCTAGAGACAAATAAGCAACTTATGGTTCTTCACGCTAATAGCAGCTTATGTTTAGGACGATTTTTGTGCCTTGCATACCGACATGTAGATAGGTTTAAAAATTCTGTTTTGCATACCACATGGAGAGAGCTGGGATGCACTGTAAGTCTTCTAATTCAGCATGCATCATTCGGTTCAATGGTGAGATTTCCATCATGGAACCACTTGCACGGCTTTTCCGCTATCTCCCTCTGATTTTGAGCACCTAGGACTTAAATGAAAATCTACAAAAATGATTAGGCGCTGGTATGAGAACAGATCCAAAAAAAGTGAAAACCAAAAAAAAATTAAAACCAGGGGACTGCTAAATAAACTTTGACCTTAATTAAAATCTGTAATGGACTATCATTGTACCGGGTTCATAAAGCCCTCATTGTTTTCAGGTACTTGGAGGGGGACCAAAACCCTACTCCCTTGAGCGAGTGCGACCCCTAAGGATAGAAAAGCCCAAAACCCAGTCTGCAACTGCCTTGTGTATCGCCTGGATTTCCGAAGTAATGGTGCTTCTATCGTACGTAGGCGAGTAGGACTTGGTCACCAATGGTGACTCTCTGTTGTGAGAGCATCGACCCTGTCCGAAGTATTGAGCATAGGCCACGCCTTCACGGGGGTGTCTATCTCATCGTCCTGCGTCCGAGTAGGTTCTTGCACGCTCACGGGTGATTCCGTTGCGAGCGAGAACCGAAGTATTGGTTTCGCCTATCGGCTTCCTCTCTCTTTTCTTTGGCTGAGTAGGGATCCAGGAAGGTTTACAAGGACTCCAAAAAGTACAGACTACAGGTTACACAGGAGGAGGACAAGTACGGGATACTCTTCCGGCAGTACTCTCTCTCCTATAGGGTAGCGTACTAAGGACTTGTTATAAGATATGCCTGAAAATCACAACTCTAAAAATGAAAATATAATAAATAGCCGAGCTTTCACGGCTTCACATGGCGTGAGTTGGTGAACCCGATTTTGTCTTGTGTTTGTATGGATCTAGATTAAGGTTCAAAGATCAAAGTCCCGCGCTTTTGCGCAAATTTTTTTATGTCTTTCTTTGACCACCCCGCTCAACCGAGCCTTTCTACTGTTTTACACTCCTTTTGTTCCTCGTTGACCATCGTATCATTCTTCCAAAATCCGACATTCTCTTGTGCTCCGCGAAGTTGATCCATGGATGGTCTCGTCGGGACCATGCCGACACCTACATCGATTCCATGGACTCAACCTCGCCAATAATTTCGAGGCGATTCCCGAGAACCCGATCCGGACTTTGCGGATCGATCTCCAGACTCCTCGTTTTCTACCTTTCTCTTGGCCACCCAATAAACCGGGATCACTTTTGTCCCGCTATCGCCGTTGTGAATGGGAGTCGATTACAGTCTACATCAGTTTTCCATCCACAACATGCTGGGGTTGACCTGAATTCCAGCTTCATCGCGGCAGCTGAGCATTAATTGCAAGTGATCCGATTCGGACCATCTCATTATGCAGATAGAAGACAGTGCGAGCCCTGGAGACTACTCCGGAGTTCATTTCGTCCGACTCAGACCCTGACATGGCGCCCGGAGGAAAGGGCAAGGGTCAGCAGCCACCCACAACAGAGGGACAGGTGCCAGATCAGAACCAAGTCAATGCACAGTTGTTGGCATCTATCCAGGCTATCCAGCAGCAGCTGACTGAGCAGGCCCTTACGCAGACCGCTTTCCAGGATATGTTGAATGATATGATAAACCGTAACAACGGAGGAGGAGGCCGAGGCGGAGGAGGCAGGGGAGGAGGAGGTGGAGGAGGAGACGGTGGTAATGACCCCAATGATGATCCTGAATTCCCACCACCGCCGAAACCGACACTCAAAGAAACATACAATCCGGGAGACAGCCAGATGACCGAGTGGATTCTCATTCCACCGGTACACGCTCACTTTGAGCTGAAGCCCCAATTCATAGCCCTTCTCCCTGCATTCCATGGCAACACCAATGAAGAGCCGTACATTCACCTGCAGCAATTCTCCCGCATTTGCCGCACCACCCATTATCCGAATGTCCCCCTGGGCATTGTCAAGATGACGGCTTTCCCTTTCAGTCTACAGGATAAGGCCCTTTATTGGGTTAATCACATGGGAAAGGTTGTGACGACCTGGGAGGAGTTAAAATCTGCCTTCCTGCACAAGTACTACCCTCTCAGTCGGCTCAACCAGATGCGAGCCCATATTAGCAATTTCTCCCAAGGGGCACATGAGTCCGTACATGAGGCTTGGGAGAGATTCACTGATCTGCAGGAGAAGTGTCCCCACCATGAGATCCCTAAGACCAGCCTGGTCCAGCATTTCTTTGGGGGACTCAATATTGAAAGTCAAAGGCTCGTGGATGCAGCATGTGGGGGCTCCCACTTCAACAAGGATGAAGATGTTGTATGGCAAATTTTCGAAGAAATGGCCGAAGGAGAGGCCGCCCTCTCTTCATCTAAGGCATACCAGAAGTAGCCCCAGATCCTCCAGAAACAAGTTCACATGGCTGCATCAAAAGAAGCAGAGAGAGATGAGAGCTCCAACCTCAGCATCATCAGGGGCCATCTCTCTAAGGTCGACATAATCGAGAAGCGATCACAGGACCTTGAGAAACTCGCTGTGATCGAGAAGAGGACCCAGAACTTGGATAAGCTCGATCAGATCAACAAGAACCTCGAGCTGTTGGTCGGTACGATCAACTCTGTCCAGTCGGCTACACCATCAGACACTCCCGCTGAGAGGAAGGATGAGCCGCAACCGCAGCATCAGCCTCAGCCGAGCCAGCAGCCACCGGCAGTCCAACACGTGTACTACGTGCAGGCGCCCGACCAGGGCCCGCCGCAGCAGCAGATGGTCGTTTATCAGCCAGAGTTCCTTTCCATGTCTGATCCAGTTTTCCCACCACCACCCCTGATCCAAGAAGTTAACGGGGTATGGACGAATGATGCACAGCCGACCCGTCCTCAGGGACAAATCCAGGGTCAGCAGTTTGCCAACCGGCAGTACCACCAACCTCAGGGTGGTCGTTTTGGCCAAACCTCCCAACCTCACCAACAACACCAACAGCCTCCTCAGTTCGCACACCAATGGAGGCAGAACTTTCCATATCAGCAGCAGCCGCAGTATCGCCATCCACAGCCGTATCACCAATACGCGGCTGCTCAGCCTCAACCATACCAGCAGTATCCACCTCCGTCCTACCAGCAACTTCAACTTCCTGCTCCACCACCGCAACACCACCAGCAGCCTCCCCACCCATCTAACCAACAGCAGCGTGGTCTGCACGCTGCATCTTCTGATGTGCCCTCAGCTAATCCACCCATGGAGTGTCTAGCCCAGCTTGTCCAAGGGCTAGCGGAGATGACCAAGCGACTTGATGACCTGACCGCCACTCGTACTACCATTCCGGCGCAGGTCGAAGCCAACCCCAACAATTTCAAGAAGAAGGAGCAGGTAGAATGTGATGTCCAGTCCGCGTGTGATAATGATATTACTGTTTATTCTAATGCTGTTACTCTCAGGAGCGATAGGGCCTTGCCTTTGCCTGCTACCAGATGTGGGGTGAATAAAGAAATAGGTGGATCGTCATCTTCCGCATCAGCCGTACCAGCTCCAGGGGCGGGTGAGGAGGAAGAGGAAGGAGAAGCCAGTCCAGCCGTCGTGCCATGTCATCAGCCTCAGCCAAAAACACAAAAAAATCAGCAAAAACAAAAACAACAAAAAGAAGCATGTAGCAGAAGTGAAGCCGCGCCAGCTTTGGAGGAGCCGCCAGCAGCAGCCGATCCCGTGCCAGCCGATGGAGCCAATGCTACCCTTTTTGATCGCCCAGCAGCACTAGCACATTTAGATCCAGCTTGTACTCCTTTTTGTAGTCCGGATGTACAACATTCTATGGGCGATGATTTTGATGTAAATAAGAACTCTAATTCTCCTGCCAGTAATGTGAATATTCCTTTTCCGCATGCAATACAAAAATCCAAAAAAATTGCAAAAAGAAAAACTGCATTGTCTGATCCAGGTGTCGTGGACATTTTGGATAAATTGACTGTTGAGATTCCATTGCTGAAGGCCGTGGAATACATGCCAGCTGTGAAGAAAGGATTGAAAGAGGCATGTACTAACAGGCGTCGCCCAGCGCAAGATAACAGACGCCGAGAGGTAGAAAAGCACGTCATATCCATGGCCACAGTTGCAGCTATCACCAACCTCCCCCAGAAAAAGCGAGATACAGGAGCACCTCTGATCAGTTGTGTGATTTTCGATCAGGTCTTCGAGCGTACTCTTCTTGACAGTGGTTCTTCCATCAACCTTATGCCCTCGTCCATAATGCAAGAATTCGGGCTGGGACCGCTCAAGCAGACACGAATGATCCTTCAGTTCGCTGACCGATCCGTTAAGCGGCCCCGAGGTTTGTTGGAAGACGTGATAGTTACCGTGCAGGAGATGAAATTCCCAGCTGATTTTGTAGTCCTTGATATGGACTCTCCTGCACCACTGCTCCAGACTCCTATCATCCTTGGCAGACCATTTCTCCGTACTTCAGGTGCCGTGGTTGATTACGGGTCTGGAAGGATCACTTTCAGCTCGAACACCCAGCAAATCACGATCAACATGAACAAGGAGCAGAATGCCACAACTGATGAGAATCAAGCAGCACCAGAAGCAGACTGTGATTTGATTGCAGAAATCAGAGACTCAGAGTTGTTGCTAGACGATCCATGGACCCGAGAAATCCTCACTCTTGAGGAGGACTCGGAAAGCACAGTCACCATAAGCTCCGATGATTTGTGGGAGACAGATTCTCAGATGCAGGCGCATCTTCTTGAGCATTCACTCCAGACCGAACATGATCAGCTCACCACAGAACCGTTCGGTACATCACTGGGATCTCAACAGGATGTTGAGGATGGTAACCGTCTCAAAGTACATTCCACCACCAGCATGGTATCAGAAGTGACCGGTAAAGTGGACAGACTGAAACCAGAACTCAAGCCACTTCCTGCAGGCCTGAAGTATGCTTTCCTTACGGGTGAAGAACACATGTATCCAGTCATCATCAGCAGCAGGCTGAATCTGGATCAAGAATCTCGACTTCTCGAGATTCTAGAAAAGAACCACAAGGCACTTGGTTGGAGCGTATCAGACCTCCGAGGGATAAATCCAGCTCTGTGCTCACACCATATCTATCTAGAAGACGATGCCAAGCCGTCCCGCGAATTTCAGAGAAGGCTGAACCCTAACCTTCGGGACGTGGTCATGAAAGAAATCACAAAATGGTGTGAAGCAGGCTTTATCTATCCCATCTCCGATTCAAAATGGGTAAGCCCCTTGCATGTAGTTCCCAAGAAATCCGGGCTTACCGTGGTCACAAATGAAAAAGGAGAGGAAATTTCAACTCGGGTACCGACATCCTGGTGGGTGTGTGTTGACTACCGCCGTCTTAATGCAGCAACCAAGAAGGACCACTTTCCCTTGCCATTTATTGACCAAGTGTTGGAAAGATTAGCAGGCAAGGAGTTCTTCTGCTTTCTGGATGGGTACTCCGGGTACAACCAAGTGGCGATCGCCCCTGAGGATCAAGAGAAGACTACCTTCACTTGCCCGTTCGGTACCTACGCCTTCAAGAGGATGCCCTTTGGATTATGCAATGCACCCGCAACCTTCCAAAGATGCATGCTAGCTGTATTCACCGAAATGGTAGGCAGTTTTCTCGAGGTGTTCATGGATGATTTCTCTGTCTATGGTGATAGTTTCGATTCTTGCCTCGAGCACCTGGACAGAGTGCTTCAGAAATGCCGGGAAGTCAATTTAGTGCTCTCATGGGAAAAGAGCCACTTTATGGTCACAGAGGGTATTGTGCTGGGCCATGTCGTTTCCAAACGTGGCATGGAAGTCGACCCAGCCAAGGTGGATGTCATTTCAAACCTTCAGCCACCTCAGTCAGTAAAGAATGTGAGGTCATTCCTGGGGCATGTGGGATTTTACAGACGATTTATCAAGGACTTCAGCCGCATTGCCCGACCTCTGACAGAACTTTTGTGCAAGGAGACAGAGTTCATTGTTGATCAGACAGTTCTCCTTGCTTTCAATCAATTGAAGGAGCTTATTACTCAGGATCCAATCTTACAGCCTCCCGACTGGACTCTTTCATTTGAAATAATGACCGATGCGTCAGATTTTGCAGTCGGAGTTGTTCTTGGGCAGAGGAAAGATAAGGCGCCCTATGCCATTCACTATGCCAGCAGAACATTAGATGAAGCTCAAAGAAATTATACAGTGACAGAAAAAGAACTGCTGGCTGTGGTATTCGCCTTAGAGAAGTTCAGATCCTATCTGTTAGGGTCAAAAGTCACAATTTTCACAGACCACTCTGCTATTCGGTACCTACAGCAGAAGAAGGATGCCAAGCCCAGACTGATTCGTTGGATCCTTCTCCTCCAAGAATTCGATCTGGAAATCAAAGACAAACCTGGAGTTCAGAATGTGGTAGCAGATCACCTCTCCAGAATAGAGCAGCATGACTCTCCTCTGAGCAATGCACCTATCACAGAAACCTTCCCTGACGAAGCTATCTTAGCCGTGGATGCTCTCCCTTGGTATGCTGACATCGTCAATTACCTTGCCTCGGGGGTAATACCTTCGGATTGGACGAAGAATCAGAAGAACAAATTCATGTCGACCATCCGCTTTTACCAGTGGGAAGATCACCTTCTATTCAGAGAAGGAGCAGATTGTATTTGGCGCAGGTGCATTCCTCAGACGGAGCAATCTAGTGTCCTCGAGCATTGTCATTCGCTCGAATCTGGTGGGCACCACTCTGGAGATCGTACGGCAGCAAAAGTATTACAGTGTGGCCTCTGGTGCCCCACTTTATTCAAGGATGCAGCAGAATTTGTTAAAAGATGTATTGACTGTCAGCGACTGAAAGGGACACTCACTGCCAAAGACTCAATGCCTCTGAAAATCATTCAGATAGCAGATGTTTTCGATGCATGGGGCATTGACTTCATGGGACCTTTCCCTAACAGTCAAGGTTTTGAGCACATCCTTCTTGCCGTAGATTACGTGAGTCGTTGGGTTGAAGCTATCCCCGCCCGAGCCGCCGACAGCAAAACAGTTTGCCAGTTTCTGAAGAAGAACATCATTTCGCGGTTTGGGATACCAAAGATTCTCATCTCAGACGGGGGTAGCCATTTCATCAACAAAGAGGTCAAGAAGTTAACGAAGGAGTACGGCATCGATCACCGTGTCGTGTCTCCTTATCATCCGCAGACCAATGGCATGGCGGAGTTATCCAATAGGGAAATCAAGACCATATTGCAGAAACTTGTTAGACCAAACAGAAAAGACTGGTCTCAACTCTTGGACTCAGCTCTTTGGGCTTACCGTACGGCCTACAAGTCCCCCTTGGGCATGTCGCCCTACCATCTTGTATATGGAAAACCATGCCATCTGCCCGTGGAATTAATTCACAAATCTCTTTGGGCAATTAGTAATTGTAACTTGGACTCACGAAAAGGTGGTCAGAAGAGAAAAGACGATCTGAACAGGCTCTTGGAATTCCGAGACTGCGCATACGATAACACCTTGATGTACAAGGAGAAGGTGAAACGCTGGCATGACCGGCACATCAGACGAAAGACCTTCGATGTTGGGCAGAAAGTGTGGTTGTTTGATGCAAAGTTGCGGATTTTCCCAGGTAAATTAAAAAGTAAGTGGACAGGGTCATTCCGAATATGTGAAGTGCGTGACAACGGAAGCATCGCGATATCAGAATTGTCCCCTGACGCACAGCCTTTCGTCGTCAATGGCCAACTGCTGAAGCCTTACTTGGAACCTGATGCATTCTTGGCCATTGTTGACTCTATTCAACTAGTGCACAACGATGACATCTCCACAGCACCTGCAGCACCAAAAGATTCAGACGATGTACTCCAACCACTATTTCTCTGATTTCCTTCTTTTCTTCTTTTCTTCTTTTCCTTTTCTCTTTTCTTTTTCTATCTAAAAGGTGCCGCCTTTGTAGACAGTTTTCTATACTTAGGACGTACTTTGCCCTAAGTATAGGGGGATGTGCACCTAGAGTTTTTGATTTCAGTTCGATCTTCTCCATTGTCTCCTCTTCTATACTTAGGAGTATCTTACCCTAAGTATAGGGGGAGACAATCTGAGTACGATCAGTATATTCCCACCCTTGACCCTCCCCGCTTTTTGTACAGTCTGCTATACTGAGGATTCTTTTATCCTCAGTATAGGGGGGACGGTCAACTTCTCATTCATTCATTTCTTTCATATTTATTCTTTAGATCTGTCTATACTCAGTACGAGTTATGTCTTTGCTTTTTCCTTTCGATCTATGAGGACATAGCTCAAGCTAAGTATAGGGGGGTCGTATATACCGTGTATATACTAAAAGCCATAACTCATACTGAAAAATAAAATATCACTACAACACAAAATAAAATGTAAAAAGTAACTTTATAATAATGAAGATGATTGTGAGTTCCTCAGACTCATTGTAATTATACTGACTAGTAAGTCAGAAAAGTGTTTTGCATGAAACATTTTCCTTTGAAAAATCTTGTGAAAGTTGTTTGAAAATAGCGTGAAAAAGTATTCAACGATTGAAAAATTAGTTTGTGTGTAAAACCTATTTTCTTTGAGTGAAAGCAAAAACTTTGTGAAAATTAGTGTGCAAATGATTGTGAAAAGTTGATTGTCAAAGGTTTTTTGAAAAATCTATCTATGTTGTGTAAAACATTTGTAAAAGGATTTTCAAATGCGTGTACATGTTGCAAAAATTATTTTGGACTAGAGTTTTCAAAAACCCTTGTGAAAATGATTCTCGAGTAAGTCTGAGGAATCCGCACAAAAATCTCTCATTTGTAAATAAGGAATAAGCCAAATAAAGTTTATAAGAACGGGAACCATATTATACGTCATATACAATTTTTCTTCTTTTGTATCTACTGATTAATAAATCAGATACCTATACAGTATGATTTGAAAAGTAGTGTGACCAGTTTTGAAAAATTTGATGTGAAATGATTTCAAATGTGTGAAACTGTGTTGATTGTAAAACTTTTCTTTGTGTGAAAGAAAGGATTTCAAAAACCTATGTGCAAATGTTTTGAAAAATGATTGTCAAACTTATTGAGAAAATTGTATATATATATATATATACATATAGTGTGAAAAATCTTTGCAAAAATAGTTTTCAAATGTGTGTAAAGGATTGCAAAAATTATCGTGTACTATAGTTTGCAAAATTATTTTCAAAAAGCTAATAAGAACACCATTTCAGATACTAGTAAATCAGAAACAAGACACATACAATTCTTTCTGGACATACTTCAATAAACTATTTCATTCACACCTGTAAAGTTGCTAAAAATTCCTAAATTTTGAAAATAAAGCAGCACGGGTGTGTAAATAAGTGTACATACTTTTTAAATATTTTCAGTTCGTACTTCCTGTGCAAAAATTCTTTTTGTAAAAACATTCTTTGATCCTTTCAAATGTTTGTGAAAAATTGCATCATTCATTGTGCATAGCATAAGCATACCATTCATATTCTTTTTGAGTGAAGCTTGATGATTGAATCAGTCTAAGAAAGTCTCAAATTGGAGCTCGGTTAGACCTTACCGCACCTAATTGCACCGGAACCTTATGGGAACTAGGTTTAAGGTGCCTCAGGTCTATACAGACTTAATTCTTTGAGAAATCAGGGCTGGGTTCAAGTCACCTCAGTAGACTAACTAGAACTTTTCGAGACACACGTATGACTCTTGCCGACCGTGATCTAACTTGGACACCTGCACCTTTCACTTGGCTCAACTCAGTTGGAGTGGTGAGGGGGTTGGATTTGCCAGTCTGAGACGCACACGGGTGGAAACATTCGTCCTCGTCTAGGGAGGGAAGTGCACCCCAACCGGATCCAATAGCAATGAGGTCTAAAGACAGGAGATTGTGGGTTGCGATAAAGCTTCAAAAGAGGGATATTCTACTGGCTCAAGAGGAAAAACTCCTTATGTAAATGCTGCTGTGAATAGTATGTTGAAAAAAAAATGGTCAGGCCTGTACAAAAATAAAATGCCTGCAAAGTATGTACAAAGTCAATAAGCAAGCTTGAGCTCCAAAGTCAACTATGTAAGCATGCAGCTGGATGACTTGACTACACTGGTCTTGCATCCCGGGATAGGTAGCTACACTGGCTACCGTCCATTCTTCTCTTCACCCCCTCCTCTTGAGCTGGTTGCCACTTGAACTTAGAAGGGAATACCCTGCTCCTCGAGGAAAGAGCTGTTGGATTGGGGAATCATTGGGTTGTCATTCTGGAGAAGTCAGTTTCTTTATCATTTCAGTTGGGGAGAGCCACTATCACTTACACCGTACAAGTCAGCTTCATAGTTATAAGAGTTTGCGTATGATGTAGACTAGTTCTGACCCGGCTATTGAGGTGGGTTGAACCGAGTTCTGTGATTACCGAAGGCTGTTGTACTTTAGAGCTGGTTCCCGACTAGGTTCCACACACCTTCACACCCAAGGTCTGACAGGAGCTCCAAATTCAGATTTTGTAAGGACATGCATTGCACTGAAAGCACCCCAATTCACTCTATTTTTCTTGCATTTTCCTTTTCTTTTCTTTATTCTTTTTGCGCTCATTGCATAAATGTTTGCTAGGGACTAGCAAAGGCAAGTATAGGGGGGTGATGAATCTCCATTTCATCACCTTTATTCTATCATTTTGGCCTCAAAAACCCCAGCAAATGCATGTAAATAGCATCAATTTGTACATAATAGCATTCATTATTCATCTGTATTAATTGTATATAAAATAAGGTTTTTAATGCCAAAATTATAGAATAAAGAGAAGAAAAGAAAAAGGAATAAAATATTACAAATATTTTATGATCCTAACCCCGAGACCAAGGCCAGCATGGAATTGGTCGACAAGGAATAAAGTAGGGGGAGATAAGGGCCGATATACAATAAATACCTCATTTATTTATTCATCCATTTATGCATTTTTTACACCTATTTTATGCATAATTATTTATTCATCAAATAAAGAAACTTTGTTCATAAAAGTTGTAGATAATAATGTAAATAAAAATACAAAATTGAGTTTTTGTAAAAATAATACCCAGTGTACATTTTATGCACAAAATAAAAAGCCAAAGTCTCAACTCCATAGACCCATATCTTGCAAATAAAAACTCCAAATCAACCAAACTCACCTTCAATTGTATATAGCATTTCATAAACTATTTTATAAAATTGGTTTCATAATTTTTGGAGTCCATCTGTGGAAGATAGGTTTTTGGCCCTTTTTGTACAAAATACCTGATTATAACATTCATTATATTCACCATTCATTATTTTTATAAATTAATATTTTTTAGAATCTTGTAAATAATGTATATAATTCATATATATATTAGCCTTAGAATAAAACCAAAAAGAGTTTGTAAAATAAAATAAAATAAGTCTATAAAATATATATAGGCAATATACCTATGAGAAGGATGTACATAAATAAAAGAGGAAAACATTCTTTAATTATTCAAATCTCTTATATTTTTAATAATGTATATATTACATATGTCCTATTAAAAATACAAATCCTTAATAAAAACACATAAAATTAATTAAATAAATACAATGTGTATAATATATAGGTAAAGTACCTATAAGTATACTTACAAATTCACAGACCTATTTATTTAAAAATACAAATAGACTTATAAAAATCCAACAAAAATATCTTTATACTCACAAAAATAAGTTATAAATTTATAAAATAAGCCAAGAAAATAATAAAAGAAAATAAATAAATTAAAAATAAAATACCCAAAAACACATGTAAATACATACATATACACATTATTAAAATAAAATCATAATAAAACACCTCGAAAAATTCAATAAAAATCATAAACAAATACTAGATGAAATAATACACATTTTTTATTTTTTAAGAAAAAATTAATAAAATCATTTAGGGCGTCAAATAAATCAATCTTCCTTCAGATTTGTATTTTGTCTCGTAGCGGCTTACGTGGCCCAATGAGGCGCCGGCCAACGTTGACTCCCAGGTCAACTGTCCCATCCCTCGCCTGGCGTCTCTGAACAGTCTACTCCCCCGATTTCATGCCTTTTTCCCGGGCACACCATCCATCAATCGACAATGCTTCCTTCACAAGATTTGTTCCCTAATCTTCCATGATGCCCGCCGAAATCATAGATCAACCTAATACTCTCTAGATCATGCAATAATCGCCGGTCAATAAGGCCACTCGCCAATGTTTATAAATAAAAAGCTCCGCGTCCTTCCTCGAATTTGGCCACTTTTTATCCAATCTCAAGCCTTAATTCTAGTCCTAGGACATTCCTCGTGACAGGGGGAGTGAGCTGGTGCCTTGAATCGGCCGGAGAGAGGAGGATTTTGTCGCGGCGGAGCTCCGGCGTCCGCCCTGCTCCCTGGAGGCCCTCAGGTATAAGAGCGGCCCTTTCATGCGTTTTTAGTTAGCCTTTAATGTTAGCATTTCATTCCAGTAGTTAGATTAGTTGTTAGTTAATCACCCTAGCGTAAAAATCAAAAATCGAAGTTCGCCGGAGCTCCGCTCCGGCGACTTCTCCACTGTAGATCTGACCGTATCCGACCGACCGGTTCACCCCATTTCGAAACCCAACGCTTTCTCCATCTGCCGCACGCATTTGTTCAACCCAGGACCCTAGGTCCTGGCGAATCGGGGCTCCACCTCCGCCGTTCGCCGAAGCCCCTCCGCCCACCTCATTTTTGCGCCGTAGCTTCAAAACCCCGGGTCGAGGAGCAAGCTCTCTCGCCCGCGGTTCTTCCTGTGCAGGTACTTCGAAGAATCGAGCCCTTCTGGGCTTGCTTTGCCCCAGGAAGAGGTTCCTGGGGTCCTCTTCTTCTTCGACCTCGCTCCATCGCCTTGGACCTCCAGGAGCCGTCAAAGAACCGTCAGACGACGCGGAGGCTTCCCAGCTACGATCAGAGAGCTTCAGATGCGCGGGAGGTGCCCGGAGGAGCACGAGCTACCCGATCGAAGCTCGCCGGGGGCGAGCTTCTTCCCAGTTCTTCCAGGTGCCTTCCGCACCGTTGGATCGAGAGGGGCGGCCCAGATTGAACGCCGACCGTTCGATGAAGATGTGCATCCACCGTCAGATCAGCCAGGAGGTTCTAATCCTGGCCCTTCATCGCCGAACCGATGTCCGCCGTCCGATGGTCGCCACGTGTATAAGTGGCGCCTCCAGCGCCGCAGGATGAAAAGCCTTATGTAGGGGTAAATTTCACATCTCGCCCCTTACTTTTTGTATTTAGTATTTAATCCCAAAAATAAAAGTTTCAGTTGTAAATAAGTTGCAAAAATTGCAGTGGACCCCCTGATGTTTACATATTTACATTTTAGTCCCTCCGCGCCTCACGTGCAGCAACCACGTGAGGCGCGTGAAAATTTGCATCTAAACCCTGCCGGGTTCTTGTATTTATTAAATGGTCCTGAAAATAAAAGTTAAAGTGTATTTTTGTTGTAATTTTTGCATGTATGCCCCTGCCAACTATTTTATTTGCAAAAATACCCCTGCCAGGCCATTTAATTTTTGAAGGCTTTGTCTATTTATTTTATGCTTCATATTTAATCGAAAAATCTTGCAAAAATAGACTTAAGCTCCTGTTTGGTCATGCTTGAACGCCATATTTTTAGTTTTGCATTTTGTTGCATTTTTGCATTTATTAAAAATCAAAAACTTGTCTTTTATTCCCTGTCTAACATTTAAAATCCCAAAAAAATATGAAAATGCCTTGAAAAATTCCAAAAAAATTACATGTAATGTATTTTGACCTATATTAGTGTCAGTACAAAAATCCCTAAAAATCTCAAAAAGAAAACCTTAAAATTTCAAAAATACCCAAAAACTTCAAAAAAATATAAAAAATCAAAGAAAAATCAGAAAAATATAAACTCAGACCCTACTTATGCTATATTTTATTATTGTTATTAGAAAATTAAAGTGGAAATTTTTTAGGTTGCTAGCTATTTTTAATCTCTGTTTTTGTGACGGCCAGTACGTAGTCCACTGTTTGCTATTATTTAGCTATTTTGAAGTACTAAAAATATTTGCAAAAATACCCAAAAATCATAAAAACAGTAAAAAGCCATGAAAACTCCAAAAAGATCCTTTTCCTGAATTTTTTGACTATTTTTGAGTATTTTTGTGAATATTATAATACCCCTTTTATGTATATACATCTATATATTCAAAAAAAAAATATATATTATATATATATTTAGTAATATGTATTCTCATTAACCTTAATATAATATAAAAAAATATATATATATTTATTTTATTATATACATATATCTATATATTACATGTATTATAAGCTATATGCTTATCCTCTATGTATATATATATATATGTAATATATTTGTATTATATAAATATATATATAATGCTTAATTATTATATTTTAATAATAATAAAAAATAATAATAAAAAAAAGAAACCCACACAAGGATGACTGTGATTGACACGTGGGCTATTGCATTTTGTGTTGCTCTCTGTGGTTCGACCTCTACATATTTGTCACTATACATTTTATGGTAGAGTAAAATAAAGATTAATTCACATTTATTTTTGAGCTTGATTGTTGTATTCTTTTGGATTGTGGGTTAATTGCTGATTAACACCGGTCTTCCATGAGTGGTCGCCTCAGCGACAACACTTCTATATTTTTTATGGTGACCCTCGTGCAAAACCCCTGTTATCACTTCCTTGAAGCATCCTTGTGACAGGAGGAGAGATCCAGCAGCTTGCATTGGCCGGAGGAGGGGTAATTTTGTCGCGGCAGAACTCCGGTGTCCGTCCTGCTCCCTGGAGGCCCCCAGGTATAAGAGTTGTGCCTTTTATGTTCTTTAGGTAGTTTTCGATTCCAACATTTCAATTCCATCCTTAGTTTAGTCTTTAAATCAGTAGCGTAGCGTAATTTAGCCAAATCGAAGTTCGTTGGAGCTCCGCCCCGGCGATTTCTTCACATTGTTTCCGACCAGTTCTAACGCCCATATACACCCCATTTCGTTCCCCATCATCTTCTCCATCTCTCGATCCCATTTGTTCAACCGAGGACCCTCTGTCCTCGCGAATCGGAGCTCCACCTCCGTCGTTCGTCGGAGCTCCTCCGCTTCACTTGATCTTGCAGCCAAGCTTCAAAACCCAGGGTCGAGGAGATATCCCTTGGTTCCCTGGTTCTTCCTGTGCAGGTACCACAAAGAACCGAGCCCCTTGGGACTCGATTTGATCCAGGAAGAGGCTCCTGGAGGTCCCGACCTTCATCGACCTCGCCTGACCTCCTTGGACCTCCAGGAGCCATGCCAAGACCACCAGCAGATGCGGGACGCCTCCAGCTATGACCAGAACACCTCAGACGCGAGGGAGAAGCCCGGAGGAGCCCATGCTCCAAGATCGAAGCTCGCCTGGCGCGAGTTCTTCCCCTGTTCTTCCTGACCTCTTCATCGTCGTCCGATCAGGAGGGGCGTCCCAGATTCCATCAGAGCCGTCAGATAAAGCGTCGCCATCACCGTCCGATCAGCGAGGAGGATCTAATCTCAAGCCTTCATATGCGAACTGGTATCAGCCGACGGATGCGCGACACGTGTCAAGTGGAATCTTCATCGCCGTCCGTTAGCACCTAAATAAGGGATAAATTTCTTATTTAACCCCAATGTTTTTGTATTTATTGTTTAGTCCTGTAAATAAAAGTCGAAGTTCATTTTATTGTGAACATTTTGTATGTATCACCCTGTATGTTTTTCATATTATACTTAGGATCAGTCCACATCACCTCACGTGTCGTCCCACGTGAGGTGGTTAAATTACAAAAGACCTCCTGTGAGTTTGTAAATATATCTTCAGTCCATAAAATAAAATTTCAAGTGTATTATTTTTGTCCCTGTTGCAACCAAGACCCTAAACCTTGTTGATATTACATTTTGGTCCATGTGGGTGCGGGTCACGTGTAGTCCCACGTAGTGGTCATTTTGCGCGGGGGTCCCTAGCGGGTTTTGTATTTCATTTTAGTCCTTAAAATTGCTGACCACGTGTTATATTTGTGGCGTTTTTGCACTATGTGTCCTATAGTTATTTTTATTTGCAAAAATGCCCCTGCTAGGCTTATAATTTCTTTTTGTTCTCTCTAATTATTGCATGCATATTTAGATCACCAAAAATTCCATAAAAATTTATTTAAGCTTCTGTTGCATCATATTATCACGTCATATTTTTGCATTGCATTTTGTTGCATTATAATATTTATTAAAAATCAAAAACATGCATTTTAGCTACTGTCTAGCTTAGAAAATACCAAAAAATAGTAAAACACCTAGAAAATTTCCAAAAAAAATCACCTACTATGTCTTTTATCCTACTTTAGTGTCAGTCCAAAAATCACTAAAAAATTCAAAAAAAACCTTAAAAATAAGAAAAAACCTTAAAAACTTCATAAAAATCTAAAAAATCCTAGAAAAATCCTAAAAATACAAATTAAGTTTCTATAGTTTCCTTCTTTTATTATCTATAATTTAAAATTGATTTGAGGATTTTTGGATATCATTTTCTATTTTTAAACCTCATTTCAATTCTATCCAGTAGCTTAAGTCCTTGTTTTCTATTATTTTGTTTTTGAAAAATATCAAAAATATTCGGAAAAATATAGAAAAATCATAAAAACATTAGAAACACTTGAAAAAGTCAAAAACACTTTATTTTCTGATTTTCGAACTCTTTTACTTGTTTTTATTAATATTTAATCTTATTTTTTCTTATATATTTATATATGCTATAATGAAAAAAATAAAAATACAAAAATACAAAAAGAAAATACAAAATCAGTAAATTAAAAATAAAAGAAACATAAAAAATATATAAAAATAAAAATATAAAAAATATAATAATAATATAATTCTAAAACCCACAAGGAAACACATTGTTTTGTAATGACTAGGATGTATATAGACACTTGTAGACACCCATTTTGCTTCCCAGTGTTCGACCTCTACTCATGCTTACACCTCTACACATTTGCATGTAGAGTTATAATAAATTTTAACTCCACATTTTTTATTTTGATTGTTTGATTATTATTGTGGGTTAATTATTGATCAACGTGTATTTTGTGAGCGGTCGCCTCAGCGACACTACATTTTGACCCTCGCAAATTCCACGTTATCACCTGATCAATCCACCAAAAGACCATGTGGGATTGTTTCGGTCGTTGTGAGCTTCTAAGGTTACAAACACAAAATGGACTTTATTGTCCTTGCCATCAAGCATCGTGGAGGATTGTCTGAGTCTCCTATCATTTTAGGAAAGTTGTTCTTAGCCTCCGCTAAGGCAATTATCGATTGTGAGACTCAGGAAGTCAAGTTTCCAAACTTAGACCACAATGCACAAACCCTCAATGATACGACATGCTTTGAGGAAACCCAACTTGAAATCGACAGTCAGAAAATAACCACATCACATGATCAGACCTCCCCTTATGAAACACATGCACAAACCCTAGGAGAGTCACCTGGGAGACTGATTATTGGACAAACCATTCATTCTCACCTAGATACAGCTCCTTTGAGAATCAAGAATTTGGAGCTTATGATGAATTGGACCATGTTTATGATGGATGTCACGATTATTTAAGTGGTCCAATTTTTGAGTAGGTAGTAATTCATGAGATACTTGAACCATATAAGGAATTGACTTAGGAAACCTCCGATGTCACCAAAATTCACGAATATCAGGAAGTGACATCAACATACCTAATCAATAATCACAAAGCCACCAGGAACATGCTCCCTCGCCCGAAGTCGCGTATGACCCTACAAGAATTGGTCAACTTTTACGGGGATTCATCTAATGAGGAATTCATAAATGCCACACTGGTTACTCGTGATTGGGAGAATAACTCTATCCATCCTACTCGCAATGCTTCTCACAGAAATAAATCGATCAAGAAAGTCACCTTTGACCTTAGAGACTAGGGGTTCGTTTGGTTGCAGGGTTGGGCAGTGTTGGGCTGGGCGGGTTACTATTCACAGGGGCACCCCTTCCTCACAGTTTACTATTCACTCAGCCCAACCCAACCCAACCCAACCATACCCAACCCTGCAACCCAACGAACCCTAGGTGATTTCTGATGAGTCCTCGTCTGGTCCTGAAGTAGTTCACTAGGTAAGTGCAATAAGTACAACTATGATCAAAGGGCACTTACCTCTGGTTGATAATAGTTGGAGATCCTCTGCATACGATTACTATTCTTCTGAGGATGATTCTGACGATGACTGGTCCTCTTCATCCTCCCCCTCTTCACTACCCTCCACATCTTCATATTGTTTCCCGCCACACTCTCGCAAGAAGGTTCGTCACAGACCTCCTTGACCTTGTACATCTGTAAATCTACTCGGTTCCCCATTTGTAATTATCCGATCATACTTAGACTAACCTTATCCTAAGTATAGGGGATCAGGTACCATTGTTTATACATCGCTTCTTTTTCTTTTTCATTTTCACTCATCTATACCTAGTACGAGCTATGTCTACATTTCACTTTATGCCATGAGGGCATAGCACAAGCTAAGTATGGGGGTATTTGTATATATTATACATACTTTATCCATATCTTGTACTATAATTGTTTTCATCTAAAATCAGGGATGGGTACAAATTGTGTATATTATGTATATTATACTAATACCTATTTTTGGATAAAACAACAAAATAAAAAAATGATTCTTATTCATTATTGCATTATATTAAAAAAATTCACTCAGGGTCTTGCTTTTCATTCAGCATCCATGCATTCCTTGGTTGGTATATTCCTGACACATTCACTATCACTCAAGGCTTGAGGACTTAAAGACACTTGATTTCTGAGATCTTGAGAAACAGAGTTAGCCAGCCTTAGTCATTAGGGTTTTGAAAATTAATAATCCACACTTCCCTGGTTTGAAAGATTTGAGCGCTATATTGCACTCTTCATCTCTACCTTCTAAAGAATATGATCAACACATCGCTTTCCAATCGCATGATTGATGAGATAAGTTGAGTTATCACTTGAGGAGATGGACTGGAAATTTGAATCTAGACCTGATCTAATGATGCTCGACAATGGGATAAAGTTAATGAAGGCTTCAAGAAACCTGAGTGTCAGCAAAACCCCGGCTAGTATGAGAACAAGTTCGCATGCTATCGTTTGATATTGACATATGTGTCAAGGTGTGATGAACATAATTAAATTGTTGATCAATATGCGCCAACTCTTGGTAAAAGCAATGGATCTAGTCAAAAAGAAAAGGAAAAGAAAAGAAAGAAATGTTCAAAGAAAAGCTCTATCAGTACAAGTAAAATTCAAAAGAGCTTCACCAAAGGCGAGCGCTCCCAACCATTTCAAAGAGTCCACTTGGACCAAACGCTATTAGGATCAAGGAGTCGGGCTAGCACCAAAAAGGGGTCTACATCATATAGTGAAACGCGTGTGGGTGTCGAAGGTATCTTAGATACTCAAAAGAGACCTACCCCAGTGTACTCTCAAAAAAACAAGTGCAGACAACTCCAAATTCTTTTAACGGGCACATTGATCAATAACAAAGAATACATATGTTAAGTAATAAGGCACTCAAGAGGCCCCTTGTTCCAATGTAAGGGAGAGAAATATATAGACAATCCTATGCCCACCATCATCTGGCCATCCATCTACACTTTCAAGCCTGACAAACTAATGAGACGGTAGATTAAATGCAAGAACCAACTTATTCCCTAATGTTGAGGATTAGATCTAGTGGAGAGTCTCTTGGACTGGGACCTTAGGTGACAGCTTGACTCGACTCTCATGAATGCAGTACACTAGAAGTCATATCCTTATATTATATGAACAAATAGAGAGTATGATAATTAGATAAGTTGGATTCCTTTTGATTAAAGCATGGTTGAGCCCAGAATTTTGAAATCACTGAGATTAATCTTCGATGAATTGAGCCTTAAAAATTCACGTGCAGAGTCAGGAATTACTCCAACTAAGTCATTCATTCATTGATGCTCAGGGACAAGCAAGGTTTAAGTATAGAGGTATGATGAATCTCAGATTCAACATGCTAAAATCGGTCAATTAGGCATTGTTCTCCAAAATCCGTATGCATTTAATAATTAATATAGCATCATTAGAATTCATACATGTGTTAATAATATTCACATTTCATCATGCATAATTGCATAAAATAAGGAACCCAAAAATCCAAGTGTAAATTGACCTAATAAGCTGCTAACTTCCTATATTTTTTATTAATTCATCCTAACTCCGATTGATCCCAAACCACTTCTTTTGTTTAGATATTACTAACAAGAAAAAAATAAAAATATAAAAAAATTACTAACTTAAATAAGTGTCAAATAAACCCAAAACCTAATTTCACATCAAACGGATTAAAACATGCATATCTTTCCCATAAAGTGACTGAATTTGGTCTACTCACTTTAAAATACTCCATTTTCAAATATCTTCAAAACAAGATCAATTTCATAAAATTCGGAGTTCATATGTGAAAGTTGGATTTTGAGCCTCTTTTGCTCTTTTATCTTTTTGCTATTTTTGACCTCAGTTTTTATGTATATAATTAACCCTTTTTATTTTATTTCTTTTCCATTTGTGTTCTTTGTTGAAAGTTTAATCAGGCGACATAAAGTTCCAAATCTAGATCAAGATTGTAATCAAAGATACTGATTGTGTCCAAGTGTTCTCTATGAGCCTGTACATAAATCTCGTATTTCGTACTTCCATTTTATTTCTCTATTTTCTAATTTACTAAAAAACAAAAAAATATTAATATGTAATTATTTGTCTTATATTTTATCGTATTTTTCTATAATTTTTATCCTCTTTTAAAATCACAAAAAATTGCAAAACTCCGAAAAATTATTTTTTTATACACATTGAGACCACCAAAAATACCAGTTTGTACAGGTCATCTCTTTTGTTCGGTTCCTTCATGAAATTTGTAGATCTCGTCAAGACAAACAACTTCCATGAAGGAAATTTTTTGATCCGAGTTTTCTTTCTATTTCTTTTCTAGTTTTCTTCCTCTTTTAATTTTGAATTTTTTTTGGGGGTGACACGTGGCAGTCCCTAGGCGTACCACGTGGCACCCCCTTCCCACTCACTTCCCTCTTTCTTTCCTCACTTATCTCTCCTCTCTCCTTCCTCGGGTCACGTACCCAGCACATGACCTGTGGCCTCTTCCTCCTCCAGTTGTTTCTCCTTCACCCGCCGCCCCTCCTTAACCTTTGTCATTACGCTTCCGCCAGCCTCCACGTAACGGTCACCGGTCCACCATCTTGCAGTCGTTGCATCACCTTCCCCATGTAATGCCCTTCCCTTCCTCCTCCTATTTAATCATGCATCCACCTCCAAAACTCACATCTGCCATTTTCTCCCTTGAAGGTCGGTGACAGTGGCCCCAGGAGGGCGTGATCCAGAGGTAACCTTCACGTCTGCTACCGCCTTGCTCCGGCAAGTGGCCAAGATTCACCGTGAACGCCCACAACTGAGGCAAAGATCGAGGAGCCATTAGCCCCTCCACCTCTAGGCGACCCTCTTCCCCGAATTTCTTCTCGCTATCCTCCCACCACCGTACACCCCCGCACCTCATCAACGATGTCCTCCGCCATCACCGCCGCACATCTATCTCCGATCGATCACCTCATCCTCCTTCCTCCCCATTTCACATCTATCTCTCCCAGGTCTCTCCACCTCTGTCCGAATCAGTGGTAGGAGCTTATCTCTAGTATTCCACCTCCAACAGAGCTCTATTCCCCCTTTTTCCTCTTAAGCTAACCCTTGCAAGTCACGAGACATCCGTCGCAATTGCCTCTCGCCTCAGCCATGTACTCTGCCTCGTAGTTGTGCGTCCTCGCATCTCCAACTCCATGCCAACCTCCCATGCCTCGGCCGCAGCTTCTTCCTGACCTGCCTTCGTCCGCCTTGCCAGCTCTTCGCTGCTCAAGCAGCAGTCGTTGGATCAGAGGATCCAACGGTTCGTGCTGCGCCACGTTTCCCCCTCCCATGAGCCTATTCCCAGCCTCGAGGCTCAGGTCGCCCGAGCCTCAGCCTCAGTCGTCGAACCTCCTACGCATGCGCGCATCACATCGAAGTGGGTAAAATTGCAGTTACTCCCCTCACACTCAAGCAAATCATGAAGCCACCCCTCCAAGCATTGACGTCATTGTCACGTGCTTTGTGAGCCCTCACGACTTTAGAAAATTACAAATATACCCTCATATGGGTGAAAATTACTGAGGTACCCTTTGGGTATTGTTATTTACAGATAAGTTCGTCTAGGGACTACCTTGTAAGAAAACTTTAATTTTATTTATATTTCAGTCCTTTAAAGTTGTTTATTGCGTATCTTCTTTATCTGAACTCCGATTTTTATGCACAATATGTATTTCTGAAGCTTATTTCATGCTCTATCACTTTACCTTATTTGCGGACAGATCTGGGGTGAATTATTGATAATTATTATTTACGGATCTTCATTGCCATGTGCAAGATCAATTACCAATATATTTGTGCAATCATACAGCGAGGAATTTGTGACTTAATTTGCAAGGACCAAAGGGAGAATATTTTGCGAGATTAATTTTTGTGTATTGATTGGAAATTATTCTTTGAAGAATTTAATCTTTGCATGAATAATTCATAGAATTTCTAGATACATACCTGGCTTCAACATCATCAATGATCTAGTTAATATGAATTAATTTATTGATCTCCTGGTCTGTAGTTTTATTAGAAAAATCACCATCTGAATTTCTTGGGATCTATGATTTAATTTGGAGGATGTTGATTATTATTATTTGGAGTAAAAATCATAAAATCACATATCTGGTGCTTGATTCTCTCTGTTTATTTTCTTTGCATTGCATCTCATTTCATTACATTTTCATCATCGTATTTTTTCTTTATTTTCTGACATGGAAATTACTCGAACATTAAATTAATTATTAAAATATATTAAAATCACATAATTAAAAATCATCGTTCCCTGTGTTCGACTTAGGTACACTTACCAAGAAAAATTCTCCACAACATTCAAAGATTGTGGCTTTTGCTGAATCAAAGATCGTCTGCTATACTACAGTTCTTTATTATTAAAGAGGCAAAATCCTCGTTCATCGTCCGTCGTGAGGAAACAAGCAGTTTCAATGCCTCAACATCAGTGAGGTCGTGCGCACAAACTACTCGTTCTTCTAGTTTGATCACCTCTCCTTGAAAATCACATCCAAATGTGCATCCTATGTCTCCCATCACGTCCACAAAACCCTTCTCTTCCCTTCTAAACACCCTAACGAGCACCCGACCAATAGTCTTCCCCTCCGCAAGAACAACAACACTCTTAGGCATCCACATATGGCCATGAGAACATTGGAAATGGCGATGACCATTCCGGCCACACCGAACCAGGTCTCTTCAAATGTCAATGCAGTAGTCATGGCTCCCCCATCTTAGGTCCATCCCCTGAAATCACCTCGCACCCAAGGTGGAACTCCACTCCCCAAAAAACTTGGGTTGGGGCCTCGAGCGAGGGCCTCTTTGCTCCACCTTCAACAACCCATTCGCCTTTATCTCCTCATTCATCGTCCCATTCGCAAAACTCTCCAGGGTACAAAAAACATAAATGCCTCGGTAATGAATAATATTGTTGTTATATATTTAACAACCACTGATTTAGTGACGGAATTTAAAAAAAATGTCACTATAGCCTAATTTTGTTGTAGTGGGACTTTAATAATTTCCTTAAAAAACGACTCAAGATACTAATCTTAGTGAGTAAGTCATAGTGACACCATGCTCGTGCACAAAAAAATTTCCCAAAAATATCAAGGTCGTTAATCTAGTTAAACAAGACACAAAATCCAACAGTCTAGAGTTTTTAGTACAGAAAAGTAGGAGCCTTTTTCTGCCACCACTCTGAGGAGACATATCTCCCAAAAATATACTATTTGTTGATATACTTGAATCCTAACCATCTGGCCCAGGTTGAAAATATGTTCTATGCACCCCCGCCTGAAATTTTATTTATTAGCAATTCTATTTGAACGATCTCGTCGAGGTACACCACTTTCTACGGTTGCAAGAGAGAGAGAGAGAGATCGAGAGAGAGGGATAGAAAGATGAGAGGGTGCTCCCTATGGTGAGGTAGATCTCGGGATGATCTTCCCCTCCTTATGGAGGTTGTTATATATAGGGGCATGAACGTCCCCTCGCCAAGTCCGCCCCCTCCCCCACGCCCGGCGGTTACGATCCTCCCCGCGACCCGGCCACGCCGCAACTGCTGTCCCCCCCCCCCCGGATCGGGCAGCGACGGTTCTTGACCACTTGGTCAAAAAACCGTTCTACATCTCCCACTTGACCAAAGTGGTCAAGACATATATACTCCCACTATTCGTGTAGTATATACATGGAGATTTATCATGTGAGGATCATTAGCTATGAAACCTCTTCCTTTACTCAAACATTCCTGAGTCTCATTAAACCAACATGTTTAGTGTATGTTCCTGCTGCTATTTCCTTGGTTAGATAATCAGCCAACATGTCACTGGTAGGAATGTAGGTTACCATGATTTCTTATTTCCCCACTATATCTTGTATATAGTGATATTGGATCTCAATGTATTTTCCTTTAGAACTATCAGCCCCACTATTGATCAAGCTTATCGCAGCTTGATTGTCACAATACATTTCAATTGGCCCTTTGACCAATTCGATGCTTAGATTCTCTAGAAAATGCCTGATCCATACAACATGAGTGGTGGCCATGCTACATGCAATGTACTCAGCCTCCTGTGTATATCGAGATACACATCCTTATTTGTTGCTACCCCAAGAAACGGTCGCACCACCAAACATGAACAGGTAACCTGATGTGGATTTTCTATCATCTACATCCCCTCCGAAATCGGCATCGAAGTAGCCTACCACTTCAAGCGATTCTGCTTGATATACAAGTTTCAGATGCACTGTCCCTTTCAGATATCGAATAATCCTCTTTACAGCTTCCCAATGTGTTAAACCAGGATTGCTTTAATATCTACTGACTAAGCTTACTGGATAAGCTAAATCAGGTCGAGTACACATCATTGCATACATTAAACTTCCCACCGCCTGTGCATATGGTACACCTAAAGGTTTCTGCCCCTTTCCGGGACACTGACTCCTACTGAGTCTCTTTCCCATCATAAGTGGTGTTGGAGTTGGACTGTTGTTCTGCATTCCAAATCTCCTTAATACAGTATGCTAATATCTTTCTTGACTAAGGCTGAATGTCCTTGAGTCTCTGTCTCTTGTTATTTGAATTCCAATAACATAGGATGCTTCGCCCATATCCTTCATCTCAAATTCATTGCTCAATTTCTGTTTAATTTCATTGAGCATTTGTATCTCATTAACTGCAAGCAGAATGTCATCTACATACAATGACATGATTGCGAACCTTCTCCCACTCTTCATGACATACACACAGTTATCCAATTTATTTGAAACAAATCCAAATTGAATAACTTTCTTATGAAATTTGAGATACCACTGCCGTGAAGACTGCTTTAAGCCATATAATGACTTTCTTAACTTGTAAACCTTTTTTCTCCTGACTTCAACCTAAGATCCATCAAGTTGTCGCATATAAATCTCCTCTCTTAATTCTCCATTAAGGAAGGTTGTCTTCACATCCATTTGGAACAATTCCAAATGCGACTATGGCTAAGATCATTTGAATAGATGCAAACTTAGCTACTGGAGAGTAGGTTTCCTGGAAATCTATTCCAACTTGTTGAGTATAACCCTTGACAACTAATCTGGCTTTGTATTTGTCAACAGTACCGTCAACTCGGTATTTTTCTTGAATACCCACTTACATCCTGTGGATTGCCTACCTTCTGGCAAATCACATAATTTCCAAACAATGTTTCGCTCGATTGAATCCAATACATATCTCATGGCGGCCGACCATGATTCCTACTCAGACGAAGCCATAGATTCATCGAAGGATATGGGATCTGTACAATCCGTGACATCCTCATCTACAGTGTAACATGACGCCTCGCATCCATAGAAATGGTAATATTCCATCCATGTGGGTCGTGTTCTGGGTCTCTTGTTGCCGATTATACTCGTGGGTTGTGTGGGTCCACCCACTTCATCTAAAGGATCATCATGTTCTATAGGTTCATTCTCTACATTTGGGTGATCAATATCATCCTCAAGTTCTTGTCTGACGCTCAAGTCATCTTAATTGTCCTGTAAGACAATCAGAGGATCCGATTCCTCTACTTCATGCTCCTTTTCTTGATGAATTTCAAGGAAAGTAGCATCACGACTTTTGATCAGACCTTTAGTTTCATGGAAGAACCTATATCCTTTAGAATTCTCACTATATCCAATAAACTTGCACTTTAATGTCCTGAAGTCTAGCATGTCTCTAAGCTGACTCGATACCAGAACATGTGCTACACATCCCCATTTCCGGAGATGGCCCAACTCAGGCTTTCTGCCATTCCATATTTCATATGGCATTGATTCTACGGACTTGATAGGAATCTTGTTCTGTATATAGTTCACAGTCAACACTGCTTCTCCCTAGAATTTCTTGGAGAGTCCTGAGTGTGAAAGCATACACCTTACTTTATTCATCAGAGTTCGATTCTTTCTTTCTGCTACACCATTCTGTTGTGGTGTATAGGGCATTGTAGTCTGCCTACGAATGCATGTCTGAATACAGTAATCCTCAAACTCCTTTGAGGTATATTCCCCACCTCTATCTATCATAAGAGTCTTGATTGGTTTTCCCAATCTTGTCTCCACTTCCGTTTTATATCTCTTAAATATTTCAAGCGCTTCCGACTTTCTTCCTAAGAGATAGACATAAGAGAACTTTGAGTAGTCATCAATGAATGTTATGAAGTGTTCCTTATTTCTATATATGCTGACGCTCAGTGGTCCACATATGTCTGAATGGATCAAATCTATTAACTCTGTTGACTGAATTCCGGTTGAGAAGGGTTTTCTCGTCATTTTACCGGTCAGATAGTGTTCGCAGGGTAATGTCCTTGCACCCGTGATCTTAGGCAACAAATTTGCCTTAATCATTTGATCCATTTTAGAATTTTCTGGATGACCTAGTCGCATGTGCCACAAGTCATAATCAGACAAAAAACACAAGGAATAATCAGAAGCGACATTCATTGATTCACTAGAATTTATTACAGGAAGACAGAACAGGTCATGCTCGGGCACAAACTTTCCCATCGCATAGACCTTCTTATTCTTGCCTATTGACACACGCTTATTATAAAACCTAACTTCGAAGTCTTTCATGAGCAGCACTGGGACAGATATCAGGTTCCGACGTATCCCTGGGGCATATAGTACATCATTCAGTACTATAATGATATCTCCCAGGTCAAGTCTGTATGTCCCAACACCTTCCACGTCTAGGTAGGTGTTGTTCCCCATGAAGATCCTCTGTTCGCATTTGCTCAGCTCTTTAAAGTCCATCAGGCCTTCCTTCCTCTTGGCGATGTATCTGGTTGCTCCAGAGTCGATCCACCATCCATCATTGTCTGTGATGACGGAGTTGCATTCCACGACAGCCGTGAATTCCATTTTCTTCTTGCCTTTGTTTTCAGGCATTTTAGAATTTCCTGGCTTCTATTTGTTGGGGCAATTGACCTTGAAATGGCCATATTTGCCACAACCGTAACAGGAGCTGCGTGGGTATTTCCCACTCTTTTCCTTGAAATTCGCCTTGGAGGGGCCTAGCCTTTTCTTCGCGTGCATAGCATTTGCTTCTTCTTCTTCATCGACCTCAAAGATCTCAGTTTTCGATCTTTGTTTAGAGAGGTCTTGTTCGATTGCCAGCTGTGCATGTAGGTCCGTCACGGACTTAATGTTGCCATTCATCCGCAGAGATGTGGCAACCATGTCAAATGACGGTGGGAGACTTCCTAGTATGGCTGTGATCTGCATCCTCTCCGGAATTACGCAATCAGCAGTCGCAAGATCCTTGGCCATTACGATCATCTTGTTCACGTGCTCGAGAACGCTTTCAGATTCCTTCATTCTACACGAGTTGTACTTGTGTAGAAGAAGTTGGACGCTCACTTCGGATTTGGAGTGATATTTCTTCTTAACCGTGGTCCAGAGCTCGTAAGTTGATTTGCAGGTCTCAAAGACCCGAATCAGGTTCAGATCCATGTGGGTCAGCATGAAGCTCCTAGCTCTATTATCTGTTTTCTTCCACTGTTCGTGGGACCTAATTTCCTCTATAGTTGGATTTTCAGATAAAGTTGGGCCGAGTTTGTCTATGATGGTGTGTATGCGATCATGCAACATGCCAAAGTAGATCTTTCTACTCCATAATTTGTAATTAGTACTGTTAAGGTACTCTATTTCCCCACCTCAGTGGCAATTATTTTGCTTGTCATTTTGGTTGATCTAATGAAATAAATGTAGATTTGTATGAGAATAAGTGAAGATTTCAAAAAAAATTAACAAAACAACTATTAAGTATGGTTAAGTTGGAAGGTGAAGCCTATTGTACTGAAGTTAAGCAATGAGGTTCATCCGACAAGGTACCTAAAAGTTAGTAGGGATGTAGGATTAACTAGTTATGCAAACAAAAAAATTAAAGTTGCAAGCATGTTATTAATAAATAAGTTAACGGTTGATTATAACAAAAAAATCTACAACAGAACTCCAAGGTTTGCTTTGACAACAATCAAACTTTTCACACAAATCATGCAGTAACACGGTACAAACAAAAAATACGTGAACAAAAAAAATTTTCTTGACTTAAAAAAACTTCAAAAAAAACATACATATATCAGGTTTTTTTCAAAAAAAAAAACTCAAAGCCTCAAAGATAATTGTTAGCACACGTTTTTTAATGGTTTAAATTAACTCAAGAGAATGAAACAAAAAAAAGGGGGGCAAACTTGCAATTCTGAGTTTTCTAACAAAATTAGAAGGGCATGCATGTAATAAGTGAAGGATATTGAGAATCCTCAAGTGCATCACGGAAGCGTGACGATCGCATCGAATACGATCGGGGCGACTAGTCGTACTAGTCGCAAGGTGCAGCGGAATTTAAAAATTTTAAATCAAACGATGAAACCACATGATCACGAGAACACTTCTCGGATCGTTTCATCAAACCACAAAGTATAAGAAATACCTTTGAAGCGTGGTTGTGAACGCGAGATCCCAAACAAGAGATCCTCCTGTCTCAAGTCCGATCCACGAAGAACGCACTTGCGAGCACGATGATGAGTCGCGTCCCTCCCGCAATCCTCGATGAAGATCCAAGCAGTAGATCTCCTGATTTCGTCAAGCGAAATCCGTCGTCTTCCTCTACAGCAAGTAGCCACGAAGAAGAAGGAGATCCTCGAGTCGTCGAAGGCGAAGGCGAAAACTTCTCTCCTTCTCAACAATGGTGGTCGGCCACCCTTTGGAGAGAGAAAGAGAGCACGAGAATGAGAGGGAGAGAGAGAGAAGTAGAGTAGGCGTCTACTTGGTGTGCTTTCAAGGGCTAAGGCTACCCTCTTTATATATTAGTTTGGGATCCAATGGATCTCAATCCATGGCTCTCATGGATCCAACGGTCATTGTAGTCCAAGAGCCATCCAACGGCTATGATTGTTGTTGGTTAAAAACCAATAACATTAATTTATATTAAATTAAATATGTGTTGAATTATTATCAACAAAATTTAATTAACATAAATTAATTTATCAAGAGATAATAAGTCAACAAATAAGAGGAGACAACAACCCCTCCTAAAATCAAGGAGGCGTCACCTATGACTAAGTCATAGGTGACGCCACCTATGATATTGGTGGTTTTGTCTCCTTTAGTTATATTATTATTTCTTGATTATTTGCAATAATTATTATTGCAATAATATCCACCAAATTAATTCCAAATTAATTTGTGAATATTTCAATCATGCCATTGAAAAAAATGTGAATCATATTCACATCCCAAACTAATTGTTAAATTACATTTCCAATTAATTAACTAATGTGGATCCAATCCACATTAATAATTAACAAATGTTATTTACAATATCTCTCTCTCTCTCTCTCTGATATATTATAAATCTCATTTATAATATACACAGATATTCTGGATATCACTATCTACGATCTGCTTATCCTTGATAATTAAATCCCATTTAATTATCTTGGACAATCATTCTCTCAACATGAATCTTATTCATATTGTACTTGATAATTAAATCTCATTTAATTATCTTGGTCACATTCTCATAATATGAATCTTATTCATATTATACTTTGATAATTAAATCTCATTTAATCATCAAAACCTTCTTGCTTGGATTCATCATAGGAATTATTCTTGAACTCCTTCAAGAATAATGTGCCTTCTCCACAGATACTTGGAGATAAGGACAGGGCGATTGTATTGTTCCACGTATAGTGACTTGGATGTTGAGATCTCATCTCAAAATCCAGATCTAACGGACCTCTCATAGATGCTTGATTAAATCAAGTCCGTATACTTAATCTTCTCATTGCATCTGAATTAGATTCAGATCAATGTCCAACATTTGGACTAAGATCAAGTTACTTCTCTATTGAGAGGAGTCACTAAAATCCAGACCTGTTTCATCACTCCCTCAGACTGGAAGTGTCATGGTTATACAATCGTTTATGATCACATCACCCTCAGGTATTCCCAATACCTGCACATCCTGCATACTGGAAGACCAATGATCAACCTGAAGATGAAGATCTATTTTATACTGTCTTCTTCAGGGTTTGATCACCAAGTTTCTCAATCTTGGTCATTGGGATTTAGTATCGATCATATACTTTCCCAAAGCATATAACATACCTTCAAATTCTTGTCATGCTTCCAAAGCACGACGACCATGCATGGAATTTGATCGGTCCCAATACCTCATGAGTGAGCTCATGTCTTCCAGTTCACAAGTGAACCTGTATGGTCCCTTTGAGAGATCGTGTCACTCATATGCCCTTATATGCACACCAGCTCGTCGGTGTATAGACCTTGATTAGGTCATCAACTTATTGGTCTGCCAAATGTACATACTCAGACATATAGTAACACATCTGTCTCTGGTCAGAGGATGTGTGCCTATGTTGTGACAGTATTCAACACAGGACTTAGGTTATCTCGATCTCGCTATGTCAACCCATTGACTTAACTAATCTGACATCTCCGAATCACTATTCCCATGCAGAGGACCTGCATCAAGAGGTCGGTCAGATATCAGCCTATGTGAGAAAGGATTGCCATCTCCTACTCAGGCTGGAGATCATCTCTTAATAATCATTTAACGGTGCTTGATGAGTCCTCTATCTAACCCATTAGATATTCATCCAAGCACCAGCCTCTATGATTCATTTAATGAATCAACAGCTGTATGATCATTAAGATTGCCATGGTACATAACCCTAATTGTACAGAGGGACCTATTATGCAAATTATTTATTCTTCATTTCAGATCAGAGAATGATACGTGCAATAACATTTATTGCATAATGGCTCGTCGTGGGCTCGTATGTCCAACAATCTCCCACTAGCCCAAAGAGCCATCAATGGGCTAATCATTTAAACCCACACTCATGTGACAATCATAAGCTATTTAGAAAATAGCTAGGTAAGCTGATCAGTCACTCTGTTCCGGTGAGACTACGCCAATTCCTTTTACGGCACTTGCATATCCCCAGTAACAGTGCTCGTATCTAATGCGAATGTTGCATCTAATGCAGCCAATACTCAATCTTGTCAGTCATAGTATCCTTGATACTACAACTCAAAGAAGTATTATTATAATCAGCATGTAATTTCTATTATCCTTATCAGAATACCCTTATCCCTGGAGATCTCTATCTCCTAAGGTATTCGTAGTTAAGACCTTTTAGATCTCCATCTAAAAGTCTTAATTTCTTGAAGATAAGACTTAGATATCACTATCTCCAAGGCCTTGTCATCTTTGAAGATATTGTTATTACTGCAATTAAGTGTTCTATCTCCATAGTAGGATTAGTAACAGTTTACTACTCCCACTGCATGGCAGATATCTGGCTTTTGTACACATCTAGCATACTTTCAGCTTTTCATAACTGATGCACAAAAGGGCAACCAGTTTTAGCATTCACTTCCTCAACTCTTTGAGGTGCTATCCCTTTAGATAGGTCAGTACCAAATCTTAAAGGTAAGAAAGCATTTCTTGGAATTTCCAGAAAATGGAACATGTCCAAGGTGTACTACAAATGTGACAGTCCCAATGCCCTCTTTTCTCTGCTTCTGAACACCTTCAGAACTAAGATCTAAGAGGCATCTTTTGAGATCATATCTCAAGGTATGGAATAGCCAGGTCATAAAACACTTATTATCATCCTTATATCATTCCAAATGATTAGGATATTATCTACATTTAGCAAGATGAACACAATGGCAGTCCCACTAAGCTTCACATGGTTCATCAAGATTCTATTTGAAATTATAACAATTATAATTTCATCAAATCTTATGTTCCAACGACAATAAGCTTATTTGAGTCCAAAGATGGAGTTCTTTAGTCAGCACATCTTGCATTCCTCAACCATGAAGCCCTGGGGCTACTTCATGTGAATATCCTCAAAGAGGTATTCATAGAGGAATACAATCTTGACTCACATCTTGAAGATGCCATAGTCAAATTGTGTAGCTAGGGTTAGCAACATTCTGATGGGTTTAAGCATGATCACTGAAAAGCAAGCCACATCGCAATCGATGTCTTCTCTTCGGTGTGTACTCATGCCTACGAACCGTGCTTTAAAGGTTTCTACCTTCTCATCATGTTCCCTCTTTCTATTGAAGATCCATTTACACATTAATGGGTCTAACCCTTATAGGTGGATCCTCGAGGGTCCATATACAACACTTGTATATGAAGTCTACCTTAGACCTTTATTGCTAATATCCATCTTTCCATGTTATGATCCTCAGGAGTTTCATCACATGAAGTCCGATCATTGTCAGACTTAATTGACACAAGGAATACATCCTCAAACTCATTTGAAGAGGTATTAGTGTTTCATCTTTAATCGTCCCTTTTAGTTTCCGATTTCTGGAGGCTCATTATCTTCTCAAGATTAAATGAGTTCCTTTACTTCATTTTCATCTTGATTCTCAAGAGAGTCATCCTCTAAGAATCATATTCTCAAAGATGAGATATTTTAAGAATCTCAAGGTCGTAAAGTAGGTATCCAATACCATCCTTTATTTTCCTAATGAAGTAGCATTCTCAAGTGCTAGATTCCAGCTTACATGCATGGAACCTTATTAAGGATATATATTGTAGTCTCTACTACACATATATACCTGGAAACTAAGGGATAATTATGCGAAAATTCATCATTGATCAAATCATGTCATACATGATCTAATTGTATCTTCCTACAACTCCATTGAGTTTAGGTGTGTCAGGAGGATTGAGATAGAAATGATATTCATATCTCCATAAGATATTCTTTGAATTCATCTAATAGGTACTTGCTACCTTGGTTAAATCAAATTCATTTAATCTTCCTTCAAACTTTGGTTCTAAACCAAAATTACGAAATCTTTGAACATTTCAAAGGTTTCTCAGGTGAAGAGAAGAAATCTCATATCATACATGATCATCAATAGATATCACATATCCACAATGTTCACTATGATATAGATTATTCACATACATCAATATGTATGAGATCTCGAATAACTTGACATCTTACACCTTTCCAAAAAAAAGGTGTATTGGACATTTTACTTTGAATACAATATTCACAAGTATGTAAGATTTGAAATTTTAGACATTCTAAAGTTTCATATCTTACTAGTATATTGATCTCATCAGCAGACATATGTCCAAAACTTGATGCTAAATCATTGTCAAATGATCTTTATCCTCCTATTGATCTTATAAGGTTTAACTTTCAGTATTAGAAATCTTAATGAACCATTCATTAAATTTCTAATTTAGTAGAGTCCACCAGATGCTAGATTATTATCTGAAATATATCCATCATAACTCTTTATGATAGGTTTATTCCAGAATTCATGTTTATTTCCAACATTTAGAAACAAACAATGAGTGTATTCTAATATCTAGGTCATAGAGACATTCTCTAAGACTAAGGCTCTCCCACTGAAATTAAGAAGTATATCAATCCAACAGAGATTGTTGCAACAATTGCATCAACGTCTATGTGGATAACTATAAACCTTAAGATCAAAATTTTCCAGTCTTCTAAAATATGTGCAACACATTGCAAGTGTTGTTAGAAGATTGAGATACAATTATTAGACTTTATCTTATCAAATAAGCAAGTCAATTTCAATGATCAAATGTAGATATAGATTATTATGATGCACTGTCTGAGTCCTTCTCTAAGGATTCTAGGCAGACTTGATAGTCATACTATCAACACATCAAGTTATTGCAGTATAGGCATTCATCCAACTCTTTCGATGTCATATGGAAGTCACAGAAGTACAATCAACTCTTTGACTTTCCTTCTCACATGGGTCTGACCCACACTTCCACTGTGCTCTCTTCATCTATAAACAACCATTGTTCAAGACTAAGGATCTCTTATGTTAAAAAGAATTCAATGTAAGAGCATTTCAACATTTATTCATGCTTCATTAAATTCATACAATATGAATATTATGAAGCTTCATGAATGACTAGAGTATAGATAGTAGAATGATGACACTCATCATGTCTACATCCATCTAGACTCCTAAAACATTGATTCAGGTAGGTATTCAAATATTTTGAGTACATCATCTCTTTCGAGCCACCATTCTGCATAATGCAGAGAACCATGTCATTCATGATTAAATGTTTAGAGCACATATGTATGCCAGAACATCTTCTTAGATTTTATAAGGATTATTCGACAATTACGATCACCATCAACATGTCACTTCCAAAGTACACTCGATGAAAGATCAAGACCATAGAGACATACAAACCTTAAGGTGATGTCTCATTGTCTTATTTAATCGTCATTCCTCATTATGTTGAGGAAACTTGCACATTGCAACCACATACATTATGTGTCCAATTGCAAGTACAATATCTGGATCATGAGTCCAATCCATGATATTTTACTGGTTATTATTGAGTATAACATTGAGTGGGTTCAATGAAGGATTATCTGAAATAAGAAATTTGCATAAGGGTATATATATTATATATACATATTTTACTTTGATTTAGGAATTTTAAATCAAATTTGTCTTGCTATGTCTACTATGAAAGATTATTCCCTAATCGTCTTTCAAAGTAAGAGATATACTTACCCTATATCTCAAGCAAGATCTGGGATCTCCTCTCTATCTTTATCACATCCCAATAATATGAGAACCTGTGACTCGGATAAAGAGAAACGGGAACACATTCCGCCTTGCAAGTCCAACTTGTATTTCCCAATTCGGTCTTTAACACCCGGGCCCACCACCCCTAAGATGATGTTGACCCTGTTGCTAATTGAACCAACCGTCAACAGGCTTAAAACTCGCTATACGCAATCCAATACCGCCCCAATAATATGAGGACTCGATATTGGGGTCACTATGTATACGGCCTTACTCTTTCGAGAAGCAAAGAACCCGATCCAAATAATTGTATATAGGATCTGTCACTTCGGACAGGCGTCTCCTATATACAACCTTTGGCGACGAAATTATTTGCCTTGACGGGAGACCATGGATGTCACTTATGTGATCCTCCACCGCTTATTCAAATTGAAATAATTAATTATCGTGAATCATATTCACATAATTAATTCTTCCAAGGGAAATACACATCTATTCATAATAGAGTGTTTCATAGGATATAATTAATTTAATCACATTAAATCAATCATTAATCCTATTATCAATCAACAAACTTTGAATTCTTTGCTTGAATTGTAGGTATAATCTCAAAGTACGTATTATTTTGAATTTTAATAATTAGAAATACACTTTGATTTCTCCGGCATTATCCAATCCCTACCCACTGTCATGTCAGTACCGACGAGAGTGGGACGGACCACATACGTTGTAACACGCTACCCCAGCGATCTCCGACTAGACACCATATCCACCTCAGGAAAGGATAATGCCAGAGAGATCATCATGTACTTTGAGATGCTCATCGGTCTTTCAACCGAAATTATACCATATAATATACATCAAAACATTTTTGATTATATTATAAGGAGATTTGCTAAACAAATCCCCAATCCTATTCAAGCAAGAGGTTTTGCATGTAAAAGTTGTCCTACAACTATTGTAGGATGACCTAGGGTTTTTCATGAAAACAATGTTTGTTGATGATTTCAAATTAACCAATGATCAAGATCAACTATCTTATCATTATGCTTTAGTGGGATGTCATTCAAGGAATTGATTATCATCTTTAAATATTCCACAAATATTTATCAATAACCAATTTCAGAAAATTAACAATTAATTTTAATCAACATTTATCTGAATGACTATCACAAGGTTCATGATCAAAAAACGTCAATTTCCAGCAGTGACCCCTTATCACTAAAATTAACTTATCTTGATCAATTTAAATCCAAAATTCGCAAAATTAGTACCCTAAGATTGCCAACTTGATTTATTACAGAACCTATGTGATATTTTATGCATTTCGAGGCGTAACAAAACCGTAATTAACAAATTAATCACGTTCTGTTCTGCAGTTCCCGCAACTGTGAATACATGCATATTCAAAAGGTCATATCTTGAGCAAATTAAATCCAAATTTAGTAAACTCAAGTCCTATAGTTTCTTTGTTTAATGTGGAACAAAATCCAATTGAATATTTCGTGTTTAAACAATTTAAACAGTGCCGAAAAAATCAATTAGACAGAGTTGCGAAAATTCAAATGCGCCAAAATTTTTCGCGACCATTTTAAAACCCAAGTCGTCTATGGTTCATGGATCATATCCAAAACCTTTTTCGACCTAAAGATCTTATACCACTTGAAGGATATTGAGAATCCTCAAGCGCATCACGGAAGCGTGACGATCACATCGAATACGATCGGGGCGACTAGTCGTACTAGTCGCAAGGTGCAGCGGAATTTAAAAATTTTAAATCAAACGATGAAACCACATGATCACGAGAATACTTCTCGGATCGTTTCATCAAACCACAAAGTATAAGGAATACCTTTGAAGCGTGGTTGTGAACGCGAGATCCCAAACAAGAGATCATCCTGTCTCAAGTCCGATCCACGAAGAACGCACTTGCGGGCACGATGATGAGTCGTGTCCCTCCCGCAATCCTCGATGAAGATCCAAGCAGTAGATCTCCTGATTTCGTCAAGCAAAATCCGTCGTCTTCCTCTACAGCAAGTAGCCACGAAGAAGAAGGAGATCTCGAGTCGTCGAAGGCGAAGGCGAAAACTTCTCTCCTTCTCAACAATGGTGGTCGGCCACCCTTTGGAGAGAGAGAGAGAGAGAGCACGAGAATGAGAGGGAGAGAGAGAGAAGTAGAGTAGGCGTCTACTTGGTGTGCTTTCAAGGGCTAAGGCTACCCTCTTTATATATTAGTTTGGGATCCAATGGATCTCAATCCATGGCTCTCATGGATCCAACGGTCATTGTAATCCAAGAGCCATCCAACGGCTATGATTGTTGTTGGTTAAAAACCAACAACATTAATTTATATTAAATTAAATATGTGTTGAATTATTATCAACAAATTTTAATTAACATAAATTAATTTATCAAGAGATAATAAGTCAACAAATAAGAGGAGACAACAACCCCTCCTAAAATCAAGGAGGCGCCACCTATGATATTGGTGGTTTTGTCTCTTTTTATTTATATTATTATTTCTTGATTATTTGCAATAATTATTATTGCAATAATATCCACCAAATTAATTCCAAATTAATTTGTGAATATTTCAATCATGCCATTGAAAAAAAATGTGAATCATATTCACATCCCAAACTAATTGTTAAATTACATTTCCAATTAATTAACTAATGTGGATCCAATCCACATTAATAATTAACAAATGTTATTTACCATATTTCTCTCTCTCTGATATATTATAAATCTCATTTATAATATACACAGATATTCTGGATATCACTATCCACGATCTGCTTATCCTTGATAATTAAATCCCATTTAATTATCTTGGACAATCATTCTCTCAACATGAATCTTATTCATATTGTACTTGATAATTAAATCTCATTTAATTATCTTGGACACATTCTCATAACATGAATCTCATTCATATTATACTTTGATAATTAAATATCATTTAATCATCAAAACCTTCTTGCTTGGATTCATCATAGGAATTATTCTTGAACTCCTTCAAGAATAATGTGCCTTCTCCGCAGATACTTGGAGATAAGGACAGGGCGATTGTATTGTTCCACGTATAGTGACTTGGATGTTGAGATCTCATCTCAAAATCCAGATCTAACGGACCTCTCATAGATGCTTGATTAAATCAAGTCCGTATACTTAATCTTCTCATTGCATCTAAATCATATTCAGATCAATGTCCAACATTTGGACTAAGATCAAGTTACTTCTCTATTGAGAGGAGTCACTAAAATCCAGACCTGTTTCATCACTCCCTCGGACTGGAAGTGTCATGGTTATACAATCGTTTATGATCACATCACCCTCAGGTATTCCCAATACCTGCATACTGGAAGACCAATGATCAACATGAAGATGAAGAACTATTTTATACTGTCTTCTTCAGGGTTTGATCACCAAGTTTCTCAATCTTGGTCATTGGGATTTGGTATCGATCATATACTTTCCCAAAGCATATATCATACCTTCAAATTCTTGTCATGCTTCCAAAGCACGACGACTATGCATGGAATTTGATCGGTCCCAATACCTCATGAGTGAGCTCATGTCTTCCGGTTCACAAGTGAACCTGTATGATCCCTTTGAGAGATCGTATCACTCATATGCCCTTATATGCACACCAGCTCGCCGTTGTATAGACCTTGATTAGGTCATCAACCTATTGGTCTGCCAAATGTACATACTCAGACATATAGTAACACATCTGTCTCTGGTCAGAGGATGTGTGCCTATGCTGTGACAGTATTCAACACAAGACTTAGGTTATCTCGATCTCGCTAACTCAACCCATTGACTTAACTAATCTGACATCTCAAAATCACTATTCCCATGCAGAGGACCTGCATCAAGAGGTCGGTCAGATATCAGCCTATGTGAGAAAGGATTGCCATCTCCTACTCAGGTTGGAGATCATCTCTTAATAATCATTTGACGGTGCTTGATGAGTCCTCTATCTAACCCATTAGATATTCATCTAAGCACCAGCCTCTATGATTCATTTAATGAATCAACAGCTGTATGATCATTAAGATGGCCATGGTACATAACCCTAATTGTACAGAGGGACCTATTATGTAAATTATTTATTCTTCATTTCAGATCAGGGAATGATACGTGCAATAACATTTATTGCATAATGGCTCGCCGTGGGCTCGCATGTCCAACAATAAGACATATAAAAAAGGTTGTGGCTTGTTAGGATTTTTGCACCACGGATGGTTTTTGTGGACGACGGCAGGTTGCGGTGGCAGGTTGGATCTGGCGCACGATCAGCAACCGGAGTGTGGGCGAAGGTGCGAGTCACGCCGTGCTCTGATAGCAGTGAACGATCTCGTCGAGGTACACCCCTTTATACGGCTGTGAGAGAGCGAGATCGAGAGAGAGGGATAGAAAGATGAGAGGGGGCTCCCTATGGCGAGGTAGATCTCGGGATGATCTTCCCCTCCTTATGGAGGTTGTTATATATAGGGGCGTGAACGTCCCCTCGCCAAGTCCGCCCCCTCCCCCACGCCCGGCGGTTACGGTCCTCCCCGTGACCCGGCCACGCCGCAACTGCCGCCCCCCGGATCGGGCGGCGATTGTTCTTGACCACTTGGTCAAAAAACCGTTCTACACTATTTGTATTTGTGTATATGGATCCATTTATATCAGGGATCTATCTGTACAAGAGTAGTAATATAAGCTCCCCTAGGGATAGAGCTCTTATTACTCTCTTTATTCTTCTTTCTCCGCAGTGAAAACTAACCACAGCCACCCAAGGACGTAGCCTAGTTAAGGGCAAATTTTGTAATCCATGTTTCTTCATGATTGCAAGATTGATCGTTTGTGTGTGTTCCCTTCCACGATTCACAACATTGTAGAACTTTCATCAACTATAAAAAACAAAGAGAATTTATGTCCCTTTAACTTCCTTGGAGATTTTCGACCTCTTCAAGCAACCAAAAGTCCATGCTTTAACTATGATGTATACAAGAGAGTTGATGGTGGGTACGAGGATGTCCATGAATTATTTGGAGCCCAGTGTATCTTCAAGAGAAAGAACCATCCAGAGAAAAAAGCATTAGCTGGAAGAACAAATATGAGTATGAACATTTGTGAAAACCAAATCATAGATTTTTCAATGAGGGTTTCCATAGGTGCTCAGAAAGGAAATGATAAAACAAGCTACTTTAGTAATCAGTTGAATGCTACACTTGAATGCCCATCTATAGCATTCCATCCAAATCAACGACTAGGATGATGACACATTGGACTTCATCTGCTTATACGAGAAAGATTTTGCATTGTTATCAAAAATACCAAATAGTTTTCTTATGTATTTTAAGGCGAGCTTATACGATGATGAAACAACAATTAGAAAACAAGTGATGTTAGGTTTCAACATCCTTCTTGCATAAATATCATCGGTTTGCCGGGCCAATGTTGAACATATGTAGTTGATCTTGAATAATTAGTTTATTATGTATAAACATACATAAGAAAAAATAGACCCTTGGGTAGAAACTCCATGATCGAAATCCAATAGAAGAATTGATGAGTACATATACATGATTTTGGTTGTTCTGTTCCACTTCCTTAGGCTAAAAATGAGTAGTCGGCATTACTACAATAGAGAGTAATGCAATGCCTCATACAACTAGAGGCCCTAATATATTATATTGCTAAATATATAACAACAAGTATTATTCATTGATTGATTGTTTAAATTTGCAACGTATATCGTATTCAATGTTATACTGCTATCGGTGATTGTTGTACTGCTAGCTATAAAACATATGATAATGGTTATCTATTGACCTTTTTTCTGATCATTTTCAAATTAACAACTACTATGAAATTTTAACGGAAAAGTCAATGGATAATTGTTAAAAATTCCAACTTTAGCAATGAGTATGACATTTGATATGAATTATAAGCGAAAAGACAATTCTACAACAAATAATAATTGTTGTTATATATTTTATATCAGAAAATATATCAATGAGTATTCAATTTATTCATTCAATGATATCTTCCCTTCATTGATATACTCGGAAAAAAACTTTTCAATTCTGATAATACAATAAGTTGATTTTAGTAAATATCCACATAAACTTGTAGGAGAAGTCACCTTGCAAGTAAACCACCTATGTAAATGAGATAGTAATGGTTAGAGAGGTCATTACAACTACGGCGCTAATTTAAATGAGTCATTCAAATACGATTGTGATTCATTTGATAAAAATATGAAGAAAGTTCGTATCAAAGTAATACGAATCGAATATGAATTGACTTGTGCCTTCGATTTATGTTTGAATTAACATGAGATTGTTCGATAATAATTCGATTCCATTCAATACTTATATATATACATACATACACTTAATTACTCACACACACACACAAATGTATATATGTATGTATTCCTACATACATACATAGACACACATATGTTTGTATTTCCATATTACATATGTACATACATACAAATATATGTACACCTTCATAAATATATGTATGCATTTATACGTGCATGTACATGTAATTATATCAGTCATTGACTATATATCCACTATTACAAATTAGAATAGAAAATTAGCCATAAAGTCTAGTAGGAAAGAATATATATTTAAGAGATTTATCTCGATTCCCTGCCTTATATTTATTTCTATGTTGCCACATTATCCAACACATATTTTTCCTTCTCCTTTTCATTCTTTATCAAATATCCATTAATCATAAGGTAGACAACAATGCTCACTCTTCTTATACGTGACTACGAAAGTGATGTTACGTTGAGGTTCTCCTTCACGTTTATTGTAGTTTGTGTTATATCAAAGTATTTTTCCTCTGCCTTCTAGTTCTATTAGTTATCCTTGCAAGACAATCTATGGGTGATGACTATCATGGTCAAGTTGACATTGATCACCATCAGAATAATTTAGAAATTCTTCTTAGTATCATGTTGGTTGTTCCTATGTATATTGAAAATCAAGTCTGTTTCATGACTTTTATTTTAAAATAATGACAGTCATCATGATGCTTTAAGTGATTTTATCTGCTAAGTTATGTGTTACTATCATCATTGTTTTAGACAAAATGACATGTTTGTATTATTCTTCTATAGAAGCTTGGTCTTATCTTGTTTCAACATAGAATGGTAAATAGCAATAAATTCTAGTAGGAAAGAGCATATATTTAAGAGTTTAATCACATTCCCCTACCTGACATTTATTTCCATGTTCACACATTTCCTATAACACATTTTCTCTTCTACTTTTCATTTTTTATCAAAGATCCACCTATCATAAGGTAAACAACGGTGCTCCATCTTCTAGCACGTAAATACGATAATTATATAATGTTGAGTTCATCCGTCATGCATGTCGTGATTTGTGATATATTAAGGTGTTCCTCCCCGCAAAAAGTTTTGTTGGTTATCCTTGCAAAAAATCTATAGTGATGATTATTATTGTTAAGATGGCATTGATCATCATCTGAATAATTTACAAGTTAGGTGTTCCTAAGTATATTTAAAATCATGTGAGATTCAAGATTTTTGTTTCAAGATAACGATGAATATCATGATGCATGAAATGATTTGTGTGTTGAGATGTTCCTCCCGCCTTCTTGTACTCATTTTCTACGAGAGCTTGGTCTTATATTGCTTCAAATACAGTGGTAGATGCAATGTGTTCGAAGTTTTTGTCAGTACTAGAGTTAACCTTTTAAAAGTCAAGATTGTTTTAGGTTTAATATATATAAATAAATCCAAAATTAACCTAAAACTATTTTTAATATATAGAATATAATATATAGAAAATTTACAAATAAAAAGAAAAATTTTCTGATGTTTCTTTAATTTTTGTTAATTTTATAAGAAATTTATGGATTGCAATTTTTAGGTTTATATTTTGTAATTTTTAGAGATTTTTCATATGTGGTAATATATCATCAATATAGATAATATATTTCAGTGAATTTTTTTATATTGTTTTCTAATTTTTATAGGTTTTAATAATTAGACAAAACAAAAATGCACGTTTTTGTATTTTTAAATAGGAAAAGTGATGAAAATACTATGTGAAAAATATATCTCTCCGAGACTCAAAATGAATTGAATCCAAATTCGAGTTAGCAAATCTGTTTAAATTTCGATTCAAGTTCGGATTCAAAAATTTAAAATGAATGAATCTTGGCATATTCAAGGTATTAGATTTGATTCGCACCCTAACTAGAACCAGATGAGTTTCTATTTACATTTTTTGTGAAATCAGTCACTATCATCTGATGTTAACTATATGATGATGATATTGATGAGTACAAAATATTTTTTATGTTGTCAACTATATGATGATGATATTGATGAGTAAAAAATGTTTTTTATATTTGAAATTAACGACGAATATCATATCCATTATTATATCATTAGTGACACTCCATTATTATTTTTCATAATAATAATATCAACGAATATGATACTTTTCATTAATTCTAATAAGTACTATTTCACAATGAAAAATATCATCATTATATATATATATATATATATATATTAACATAGGTGATATAGTAACGGATTTAAGAAGAGTTTCACCCTAGACTCAATTTGTTGAAGTATGAGATAAAAGAAAAGAAGAGGAGGGAAGGAAATTGAAGATGGAACCAAACTTAGATATGTGTATACACATATTCGAAAAAAGCGACAAAACGATTAAATTTTACACCATTAGTATTAATCGAAGTTTTGGTAGATGAGGAAGCTTATAGAGATATTTTTTGAATAAAAAGGTTACGAATTGTAGAAGCGCAATTGTACATGGGTATTAATGCAAGAAGACCCACACAATGACGCATAGCTTTTTCATTGTAATTTTTTTATTAGAACAGATATTGTTGCGATATTATAAACAATGACATAGAATGTAGAAATCGGATTGATGTGGTGGATCTCTGGTAACATGTGGTGTTTCTTTGATTTGACACAGAATACCCCCAATTTCCCAAATTTAATTCTAACCATCAACTGCACATAGAATCCGACAAAATCAAGTGAAATGACAAGTTATCGATTTCTTTATTTTGGGTAAATTACAAAAATTATGTCCAAATATGCATCAATTGCCAAATAAAAGCCTTATTTTTCACGTAGTGATCGTCCACTGTAACAGCAGATCTGATGTAAAAAATTTTTTACTATCACAATTTCAAAATCCAACCTTATAAAATGAATCTTATATTAATTCTCTACTTTCTTTCAAATTTTTCTCAAATCGGATATTATTTGATGTTTCATCTTAATATTTAAAGATTCGGACAATATTTAAGCAACTTAAATTTCATTTAAAAAAGACCTGAATCTTTAAATATTAAGATGAAATAGCAAATAACCTCCGATTTGAACGAAATTTGAAGGATGTGTAAAGCACTAATCTAAGATTCAATCTATAAGGTTGGATTTTGGAATCGAAATCGCAAAAAAAAAAGATGACAGCAAGTCTTTTGTAACTCTCGTTGCAGTAGACGATCTGCTTCTTATTTTTCAAATGTAACAAAATGGAGCCTTGTCTTCTTTTTTTGACTCGAGTACAACTTCCTTAAACTTCACTGGCCCTTTTATGTTATTCTCTTAAAAAGCTCCCAAATTTTCTTAGGGGTCGTACGGTAGAGGAATACGGGAAATGAATAAGGAGGGAAGAGGAATAAAGATTGATAAATTATAAGTATTTATTATTCTCTGTTCAGTGGGAGGGAGAGAAAAAAAGAGGGATAAGTGGGTTATCTTAGATAAGATTTCTAGATAAGTTATGGTTATTTGTTTTTGTTTTTTCTTGATGGAGGAAGAAGTCTATGATTGAGGAATAGTGAGAAAAATATTATTCCTCGAACTATCAGCCATTTAAAAAGCCAGTGAAATGACAAGTTATTGATTCAAAACACTTTGGTGGCAGGGTGGAGGGAGATATCTTTCAGGAAATTAAAAATCCATCAGATCAGAGCCAGACATGCTCAATTAATCCAGGTAACCTTCCTCCTAATGTATAGTATGATTCGGTCTGGAAAATTCCTGTAAATTTTATAATGTTGAGAGGGTCCAGTCTGAGTAGGTGTGGCAGACTGGCAGTTCAATAAAAGAGAGAGAGGTGCTTGCAGCATGCATGTTTCTATATAGTATGAGAACCACATGGACTGATATGGTGCTCCTTCTGCCCATGTCCCCCCGGACAGACGTTCCTCCATCCAGCTTCTGTTTTGCTCTGGATCAGATCCTGCCGCGAGGAAAGTGGTCGCCGCAAGAGTCCAGCCTCGGCCCCCAGACAGACCATGTCGCTTCTTTACTTTTCACTGAATTACCCGTGTAAAATTCCTTTTTTAAGATGAAAATACCACTGTAAACATGGTAGTTTACAATGAGCCGGGATTGTCTGCTATAATATAGCATGTGTTGTATTACAGTGGACCGCTCGATCCGATCGGACGGACCACTATAATACAACACCTGCTATATTACAGCAGACGATCCTCTCGCGTTTACAATAGTAGTCGGATGTATTTATTTGTAAAACTGAAGAGAGTGTTCTTTTGTTTATGTACAGACGATATATGCATGGGTGTTCCCGTAACATTACAAGATTATAGGGGTACGTATGTAAAAAATCAATAGTTTGAAAACTAAGCCGAAAGACCTGTTGCAAAAGTACCGTTTTGAACTGAAGGCCCAACTAAGCTATGGATTGGGCTCATCTATTTCAAATGCAAGGTGATATTGTACACACATAAATAAATATACTAGCAATTAAAAAACTTCATATTGGAATCAAATTTTAAACGCATTTGCTTATTTGAATTCGAATACGATTTTTTTTTATATTTCAATATTCAAATTTGATTCATTTTATTTAAAAATTAAAATATTAATTAATGTTTATAAATTTATATAAAATATTTATATAAAGAGTATTCTGATTTTAAAGAATTTTTATTTTATAATTCGATTTTTTGGATTAAGACAACTAAGTAAAATGCACTCTACATTCAAGGAAAATACTTAAAATATGATGCATAATGCTTAAAGCACCTTTTTTTAAGTTATTGTGTGACATTTGCGCTTTTCCCTTGCAATGAAAGAAATAGCAAAGAAAATATGCTTATTAAAGAGGTTACAAATTATTGACAAAAAAGTTGAACACATAATGAATACAATTGCTTGTTGAAGCAAGACGAATTCAAGACTGATTGTACTATGATCAGTCGTAGAGCTTTTACATGATTCAGGACGAATCAAAGGTAGTCAACAACAGCACTCGTGATTGAGATGAATGAACATACATGTCTCTTCTCCGTTTCTACAAGAAAAAAACAAGTTTTTGCGACAAAAAATTTTGTCTATGAGTGGGAGCAACATATTAGCTACTGATATTATGACCATAGACTATTTGCCCACAACACACATTCGCAATACTTATTATCCTTATTATGTCTATTGTCACAACTACACATGGTCACTATGGCAGTCACTTAGTTGCGACCAAGATGCGATAATCTTTAGTCATAAGTTGTAGTCATAGAATTTGGGAGAAATTTTTAATCGTGTTGTATCTCGCTCGCCCTCCTCTTTCTCCATTCAACCCAAGCCCTAACAAACAAGCCATCAACTATTGCAACTATCATCGTCCTCCCTCCTTCAACCATGATCACCGCCTTCTCTCCCTCTTTTCCTCACCATCGACCGCGGCCGCATCCCCTCCATGTTGACATATTCGAGGAATAAGTTGGTTTTTGATAGTATAGTAATTAGTATGGAATTTGATGCTTTAAGCTCTTTCATTAGCATGCATATCATAATTTTAGATGTGACATTAGACGTACTTGTAATACTGATTAATTGCATCACTTGATCTGTAAAAACACTCCTAAATCTTTTTCATTGAGTAAATATAGCCATCTACTAAACACGCATATATTTCCCTCGTTTTAGGCACACAAGGCTTAGTTCTTGAGAGCCTAAATATTAGTGTACATATATGTATATATATAAAGTGTGCGCAATAATGTGTTGTGTGTGTAAGCATACATAAAGAAAAAGCGATTTTTCAATGGACACAGGGTTCATTACGAAATTGATGAGCATGTGATCACATCTTTTATACACACATACAAAAATAAACATATATTGAGAGTGCATGTAGGATCGAAACACGAGTAGACATGGGGCGAGAAGTAGTAGTATCAACTAATTTATGCCGATTGAAAAATTTACATAATTTTATGAAGTTAAGAAGAACAATAAAACCAGATATTCAATTCTATACACAGAGATGCTAACGTGGAAACCCAATTAGGTGAAAACCACGATCTGAGTTTATGACTCAAGATTCCCAATTAGACATGATGATCAACTACTTCAATATTATACGTGTTATTTAACGTGGATAACTCAATTGTTAATAAAGCTCTTGGATCAAATACTAAAATGCTTATAACCTTGGATCAAACACTAAGGGCATGTTTGGATGCTGGGTTGGAGTGGGATGGGGTATCCCCCACCTGATAGGGATGGTGAGGTGGATACCCTATTTGTAATAGTAGGTGTTTGGTTGCTGGTAGGGGTGTAAATGGACCGAACCTGAGCGAACCTATATTTTTTAGGTTCGATTCGTTTATTTAATCGAGCCTAAACTTGTGTTCAGGTTCTGTTCGTTTATTTTCGAACCGAATCCGAATCGAACATCTTTTTAAACGAATCGAACCTAAGCGAATATCGAACTTAAGAATTCTCTAATAGAGGGAGTGAAAAGAAGAGAAATGGAAATATATGTATATCTACAATTAGAATAAATATTCATTTACTCTTTTTCTTTATCTAACTCATCTTCATCTTTTGAAAAAATTAGATTAATAAGGATTCCTCTCTTTGAAAAAAAGTATAATTTTAATATATTTTTACATCTAATCAGATGAGGATAAGGAATAAGAATAATGTGGAGATATTTGATAAGTAATGTTTATACTTGTTCTGTTGATTTGAAGATAAAGAAGGAAAAATACTAGACACATAGATGATAGAGGTTGTAAACACGACGTGACTATTTATTTTTAGATAGTTTATATCGAGATAAAACCTACTTTTCCCATAAATATTTAGTTATCTCTAAACAAAATTCACTTACCCTGGGATAAAAACGACCCATCTCAAAATAAGGTCCACTTCTATGGATAAGTCTTTGTAAATATGTATATGTGCATGTTTATCGGGCTTTTAACGAATCGAACCTGAGCGAACCTATGATTTTAGGTTCGGTTCATTTATTTAATCGAGCCTAAACTTGTGTTCAGGTTCGGTTCGTTTATTTCCGAACCGAAACTGAATCGAACTTTTAACGAGCTGAACCTGAGCGAATATCGAACTTGAGAATTTTCTTACACCCCTAGTTGTTGGGGTGGGTTGGAGTGGATTGTGGATGTGGTTTGAGTTGTTTTGATGTATGAGTTTTTTTAGTTTGAGCTTCATTGTGCTACTAGGAATGGGAGTGCATTTGATAATGTACAGTACTTAATATACGACGATGAAATAAATTCTCAGAGAGGATTGAAGTTATACCGTGTAAATTAATATTTAAAAAAACGCAGTCGAGAAATTTTTTGTCTGATTTGTTGTTAACATCTCTTCCGCATGCCCCACAAATTTCTTTAGCATGGAAGGTTTCAATTAAACGATGACCAGTACACAATCCGTAGTCAATTAAACGAGTAGACAATTTTTGGGTTGGTAGTTAACATCTTTTTTGCAACAATAATTTTACTTCCCATGATTAAGCAGCAGGCTAATACTTCCACGTGCGGCAGCACAATTTGCAATACGATATATTTTCTTAAGATAGCGAACACATTACATTATCACGTTAAAGCAACCCCCCCTCGAGTCCGCTTCATTCCTAGCCTACGCACATGTCGATAGCGACAACTTCCAAAAAGAAAACAGACAGACTTCCCTCATACAACGTGGTTGTCAACGATACGGTCATCCACGGTGTCGATTCCCGTACGATGCAATTGTATGCGAAGTGTCTCAACCATCTCCTTCAGCGAACTTCTTGTGCCTCCAGCATCGTCTAGCTCTGAGTAAAGGAAGTAAGTTCGTTGTCTTTGTCGTCTATCGCCCTTGCGGCACTTTCAAGTTTTCGTTGCAGTTCAGCATTTTCGCGCTCCGTGTCCCACAAACGTTGGGCGATAAAGAAGAACTCATCTGCCAGATTGTCCATTGTTCTTGGAGCACGCGCATAAGGCTGGCGATAACTGCATTGATTGGTGGAGCAGACATAGAAAAGGTGCCTCACCGGGTCTTGTTGGCCCCCTTCGTAGCTCAAAATCAATGGGGTACCGCATCTGCATTTCCCAGTGGAGTCCATTACCTGATACATACAATTTAAATTAAATATGATGAAAACATAAGTCCTCAATTCCAAAAGGTAACAAGAACTTCCTACTCCATTGAACAACATGTAACAGCAACTAAGAACGTAGACATCTAAAGTGGAAAAGTAATATTCGGTAGGTTTGCACTACACAACCCTCCACAAAGAAAAGGCGGTCTACGCTGTAGTCCTCCTCCTGTTATTCCACATTGCATGGGCTATCCTATCTCGGAGGACCTCCCCCCATCGAATGTCATCGCAAAGAATGCCAACCACACAAAGTTGGTCTTTGTCGACGGCCTCCGGCAACATATCTTCGTCGGCATCGGCGTCAGATATTGAATCTCCACCATTTAGTCGTATGAAGTTGTGTATGATACAAGTGGCTCTAACTACATCCCTCTGGACTTCAAATGGGTATGTGGGCATATGTCTCAGGCAGTTGAACATGTTCTTCCATACACCAAATGTGCGCTCCACTACATTGCGCAAACATGTGTGGCGATGGTTGAATAAGTCTTTATGGTTGTCGTATATGCATCCACGTGCCCGCCAAGGGGGTAGAATAATGGGCACCGTGGTACAGAGCGATGAATATGTCCGTATACACGTATCCGCAATCGACTAAGTATTTGCATCCCTCTGGTACAAGTGGGGAGCCTCTCTCCATGGAATCACGAAGAACCGTCATGTCCGCACAAGAACCCTCCCATCCGGTAACGACATACATGAAGCATAAGTTGAAGTCCACAGCGGCCATTACATTCTGTGCTGGAAATAGTTTCCTGCACCGATACGCTCCTTGCATCTCCGGATCTACATGTGCTGGAATATAAGTGCCATCTATTGCTCCAATCACTCCCTGTGCCACGAATGGAAAATGAGGAACAGAATATCTGACTACAGGTAAATTAAAGTCTGACCCTTACTTTGAAGTACGTGTAGTAGCGAGGATCTCTAGTGATCCTAGCTGCAGTGACCGACGGAGCCAATCGTATATATTCCTGCTCCAATGTCAATATCTTCACGAGGACATTTCTAATATGGAGGGAAATGGTCTCCGCGCTATGCTGGAATGATTCTTGGATGACCCTATTTGAATGGCCATTAGTGAATGCGTAGAGGAACAGGCAGACCTGCTCCTCGACATCCATATATCTTGTTTGAGTCAGCCCATGTTCTAATAGTACACGCACAAATATCCTAAGCATGGGAGGCCTCATTCGGAAGTTCTGAAAGGCTCTGTCGTCATGGCCGTCAAGCATCTCCTTAATCCAATCACGCCCTGTGAGAGGACGGGTATGCAGTGGGCGCGGAACATGTCGGGCTTGTGAGTCCCACTCTTGTATAGCAATTGTTCCTACTACTGCAGCACATGCTATGAGGACTTGTTCCTCGAAATCCCCAAACGGATTGTAGCAACGTAGTGCCATACCCGTGCAAGGACCCCTGTCAGTTTATAATTTTTTCTAAGGTATCAAAAATGAAGAAAGTAGAGTAATTCATGGCAGACGTAGACAATGGCATCTCATGAATTGAATAAAACACTGTCGAACTCTACTTTAGCTAATATTCCACAAATTAATTTGAAGTGTATGCGAATGACAAAACCAAGATCGCTTAGCATGATGCGAGTTTCTTCCGATACCTGCTTCAGCCACCAATTAACCTGCAAGGAAGAGGTAAGTAGCTGTAAACATGCATTTTAACGCAGGTAAGGATGACGTCAACCTGCAACACAATGTTTAAATGGCTGGTCTTCCCTGCACATGTTAAAGCATACGCGCATTATGTAGAACCTGCAATGCACCCTACTGAATTGATGTTTAACTAATGTAATCTGCAAATAAGATAAACGAGTCCTACATCCAACCAAATAGTCAAAACAAGTTCATAATGTCTCCATGCATGTAAAATAAAGGTCTAAATTAGGGAACTAAATTAAGGACGGATTCCTCTCAATCTAGGCGTTGAGCTTCGTAGGATCGCCCTTGACATGGTAGAAAACATTGCGACTACTCGTTGTCGCCAATTTCTCTGCAATCCGTTCAAACTCCTCAATGTCCAGATCGGGCCGCATCTCACTAATTTCCCTGCACGCATCGTTAGCCAGTTTGTCAAGATCGTCCTTGGCCTCAGCAAAAGTTTTCAGGAGATTGCTCAGGAACTTCTCCAACATATCTTGACCAGTTGCGCTCATGGAGCCTCCACTCCTTGATTTCTTGCTTGCTGCACGTTTCCCCCTAAGGTTTCTTTTTTGTGATAACGGCGTATGCGTGACTCCGTCGCTGTCGTACGCTTCCTCGCCTAGTTTCGGCATACATTTGTCAAGATTTTCATCAAAATTCAACTCTCTCTGCGTTGCAGCTATGCGTGCAGCACGTGAAGATGTTGCATGAGCTCATGTTGCGATGTCTTTGATCAAGAACCTTTGAATCTCACCGAAGTACAGGAAAGGTTTGTTGCGGTATTTGCGATATCTATCAGGTACCTGGTTGTACAGAAGTTAAATATTAGTGGCAAACAAGTGATATCTGTCAGGTATTTAGTATGACAAAAACCAAACTCAGATCTTACCTCAAACCAAGCACTATCTGACGGTGGAATTGGCTTGTTGTAGACGTTGTCCCACCCCCATCCAGACTTGTTGCGCATGTATAAATACGAAGAGTAGTCTTTCTTCAGGTTTTTCCATCGATATTGTAGTTGTATCTTCGTATAGCTGCAACTAGCGACTTCGTTGAACCTCCTCACGATCGAATGCCAACCGGGGACTATGAATGTGCTTCCCGCCCATGAACTCTCGTGCTCTAGCATAACGTCCACAAAGATTTTATCTAGTCCGGAGTTCCAATGTGCATTTTGTGCACTTCCTGTAATGGGTACATCAGATGGTCCTCCTACCTCTCCATCGTTTGTGCCCATCCAGTCCGACATATCTCTTCATAATGGGAAAGAAATCATCGGAGTGGGTCAAATGTGTTAGCGCCGCGGACATGTAAAGACATGAATGAATGAAATACAATAACTGGCGAAATAGAAAAATCTAACGCTCACGTGCGTACTCTATTGCATCTATAAAATGTACCCATGACCCCAGGTCCTACAACGTCGACAGGAAGCCTAGTTCAACGTCAAGGGAGGTTGATTTGTTGAAATCCGTATTTCGTTACAAAGCTGCAGTCTGTTTAAGTGGAGGAAATGTGGGAAACACATGAATTTCTACGGTTGAATGGGGGTTGGGTTTGTCACTATGAGAAATCTAAAGTATCATATCACTGCGAGCGTCTAAACAATTCAGTGGACGAGATGTGTCAATGGAGCAATTACGTAATTATCAGGTTCAGGTACATATCACTGAAAATAACGCTCCATGTCATCACCATAAACCACAATAACCAAAACCCAATAACCAAAACCTCAATAACCCAAATAACCAAAAACCCCAATAAACAAAAACCAGTTAATCAGTGGAAGATATATATGCTCTGATATTCATCACAAAACTGCAATAACCAAAAACCCAACAATCAAAACCCCAATAACCCAAATAACCAAAAACCCCAAAAAACAAAACCAGTTAATCAGTGGAAGATATATATGCTCTTGATATTCATCACAAAAAACCCCAATAACCAAAAACACCACTCCCTGTCATCACCAAAAACCCCAATAACCAAAAACCCCAATACCCCAATAACCCCAATACCCAAAACAAGTTAATCAGTGCACGAGTCATATGCTCTGCTATTCATCACCAATATCCCCAATAACCAAAAACAACACTCCATGTCAACACCAAAAACCAAAACCAGTTACTCAAACAATACTCCTCCACCCAAAACATCACTCCCACGTGCTCCTTCAACTCCAAAACCCCATCCAGAAGTTAGCAGTTCTCACAATAATAATGAATTGCGGGTTTATCTAGAAATAGGTATTGGAATCAAGTGTTTAGCATAGCAGCAGCCACAAGGCAATCGAATCAACTGGATAACAGTGTAATGAAAAATATAAATCAGCACAACAATGTAATGGAAACACGAGTAACTGCTATGAAGTGCTAACCACTTCTCAGAGAATGTTTCATCATCCCCAAAACCACTCGCACATGCTCCTTCAACCACAAAACCACACCTGATGTCTAACAGTTCTGACAATAGCATTCAATTGCGGGTTTATATGGAAATAGGATGTGGGAATCAAGTGTTGAGCATAGCAGGATCGACAAGGGGTGCAATCGAAAATGTAAATCAGCACAGCAGTGTAATGGAACCAGTAGTACATGCTATGAAATGCTAACCACTGCTACTAAAGACCACGAAAATTCGCTGCCAGAAATCGACTATGCATTCGCAAATCAAATCCACGACAGGAGCAACAACTGGGGATCCAACCCACTATGTTGGAACCTAACATGGAATCCACTACAACAACCATACGCATAGATACCATCTTGTGAAGGGTTACCAAGAGCATGCGGACATACCTTCCAAGGACGGCCTTCAGGCACCGCCGGATAGTTCTTCCAACTCCTCTGCTCCAAGGACTATGCCTGCAGCAACGAGAGAATGTATGGCGAGAACGACGGTCGCACACAATTTATAGGGGGTAGATCTCATCCTCTACCCTACTTTGCCTTCTTCCCCATCTCAGTGGTTTGGGAGATAAGGCTGGGGCTGTGGATTCGCACGAGCTTGCATAGCTAGGCATGCCTCCCACTTAATGCCGATGGAGATCCCCATCGTCGAGGGTTAGTCTTCAACATCGCGGGTGCCTCCTCTGCGCACGGCATTGTCCTGTCTCAATCCAGGCGCAGCATCCTTCATGAAGTGTCATCAGGGCTCCATTGCCCATACGCATGTCCTCTAGCGGGGGCACAATGTCGGAAAAGGCTCTGGCGATGTAGTTATGGCAGCCGTTGGGAGGAGGACGATGGGAAGACGATGAAGCGAAGACAACGAATAAACCTACCCTTGTCTGCATCCGCGGAGTAGCTGCAAAAGGCTGCTTCCTTTTTGGCAGATGGGGAAGGTCGAACTCGGGACCTTCGCCCCCACCCCCACACCACCTTCCCCTACCCTCCAACCCGCACACACCATAACCCAAACACGGGGTGGGTCAACCCATCCAGTTCCACACCTCATCCAAACAAGCCCTAACGAATTCACATGTAGATCATACATCGAGGTATCATCGATGATGGGTCGGACTTCGATTGTCCTCGGACCTTTTTGGATCAAACACCAGGTACTTGCAATGCTTGGATGAAACACCAAGACTCCCTATAGAAAATGTTATCTGAAAATGGCAATGTACAATATCTTTTGGAAATATCCACAACAAAGATATGATGCTAGGATATTATACAATAGAACAAGAACTAGCAATATCTCATAATATTAGTACACATGACTATAAGAATATATTAAGAAAATAGGTTTTATCAGTTGTGCCCCTCCGAGATATTGCAATATCAGTTATGCCCCTCCCTTTTTGGGAATATCAGCTATGCCCCCGACTTCTTACCATTCTATCACTTGTGCCCCTCCGTTAGTCTAACCGTCAATAAGTTGAACTTAACCATGGTTTTTTCAAATCATGGTGCAGTTAAGAGGGCATAATTATCCAGAAATTCATCATCTTCATCTTCTTCCTCCATTTGTTGTTCTTCCTTTTCTCTTCATAATTTCTCTCTCTTAATTACACCTTCATGCATCCATTAAATCGCTAAATTTTTTACATTTTCACGTATATATCACTCATTGCGGATCAAACGGTGAATTTTATTGAATTTTTTAGTGAGTTTTTATGAATCAATTAATAAAAAATTTATCCTAACTAAACAAATGATGAAAGTTCCCCTACAACCTGCAGCCTCCTCCTCCCCTCTTTTTCACTATTGCTCCCTCCTCCTCACCCTCCAACCCTCTAACATATCCTTGTAGGGTTTGTCGGATGAGCTAGAGGAGGGCGGAGTAGCAATCCTCTATGGCGGCGGGGAGGTAGTGCTCGGGGGCGAGGCGTAGTGGTGACGGATGATGATGACTGTAGGGAGGGATGCGCAGGGACGAGGAGGCTGAGCTGGGGGCAGAGGGCGAAGAGGGGGACCAGGGTCAGAGGGAAGGGGGAGGTTCGGAGGTCCTCGGGGCGGAGGAGCTGGCGTGGAGGACCTGGGGGCGGTGCCGGGGCAGGAGGAGTGGGGAGGCGCATGGGCGAGGGGGCTGAGCTGCGGACAGAGGGGGCATATGGAGACTGGGGGTGGGGGGGAGGGGAGGTCCTCGAGGCGGAGGAGTTGGAGCGGAGTATCTGGGAGCGGTGCAGGTGCGGAGGAGTGGGGAGGTGCACGGGCGAGGTGGCTGAGTTGGGGGCATAGGGGGCAAAGGGGGACAGGGGGCAGTGGGGAGGGGAGGTCCTTGGGGCGGAGGAGCTGGCGCGGAGGATCTGGTTGCGGTGCAGGGGCGGAGGAGTGGGAAGGCGCAGGGGCGAGGGGGCTGAGCTGGGGGCGGAGGGGCAGAGGAGGATCGGGGCGTAGGGGGAGGGGAGGTCCTCGGGGCAGAGGAGCTGACACGGAGGAGCTCGGGGAGGCGCAGGGGGAGGAGGGATGCTCGGGGTGGAGGTGGTTGTGGGGCAAGAGCTGGGTGTGGTGGAGGAGGAGCAGGGGCTGGGGAGGAGGAAGAGAAGGGGAGAAGAGGAAGAAGATGGTGGAGGATAAAGAATAGGATGGGATGACTTTCAAGTCCCCATTTTTAAAATTTTAATTCCCCTTGCGTCGGTTAACTTAACGTACGTTTACGTTGAGTATGGACGACCACTAACCCGAGGGGCACAAGTGATAGAATGGCAAGAAGTCGGAGGCACAACTAATATTCCCAAAAAGGGAGAGGCATAACTGATATTGCAATATCTCAGAGGGGCACAACTGATAAAAACCCTAAGAAAAATTATCACCAGTAATGATGTCTCCAGCAGAAATTCTTCTTTGGCTAATTGTAGAGAAAACCTGAAATTTGAAATGATCGATGACGGCTTTTGAGAGATTGAATGAATCAAAAGAATTTGGATATGCTCTCACATGATGCAACAATATCTCAATGACATAAAATAATGAAGAATAGATAAAGAGAGAAAGCTCTTCGAATGTGTGACTTTCCTCAAGGGTCTAGGGGTCTATTTATAGTGTTCATAGAATTTCCTTTGAAAAATAAACTTTTGGAATAAATATGGAAAGAAAATCAACAACTTATATGGAGTTGATTGAGCAAACTAAACTGGTTAGCCAATTAAAAGTGAAGTTGATAGATCATGTTATCTTTGTTGATCGATCAAAAGAAGTCATTGAATAGCTATTCGATTTGAATTTGAATCTTGACCAATCATAGTTGAAAGTATGTTGATTAGAGAGTGATCGATCAATTGAAAATAATGATCGATCAAGAAGTGATAGATCAATGCTGTTAGTTGATTGATCAAGAAATGATCACTCAGATCCCGAATATTGGTCAATCAGAGACTAATTGATCAGATTTTAAAAGTGATTGATCAAGAGATTATTCTGAAATGGAAAGTCCTTCTTGATTCAACCATATAAATTTGATATACAAGCATTACCAATTTCTATGTTGATATTTACAATTCAAGTTACAAAAATAATATTGAAAACTCTTGAAACAAGGCTTTGATTTTTTGATGCCTTCTTGCTCCTAAAAAACATCTAATTATGCAACTCAGATATAGATAATATGTGAGCAAGATGCGATTATGATGTGTTGTTATTAAAACAAGTTTGAGACAAGATACTTCAAATGTTCTAATAGGGATACAAAGAACTAAATGACGCCCCTATTTTTTATATAATGACAAAATAATTAAGGGTTTTTGAAAAGAAGTTGCATCTAACAAGATTAATCTCATATATTTCAAACAAAACTCCCTCTAGGGATTTATTTTGTGACATTTAAGAAACTTAAGAGTTTTATTTCTTTTATCCTAAGTAAATTTCTTTCAAACACTTGACTCCCCTCCTTTTGTAATTAACAAAAGTTAGAAAAATAAATAAAATACAAGTAAATAACTCAAGACGTGCATAGATTAAAATAGTAAGCAACTATTACAAAATGTTTGTGGGCTCAAACAAATTTCCATTAGTTGAGAAGATAAGAGAACAAAACAAAAAGCACAAACTAGAGGAACTACTTGAGAGTACTACTCGAGAACTGGTTAGTATCATGGTATGTATCATAATCACTGTTAACGTAGACTTGAGGAGAGGAGGGAGGGCAATGTCTCTTGGTTCCTTCAATGATTTAAGTCCATTCTTGTTATTAGGACCATTGGAGGCTTCAGCTCTAGAGTAGAAGGAGGCACCTTCTTCTTTTTCATCCTCTTCTTATTATGTTTTATAACAATCTTTTTACCATGAAAAGTAGATGGGAGGCCAAAGGATGTAGTCATCGAGGAGGAGGAGCACTTGGAGGAGGAGGAGAAGGAGGCCTAGATCTTGCCTAGGAGGAAGACAATATTTTCTTCTTCTTGTTTTCAAGCGACAGGTTATAGAGAACATCAGCTTGGATGTTGGCAAACTTTGAGTAATCATAAGTTGTATTTACAAAAAAAATAGTGCACCGACTAGGTTCATCGTGGTGCTCGATAACATGTTTGAATTTCAAAATTAAGAGCTTGAATAAATCAGAAGAATTTGGATTTCTCTCAAAATATAAAACAATCTCTTAATGTTTTGAAACAATGAGGAATAAAGAGGGGGAGAAAATCTCTTAGAATGCTTTGCCTTGGAATGTGCTTTTTCATGGCCTAGGGGGCTTTTATAGTCCTCATCGATGTCCCTTTGAAAAGTGATTTTTGGAACAAATTTGGAAAGAAATCAACAAGATATGTTGAGTTGTTCGATCTAGTTAAACCGGATAGAATGATCATAAATGAAGTTGATCAATCAAGTCATCTTGGTTGATCAACTAAAATTGGTCGTTATATATTCGTTGGATTTGAATTTGGATCTTGATCGATCATGATCGGAGGTTGTTCGATCAAGGGGTGATGGATCAAATAGAAAATGTGGCCAATCTGGAAGCGATTTATCAAAGCTTTAAGTTGATTTATCAGATAATGGTCGATCCAAAGTTGATTGTTGGTCAATGAGTTATGAATCTCTATTTCACATATTTATTCATCTTTTTGGCTTAAAATTCCTTACAAAATATCTGTAAATAGCATTAGTTATCATTCTTTAATAATCCATATTCATCTCAAAATAGTGTAGTATTATCATATTTTAACCCAAAATAAATAGATAAAGGAAAAAGAAAGAGAAAGGAAGATTGTGTATATGAAATAATACAGATTGATCCTGACACCCAGAGTAGGTCAAGACTCGACATAATCGATAAGGAATAAAGTAGGGGGAAATAGGGTCATTAATATATAAAAATTCAGAAAATAAACTTCACTTATATGTATCCATCATTGCTCATATTATATATATCTTTTATTATTTTATTTATCATTAGAAAACTCAAAAAAAAGTGTTTTCCACGTAGAAATTGCATATAAAAAAATTGTAAATAATAAAATTAATTGCAAAAATAATCCTTGTATAGAATAAGAGAGGCAACACTTAGAAAAAGCCGTAAAGCCAAAGTTAAAATATCAATATCTACTCCATACAACCACAAAATAAATAAAACACTTTCGTTGTGTTAAAAATTAAATAAGCTTTAAAATGAAAGTAGTTTCATAAAAATTGGTGTTAGGATGTGAAAGTTGGCATTTTGGAGTGTTATTGAACATAGTTGTCTATATTGTATCTTTATAATTATTTATTTATTTACATATTATACTTTAATATTTTAATTATATTTTATTTTATGTATATAGAATACAAATAAAAATAACAAAATTGAAAATAATTAAAAATAAAATCATTGTATTTATACTATATGTATAATGTACCTATATTGTACATATGTATATTTATTTAACTCATTAATTTAATTCATAAAAATAGAATAAAAACGTATCTAAAATCCTCTAATTATTCTATAAATAAATAAAATATATATAATTTATATTTTTGTTAAAAAAATAATTCATTAAAATTATGTATATTGTATATATAGATATTTTATACCTATGAATAGAAGTTTTTTATTTATCTTAACCATCTTATTTAAGTTATTTAGTTCATTAAAAATCACTAAAATGGTTTAATAATTTATAAACCTTATTTATTTTGATTTTTTTACATTTAAATCCATTTCTTTTTATTTCAATTTAATTTTATTTATTTCGGTGTTTTTGTCATTTAGTGCTTGGACTGATTCAGGTCTGAGCTATGACTGGTCAAACTCGGGTCAACTCCTCCCTTTGACTTAAAAATCTGAATAAGCGTCTGACTTGCCTTCTTCCCAGAATTTTCATGCTCAGATCCGTTCACCTACTCCATCTAATCCTCTACTTGAATAATTTCCATACATTAAACACCCCATGCCTGATTAAAACTCATCTCAAATCACTTCATTTTGCATACCTTCCCGTTTTGAATTTCATCCTTTCGCAAGCTCTATAAATACTACTCCCAAGCTTCCTTTTTCTGATTTGTTTTTGACCTTCTTACCCCGAGCTTGAGCACATGTATCAATCGAGTAGTGACAAGACTAGATCTACACTGAGCGGGAGTGCGTGAGAATCGATGGAAATGAGGTCCATCACTAGCACGGAGCTCTTGAAATTGTGATGAGTTCGAGCTTCCAACCCAATTTGTCGAAACGAATATCGTTACCAAATTTCATCCAATTTTAATTCTAGGTAATCGTAGCGTGGTTTCATTTAAAGTTCGTTAGATTTGCTTTGCAAGTTCATTGATTTTGATTTTAGTATTAGCAAACCATTCCATATCTTTGGTCTTCTCGGTCAGAGGTCCTCCACTAGTGATCTGATCCCTGATCGACCCATGCCATTTCATCCCAGATCTTCGCAATCTATCTGCGATCTGTTCATCCTCAAATCAGATCGGATCTGAGGCATCCGATCTCCAATTCCCTCACACGTCGGATATCATTCATCCACACCACCATTCTGTGTTTTTTGGCTCAATAATGTGCATCCAGAGTTCGAAAAGCTTTGAGGGAGATTAATAACCCTATAGGTATTTGGAAAAAACACCTGGATCGAGTAGCGGAATCTTAACCAATGAGAAAGAGGAGTTGCTCCATCCAGGTCCCTAATCAGCGAGACCTGGACGTTGAAAGTACATCGAATCAGAGCAGATCCCTTGGTGGAGTCGATCGAGAATCTCATAGTTCTGATCCAGATTCCCTCACGCAAGATCAAAGAGATCCAAGTTTGGGGGAGATGCCCTTCATTGCAGTTTTTCCAATACCTTCAGTTGTCATCAGATTTGGAACAAGGGTCTCCAGATCTAATCTCATACATGTGTTCGCACCTAATTGTGGTTTGACCGATCAGATCTGGAAGACTGATGCCAGTCGCTCTTGCCTCACATGCTCTACATGCGATCGTGGTGATTTTATCATCTTCTCCCCTGTAGATTTCTTTAATTTGTAAATAAATTTCGTTTACACACATGTTCTTCTTATAGTGACTGAATAATTGCACATCGACCCTTGTCGTTTTATCTTATTACATTTTGGTCCTTCATCTACAAACTCACGAGCATCAGCATGCGTTTTTGAGAAATTTGCAATAAATATACATGTAATTGTGTGTTATTATTTGACACATTAATTTTAAATAATTGCAGACAGGTCCCTCAATCCCAGATTAACATGTGCAAATACATGAAGTTCTATTGAATTTGTACTTTAATCATGCATTTCTATTATATGTTATTATTCAGTCTTTAAACTTTAAATAATTATGATTAAGTCCTAATTCTATAGTATTTTTATTTTCTCATTAATTTTCTTTATTAAATAGCTAAATAATTTCATAAAATATATAAAAATCATTTTAAGTTCCAATTTATTTGTTTTTATCTAATAATTTTTGTTCGTAAAATTTCTTTTATTTGTTATTTTAAAAAATTAAAAACTCTCTTTATTTTCTCTATTTGCACGAAATAATTTCATAAAATTTGAAAACTTTTTGACAAATTCAAAAAAATTATTGTAGTTATCTTTTGTTATATTTGTATTTTTGAAATTCCATAAAAAACCATAAAATTAAATAATACAAAAAAAACCTTAAAAAATTATATAAATGCATAGAAAATTCAGAAAAATATAAAATTTAGCTCGATTTAAAGCTTAATGAATTTCCTTCTTTTTAAAATTTATTTCTAGTTGATTTGATTTCTTTTTATCTTTTAACAAATCCAAAAAATAGTAGCTTAATTTTTATTACTAATTGTTTGATGCTTTTATTAATTAAAAATCCATAAAAAAATGAAAATTACACAAAAATCATGAAAACTGTAAAAAATTATATAAAACACAAAAATACTCTCATTCTGCATTTTTTATTATTTTTGCTATATTTGAAAATCCAAAATACTTGATTTTTTATTTTATATAAATATCTCTTATTATTTGTTTTCTTTAAAAAATTAAAAATATAAAAATTTACAAAATTAAAAATTCATAAAAAAATCAGAAAATATTAAAAACTATACATATACAAAGGCATTAAAAAACATAAAAAGATCAAAAAGAAAAGAAAAGAAAAATTCCTTTAATAAGCAATATTTAAATAACCTGCGGATATTGAACTCAATCTTGCTTGCTATACAGGTAAAATAAATAGCATTCTTCTTCTCGTCAGAATAAAAATAATTTCTAATTTGGGAGTCTCTAGGTTGCAGTGGCACATCACATTGATTCATACTTTCTTCATTAAATAATTCTCTTTTAAAAACTCGTGAATTCTCCAATAAATCAATGAGATGTTGATCGATCAAAGTCTTAAAGTGATTTATTGGGAGCTTAATTTGAAATGGAAAGTCATGCTAATGCAATCATACAAGTCTGATAGACAAGCATAGATATTTCTATGATGATATTTATGATTCAAGTTACAATAATAAGAAATAAAAAATCTTGAAACAAGGTTTGATCTTTTGATGCCTTCTTGTTCTTCAAACAATGTGTAATCTGGCAAATCTAACATTAGAAAATATGTGAGAAGTTTGTGATAACTGTGTGACAATATTAAAATAGGATTATGACAAGAAACTTCACAAGTTCTAATAGAGATCCAACGAACTAAGGCACACATATATTGAATCGAATTGTTTTTCAAAAAGTTCATGTGAATTTAGATTCGATTCATTTGGGAGGCATGGATTTTTGTCCCTCTTTATCTCTCTAATTATCAACTTATTAAACTACTCTCTTCTACAAACAATACATCAACATTTTTAAAAAATATCAAACAATCATATGACATTATAATTATAATGCTCTTTAATTTGAGATACATTTAACTCTAGATTATGTAGGTGTAGAAATTAATGAGATTTCTAAATTTTAGCTAATGTGTTCCGCCTTTAGTTTATTTCGAGTACATCAGCATTTGGCTTTCATCTATTAAGATGCATTGGCTTTCATCAGCATTTGGCTTTCATCTATAAGGAGAAGGTCCTGGAGAGGTGCGGGGTCCTAAAGCTGTTGTTTCCCGATGAGTCGACCTCTAGGTGAGGTCCTCTTGTGCTCTATCCTGCAAGAGAATGTGTATGCTCGGAGATGAAGCTCTGGCGAAGGATTAGGGCACAAATGTTTATCGTAAACAGGGGAGAGGCGAATGGATCAGGTCTCCGATAGGTGGAGGAGTTGATCTGATGCTCGACTCCAACCCGGTGGTTGGAATAGAGAAAGGTTGTGGAGCGCGATGTAGAAACGGATGAGGGTCGTTTGAGGGCGTGCGAGTGTCGGGGCGAGGTAGCAAACAAGGGATTGGTATGATTGTCAGAGTGAGGATGAAATGTGAGCGAATGAATGATTTGAGCTGGAAATGAAAGTAGATGGAGTACATATGGGTGAAGGAAGACGCCTGCGCTGGTGGACGGAGTCCACGACGGTGATGGCCTCGATGGTCGGTGCGACCAGAGGCTGAAGCTCCTCACGGCGAAGCTGAGATGATGTGTCGCCATACCTGGGGGATGCAATGCTCCAAAAGACTCTCGCACTCGCTACCTCTCGCTACTGTCACTCTGAAAAGGTAAAGCCGGTGCAACGGAGGTGGTGGAGCAGTCGAAGGTGCTGGAAAAGGGGAGGGGTGCAGAGGTTTTATAGGTGTGCCAGGTCTGAGAAGATCGGGAGAAAGCCCACGAACTGAGGCGTGGATCAGAAGCGTGAAGGTTGGGCATGGATTAGGGATTTGTCTTAGTCGGGGCTTTTAATCGGAGGGGAAGGTGGTAATATAGGGTCTGGAAAATGGGAAAAGATCGGCAACACCCGATTTGAGAGAAAAAAAAGAGTAGGGAACTAGTTGACCGAGGTTAACATTGCATATGTGGACCAATCAGATGCGGTGGATGAAAAGGACAAGAGATGCTAGAAGATAAAATAAGGAAAAAGAATAAAGATAATTAAATTAAAAATAATAAATGAATTTGAATTAAAAAGTATATAAAATAAAAAAATGTTTATTGTTTTTCAATATTTTTCTGTGAATTTTAATTATTTTTATGAAAAATAAATTAATGTATATACAATATATAGTATTATATACATGTATAATGTGCCTATGTATTATGCACAAGTATTTTTATTATATTATTTTTACACAAATACCCTTATTTTATATTTTATTTATTTGCAACATAATTTTAAAAGTGTAAAATAATTTTTATTTTATTTTTATAAAATATTAAGGGTATCTAATAAATAGAAGATGTAATATATATATATATGTGTGTGTGTGTGTGTGTGTGTGTCTTTTATACAATGAATGGAGGATATTATTTTTTATGTTTGCTTATTTTTTTTGATTTTTATTCTATTTTGTATTATTTCTAGAAATATGTACAAGGGTGTGAGAGAATAATTTAATTTTATTTTGTCAGAAATAAATATATAAATAATGTGTACAAATATAAGTAATATATACAATACAAAGTGAACCCTATCTCTCTCTACTTATTTTATTTTTGTGATCGAGTCAAGTCTTGACCCTCTCTTGGGGTTTGGGTCACTTTGTATTTATTCTGAAAACATCATTCTTTTTCTTTTCCTTTATTCTTTTTATTTTTGCCAAAAATGCATGCTAAATATGCAATATTCATTTAGGCATGCAAACTGCTAATTTATTGTATTTACAGGAATTTACATGATGCTTTGTCAAGAAAAAGAGCTAAAATAAAAGAATACAGAGTGAGAATCATGGATTATCATTTATTTAGAAGGAGATCATTAGAAGGGCATTCGAGGGTACTGCATATTATTAAATTAAAATCATTCTAGAAATATATTTCGTCAGCATGTGTCATGTGAGGGGTTGGGGAGACCCCCTCTCTTAAATTGGCAAGCATTTTTAAAACCAACACCATTGTTGGTATTTTTCTATAAATCTACGTTTCAGGCATGGTAGATAAAAGGTAGGCCTACTATGAATCCTGTAAAATCGTTTAAACTAATAGTGTAGTATTTTGCTCGACAATTTATCAAATTTATTAAAATTCAATTAAGAAAATCTTTGGGGTGGGGGTTCAGTTGGAAATTATGTTGGTAATGGACACTACAACAAAATCAAACTATAGTGATGCTTTTTCAAAATCTGACACCAATCAGCCGTTGTTAAATATATAACAATTAATTTATTTATTGTGAAATATTTTTTATACTTGAAATAAGCAACAAATATCATATATGTTGATATATCCTTAGCGACGGTCTATAGAACGATGCTTATATGTTGCTATTTTCAAAATTTTAACTAATCATCACATTTTTTAGTTAAAAATTTAGTGACGATTAGTTAAAAATTTTAAAATAGCAACGAATAAGCATCGATATTTGGATCATCGTTATTGATATTATGATGAATATATACATATGTATATGGGTTGCAAATTTCAAGTATAAAAAATCATTTGCAAGGAATGTTTCAGAAGATTAAGAATGGTATCCCGATATGGGATCTACCATGACATATATTAATAATAAGAGTAATAATAAGAGATTACATCATGTTACATGCTCCATGACAAACAAAACACCTTACACTGCAGTTGAACTCAGAAAATGAGAGGTTTAACTATTTAAAAATAAAGTGAAGTGTCGATGTAACCGTAATTTCCCTCAAACAAAAATTATTTAATTTTATTCACAACTCAAGCACACAAAAAGAGAAGAAATGTAAGCAAGAGATGAATACGCTATTTATATACCTGTATAGTGTACACGATAGAACTCGGGGAGGCAACAATGAATCCTGAGGGTTATTTAAATAAATGAAAATCAAGGAAATAATAGATGAAACTCAAAGCAACTACTCCTGGTTTTTGTGGATTTTTTATCTTTTATTTTTTATGAAATTCGGTTTTTTTATATATTTTTAATGGTTTTGTGATTTTGTATTTTTTTATAATTTTTTTAATATTGCAAATGTTTTTTTAATAAAAGAAAACAAAACAAATAAAAAGAAATAAGGATGGTATCCCAATATGGGATCTACCATGACATATATTAATAATAAGAGTAATAATAAGAGATTACATCATGTTACATGCTCCATGACAAACAAAACACCTTACACTGCAGTTGAACTCAGAAAATGAGAGGTTTAACTATTTAAAAATAAAGTGAAGTGTCGATGTAACCGTAATTTCCCTCAAACAAAAATTATTTAATTTTATTCACAACTCAAGCACACAAAAAGAGAAGAAATGTAAGCAAGAGATGAATACACTATTTATAATTTTTTTAATATTGCAAATGTTTTTTAATAAAAGAAAACAAAACAAATAAAAAGAAGTGAAAAAAGAAGACAAGGCAAGCTTTTTATATTTTAAAATATAGCAAATGCATATAACTAAAAAATATTTTGAATTTCAGATCTTTTATACTATTTTGTGGATTTTGGAGGATTTTTATATTTTTAAGTGTTTTAAAACAATTAAAAACAGTAAAAACAACAAATAGAAAAAAAATAAATTGTTTTTGTGCTTTTAAAATAGAAAATAAAGAAAAAATATCTAATATATATAGAAACATAGACAAATTTTTAAGGTTTTCAAAAAGGTATTTTTATCAATTTTTAGATGTTTAGTGATTTTATATTAATTTATGTGTTTTTTATGTTTGCAATTTTTATGGTTTTTATAGAGAATTAAAAGATGAAATTAATAAAGAAATTAAAACACCAAACAAGCGCACACTATTTTTTCAGAATCTTTCAAAGAGTTTTTATGTATTTAATGACTGATTTTCTACAAACAGGAATAAAATAGAGTGTTTTTGAATTTTAGAAAATAATAAAACTAATTTAAATCCAAAACAAAAATTACTGGTGATTGGAGAGATAAACATGAATTTATGATATTTTTAGAGACTTTTTTGAAATATTTAGCTATTTATTAAGCTCATTTAATCACCAAAATGACAATCTGCTTCACACAAGCATAAGTGCAACTAAATTTTATTTAAAGATTAGAAGAAAACAAAAAGAGAACTGTATGGTTGACTCCTGTAATTTACCCAAAAGAGGCATGCCAGCGCTAGGTGCTTGGCACATACCTCGAGAGAAATAGTTTATTTCGAGTGTCTTAGAAGTAACAAGAGAAATACATGACTATCATTGTAATTTCTCAAGAAATCATGTGTTATGCATGTGTATAAAAATACACGAGCTAATTTGTAATTAAAATAATCATCAGGGAAACAAATGCAATTATTCAATCATTATTGGCACAACACGTGTCCTCTTAGGGCTTATTTACAAATCAAAGAAAAAACTTGGTGTAGGGAGAAATTGTACCAAGAATCCACATGGTTATCTGGACGATTGTGATGGATCCACTTCTGATCGGATGACTGAGAATAAAGAGCATGGACGACTCAGATCGGATTTGGAGATTTGAACCACAATCTGGAATTGGGGGCGCTTGGATGTCTACGATCTAATCTGGATCAGTTGTTCTTGATCGGACTGTCTTGAAGATTGTTGGAAGAACTCTGAAGAAGGGCAACTCCGATGAAGTTTGATCAAGCTGATCTCGCTCGATCTCCACTCGATTCGTTGCCTTAAGGTCTGTGCACGCTTCTGCAGCGTCTCCACATCGACCAGTTACTTAGATGAAGCTCGATGATGTCTAATTGTGAATCTAGAGGTTTAGGTATCGGCAGCTCGAAGAAAACCTCCAGATCCTACTCCTTGCATGCAGATGTGCACCTGGACCCTACAAAGTGATCAATGCTCAGAGTCGACGCTCCAGCTAAGGTTATTCAGCCAAAACACAAGTAAAATGGAAGGGACATGTAGATCTCCAGTGAGGTGGTCAGAAAAGGAGATCGACTCACAGATCCGATGTGATCTAGGAGGGGAAGGTTATGGGAGAGGGTAAAGAAGAGGATGGTGTATGTGCTGGTGTACTCGAAATGAAGAATGATATATCAGGGAGCTCCGATCTTACAGATCGGAGCTCAGATGAAAATGAGATCGTATTAAGCTAATTACGAAAATCAATGCAAAATTGAAAGCAGAAATAAAAGGGAAATTATCTAAGTTACCTAAGGATGGAATAGAGGAGGTTATAGCCTTGATCCAACGGCGGAAGGCGGGAAAAGCTCAATGGTGTCGGCGAAGCTCCAGCAGCAGTGGTGGATCACGCCTTTAACCTTTGTCTCACTCTCCTAATTGTGGGAAGCTTCAGCTGTCACCTCAAGGTTGCTCCAGGAATCTATCTCGGGGAGAAATTAGGCCAAAAATCGATCAACCAAACCACGAAGCTAGAAGGAGGTTTTATAGACGTGAAGATCTGATGGATTTGAGAAGCAGGTCATGCGCGGATCGAGGCCAAATTAAAGGGGATTTTATTAGGGCATTAAAGTTTATAAATTGGGCAATTAGATCCCTGAAGGAAATAGAGGCAATGGATGGCTAGATCAAAAGAGGAAAAGGAGGAAGGAGCTCCGATGGAAGGGTTAATCGGGTATGGCGAGTAGAAGAGGAGTTGACCCGTGTCAACAGACCCCGATCCTCTAATAGGAATACGTTTGGAAAAAGTCAAATTGTAGAAAAGGACAAAAGTTAAATAAAATGTTAAATACATTAAATTAAAAAATCAAAATTGACTTTAATTAAATAAATAATGTAAATAAAAATGCTTATAAATAAATAATCTTATTTATGGTGAACTATAATAAATTAAATAAATTATTTAATTAAGTTATAAATAAATAATACCATTTATTCATAGGTATATATACCTATATATACAACAAAATGTATTATAATTAATTATTTTTTTCTAATAATTATATAATTTTTTATTTTATTTATTACAGTATTTTAAAAGGATTTCAAAGATATTTTATTGTATTTTGATAAAATAAATAATTAGGTTAAATAAATAGGTAAAGTTACAATATCCATAGTGGCAAATATACAATATGCAAAATGAATTTATTTTTTATCTTTTGGTTTTTGTATTTTTTATTTTATTTTAGTTGGTTAAAATACAATATTTGAAATTATTTTAAAATACAATTATGCATAAAAATATAAAGAATAATAAAAATGAATATATGCAATAAATATATAGTATAGGCACATTGTACAATACACTCAAAAAAGCCACATTTTGCATCTTGATTCTGATTTTAATGAAACCACAGTCATTTTGAAGCTTATTTTATTTAGTGTACAATAAAAGTGAGTTTGTTTATTTTTATACTTTATGGAGTAGATATAGCTCTACGAAGTTTGGTTTTGCAGCTTTTTTAAGGTGTCATTATTTACACAATGAATAATGATTCTACTTGCAATTATTTTTAATATTTACAACTAATGTTTATGTACATGTTTCAAAAAGAAAATATTTTTATTTGGAACAAATAGAGTGATAATTAAATAGATTAAGGTTTTTTATACAAAATAGATGACTGATGAATCCATGAATCATCTACTCGATATTGATGTTTTAGCAAAATCTACTTAATAAATCACTAATTAAACCTTGTAAAATTGATTAATCAACACTTCGTAATTGTGCTTAAATTAGGATTAAAATCTGTAAATAAATAACCCTTGTTTTTATCCTAAATTGAACCTATTATTTTATGTGTAAATAATCATTATTTTAAATTAATTCTTTCTCTAAATTATTCTTTGATGAATTAACTAACTTGACATAGAGAATTAAAACCCATAAAAATTAGAAAATCAAGAGAAAACTTAAAAATCTGACATTGTATATTTTGTACATATTTTATCTTTGTTAATTTTATTTTACCTTCCTCTAACATATAAAAAAATCCATAAACATTAGATTATTATGTATATATTGTTTATAAGTTAAAACATTAATTATAATTAAATTAAAAATACAAAAAATCACAAAGAGCAAAAATTCAATATTTTGATATCTGTAGAATACCTTCAAAAAGTCGCTTTGTATAGTTGATTTTTTCACTTTTTGGCCTTTCACGAAAGCTGTAGATCTCGTCGAGACAAATAACTTTTGTGTCAATCACTTTTCTGTTGACTTCATTTAAGATCTCTTTCTGATTTATTTTATTTTATTTTATTTTGTTATTTTTATCCTTAAATTTATTTTAATTTGACCTTGTTTATTTTATTTATCTAAATTAACTTTTATTTTCATTTTCATGTTTATTTACTTTTTCCATCCTTTTCTTTTTCCCTCCTCTCTTTCTTTTCTTTCCATCTTCTTTCCTCCTTTCTCCTCCCTTTTCTCTCTCTCCACACCTTCCCAGCTCACGTGCATTGCAAGTGACCTCACTATTCTCCAGGTCACGTGTGCAACACGTGACCTCTGCCCGCTCGACCCTCTTCACCTGCAATGGTTGTGCCTCATTCGCTTCCAATCCTTCTCCGGTCATTATGACTCTGAAGGATATCAGGAGATCCTTAAGCGCATCACGAAAGCATGAGGATCGCATCATATGCGATCAGGAGCGAGTAGTCACACTTGTTGCTCGATGCAACGGAATTTAAAAATTTTCATGTGACGAAACCATATGATCCAAGAACACTTCTTGGATCATTTCGTATAAACCACAAACAAGTAATAAGATTACCTCTTTAAGCGTGGTTGCGACCGAGTCTCTAAACGAAGAGACCTCCTGTCTCAAGTCTGATCCGACGGAGGAGATGCTTGCGACGTGTTGATGAAACACGTGCTTCTCGCAATCCATGTTGATGATCCAAGCGGTGAATCTCCTGATCTCGACACACGAGATCCGACGTCTTCTTCACGAGCGAGGTGCATTGAAGGAGACGAAGATCCACGAGCAAACGATCGGGCAGCATAACGACGACGCTGCGGCGATGGAGAATCTTTCTAGGACATCCATGGTGGACAGCCATATGAGAGAGAGAGAGAGAGTGGGCGTGTAGAGAGAAAGAGAGAGAGAGATAGAGAGAGAGACTTATTTTCTCATTAGCATATGAAGAGCAAGGGGTGCCCTTCTATTTATAATATTTTGGGATCCATGGATCTCAATCCACGTGCAACACAAATCCAATAGCTCACATTGATTTGTGTTTCTTTTAATGGCTAATATTTTGTTGGTAAAAACCAATAATAATTAATTGAATTTAGATTAAATATATATTGATAAATCAATATGATTTAATCCCAAATTAAATCAATCAATCATGGAGATTATGGAATGAAGATTGCCTCCTTCTATAATATGGGATTTAGTGGCAATCTCATGTAATCTCATGAGATCTCATGAGATTACATTATTCCATGGAAATCTTCAAGATTTACAACAACACTTATTGTAAATTATTCAACAAAAATAATTCGTAATTATTTTGTGAATATTTCAAGAAAATTGTGAATCACATTCACAACTCAAAATAAAATGTGAATTACATTTTCAATTAATTGTCCAATGTGAATCCAATTGACATCATCATTTAATTAAAAAATATAAATTACAAATTGCTTTCTCTTATATATTATAAATTACATCTATAATATATATGATTAATATGGATAGTGCTATCCATATTATTCATATCCATGATAATTAAATCACATTTAATCATCTTGGATCTCTATTCTCATGTACCCATATAATATGAATCACATACGCATTATTCACATCTTTGATAATCAAATCACATTTAATTATCTTAGATAACTCTCCATATAATATGAATCAAATTCATACTATTCATGATAATTAAATCATATTTAATTATCTATTTTATCAATGCTCGGATACATATATCAACAATGAAATTATCCTGAACTCTTTCATGGATAATGCGCTTTCTCCGCGGATACTTGAAGATAAGGACAGGGCGATTGTATTGTTCCACGTATAGTGACTTGGATATTAAGATCATGTCTTAAATCCAGATCGTGGGCCTTCCATAGATGCTTGATTAAATCAAGACCGCAAATCTAATCTTCTCATTGCATCTGAATCACATTCAGATCAATGTCCAATATTTGAACTAAGATCATAATATTTCTCTACTGAGAGGACTCAGTAAAATCCAGACCCGTTTCATCACTCCCTAGGAATGGAAGCGTCATGGTTATACAATTGTTTATGATCACATCACCCTCAGGTATTCCCAATACCTGTACATCCTGCATACTGGAAGACTTAGAATAAACCTGAAGTATAACATCATTATACTGTCTTCTTCTGAGTTTTATCATTAAGTTTCTCATTTGACTATTGGGAGTTGGTATTGATCATATACTTTCCAAAAGTATATATCATACCCAAGTGTTGATCATATACTTTCCAAAAGCATATATTAAACCTACAAATTCAGTCAAGCTTCCAAAACGAGATGACCATGCACGGAATTTGATTCTTCCCAATATCTCATGAGTGAGCTCATGTCTTCCGGTTCAATAATGAACCTGTATGATCCCTTTGAGAGATCGTATTACTCATATTCCCGTGTATGCACACCAGCGCGCCAGTGCATAGACCTTTATTAGGTCATCAACCTATTGGTCTGCCAAATGTACATACTCAGACATATAGCAACACATATGTCTCCGGTCAGAGGATGTGTGCCTATATTGTGACAGCATACAATATATGACTTTGGTTATCTCGATCTCTTTAAGTCAACTCTTTGACCTAACTAATTTGACACCTCCGATTCTCTATTCCCATGCAGAGGACCTGCATCAAGAGGTCTGTCAGATATCAGCTTAAATGAGAAAGGATTTCCATCTCCTACTCAGGCTGGAGATCATCTCTCAACAATCATTTGACGGTGCTTGATGATTCCTCAATCTAACTCTTTAGATGTTCATCCAAGCACCAGCCTCTATGATTCAATATTTGAATCAACAGTTGTATGATCATCAAGATGGTCATGGTACATAACCCTAATTGTACTAAGGGACCTATTATGCAAATTGGTTATTCTTCATTTCAGATCAGGGAATGATATTCGTAATAACATTTATTGTATAATGGCTCACCATGGGCTTGCATGTCCAACAATCTCCCACTAGCCGAAAGAGCCATTAATGGGATAGTCATTTAAACCGGCACTCATGTGACAAATATAGGCTATTTAGAAAAATAGCTAGGTAAGTTGATTAGTCACTCTGTTCCCAAGAGACTATGCCAAGTCCTTTTACGGCAATTGCATATCTCCTAGTGACGGTGTTCGCATCCAATGCGAACATATACTTTCCAAAAGCATATATCAAACCTACAAATTTAGTCAAGCTTCCAAAGCAAGATGATCTAGCACGGAATTTGATTCTTCCCAATATCTCATGAGTGAGCTCATGTCTTCCGATTCAATAATGAACCTGTATGATCCCTTTGAGAGATCGTATTACTCATATGCCCTTGTATGCACACCAGCGCACCGGTGTATAGACCTTGATTAGGTCATTAACCTATTGGTATGCCAAATATACATACTCAGACATATAGTAACACATCTGTCTCCGGTCAGAGAATGCGTGCCTATATTGTGACAACATACAATATAGGACTTTGGTTATCTCGATCTCGTTAAGTCAACTCTTTGACCTAACTAATCTGACACCTCCGAATCTCTATTCCCATGCAGAGGACCTGCATCAAGAGATCGGTCAGATATCAGCCTAAATGAAAAAGGATTGTCATCTCCTACTCAGGCTGGAGATCATCTTTCAACAATCATTTGACGGTACTTGATGAGTCCTCAATCTAACTCTTTAGATGTTCATCCAAGCACCAGCCTCTATGATTCAATATTTGAATCAACAGTTGTATGATCATTAAGATGGCCATGGTACATAACCCTAATTGTACTAAGGGACCTATTATGCATTTTTGTTATTCTTCATTTCAGATCAGGGAATGATATTTGCAATAACATTTATTGCATAATGTCTCACCGTGGGCTCGCATGTCCAACAGACTCTTCATCCTCGACCGCTTCCAACTGTGTAACGGCCACAACCCTTCCCTCTATAAAACCAGACCCCCTTTGCCGTCATTCAGGCATCCTCCCTTCTCCTTCAAGGTCGGTAACATCGACCAACGACCACACAAGGCGAGGTCCGAGGAGGGTACCCTTATTCGTTGCAACAACTTCTTCCCATTGTTGTAGAGATTCTGGAGTATGCCAGCTTCATTGATGCGATGATCGGAGCAAGATCCCTCCTCCCTTCATCAAGCGAATCAACCATCAACACGCACTGCCAAATCGAATCGACGACGAAGCTACAACCCTGCCTCCACCTCTCCTCTACATGCTCATCGTTCCACCACCTTCATCTTCATCGCACGTTCCCGCCACATCACGCTCCCATTGCCTTCGATACACTGTCGCTCTTCTCCTTCATCTTCGCATGTCCCACCGTCACTCTCTGATTGTGCACTGTCACGCACCTCCAGCACCTTCCCGCCTCGCCATTCTACTATGCAACACCACCATCGTCGGACCTCCATCTACATCGACCCATACACATTTCGCCATCAGACCGCTATCTCGACATCCGCCCATACTGCCTCGCTCCTTCTCCCTTTGGCTCTGCCACCACGCACCACCAGTCGTGTGTCAATCGGTCCTCGTCCACCAGCTCCATTGAGCTCATCGTCGTCACCCACCGATCATGCCCTCATCAATGGGCATCCTCGACCCGTACGTCACCGCCCAAGGTTTCCCGCTCATGTGCTCGACACGTGAGCATGGGGGCCAATTTACATGGATGCCCCCATATCTCTGAAAATTGCATGCATGCCTCTACAACTAGGACTCACTTGCGTCGTGTGCAGACGGGGAAAAATTACTCCCGCAACCCTGTCCATTCTCGAAACGGTAAGGAAGCCCCCACCATCCAAAGCCACGTGTGTGGCACGTGCTATCATGGGCAAATTGCATAAATCCCTCTGGAAGCTTTGGTATTTGCATATAAGTCCTCCAGTAGCTACTTTGAGAAGAAGTTATTTGCTTTTATTGCATTTTAGTCCATGGTATTCCATTTTTGCATAACTTTCACATACGAATTCTGTTTTTAGCATATAATATGTTGTTTTGAAGCTTGTCATGTGCTCTATGACTCTAGATAATAAATATATGATAATTATATGAGGTTTAATTTAATCAATACATGCAACATTCTGACTTATTTGTGCAATATTTTATTGAGGAAACTAATGATATATTTTGTAGGGATTTAATTAAGGATTTAAATTTGATTAATTTTCTTTTGATTATTGTGGATCATTAATTGAAGAATTCATCTTTGTAGGGGAGTCATCAAGAAGGATTTAATTTAATTCTCAACATTTTATGTTATTAAACTCTATTTACTTGAGGATTGACATAGAGAGAATTTTGATATCACCGTATTTATTTAAGGATTATTTTTGATCTCTTTAATTGTAGGATTATTCATAGGTCTATTGACATTCTTACATGTATCTGGACTTCGATTGATTATATTTCATGAGTTTAATTCTTCTTGATCTGTGAATTGGCTTAAAAATTCTAGTCATAGATCCTGTACTTATTTATCCTCTCTACTTAGTTTTGCATTGCATTTCACTCTCATTTTATTTTCTAGCACAGATATTAACATTACTATTAATTAGTCACTTAAATTAATTTAAAACAAGGCAACTAAAAATCAATCTTCACTGTGTTCAACCTCGGTAGTCGTGCCAAGTAAAAATTCTCCAAAACATTCAAAGATTGAGATATTTGATAGATCATTTTCTGCTTTCCTATACTACAATATATCATTCTTAAGTGAGATAGAATACGGTTCATCAAGTGGTACCATTGTCGGGGAATGACGTATTTTTAGGGTTTTAAATAAATTTTTGTAAATAATTTTTGCAAAATTAATTTCAGTGTCATTTTTTATTTTGTATTTTAATTTTTGCATTTTTGTTTGCATCTCTCGCTCTCTCACTAAAGATACTAACCATGTTTTCTCTCTTTACAGATAACTCAAGGTGATTTCTGGATATAAATTCAAGGGCATGCGAAGAAGACTGTACTTTATTTTTATGAGAGAGATCTTAGATTATGTTTTCTTTTCTGCATCATTTATAGGATCTCTCTTAACCCTAAGTTTTCTAATAATTTGTGTTGGACATTGATGTGTCGGTTTTGTTTCAATCCCTTCTATGTGGTTGGGACCCGACTTGAATGGCATAAAAATTAGATGCACACATGCTAGCTTAGTTTTGTTTTTTATTGTGCTCGTAATTTTTAGGCCACACATCTTTCACTAATTATACGTACTATAGATTGTTCGACTTAGACAAATTTTTAAATCAATTCTTCCCGCTAATAAAATTATCTATTTAGGGTGTTTTCATCTTTGCATATCATTTAGTGTAAATTTTAAATTTTTTGCCTTGCATTCCATATGAATAGCATGAGGGATCATTGTGCTTCTCCTTCTTAGCATGCATCGTTGATTTAAACACTTGCATTGTCTTTCTCGATCCTCTACCTCAATTTTACAACTTAAGATTTAAAGGAATTGAGATTGCTCATTAGGCGTGATTTTTCTGTGCTCACATAAGAACTAAGTGATAACCCTAATCTAGAATTGGGATTGTTAATCAAGGGATAGTGTATAAAATTGACATAAAATTAACCCTTGTGTCTAGTGGAGAGAAACCACTCAATGTTTGTAAGGACATGAATCGCACACTTAGGGTAGAGCCAAAACTTGGAGACTTCATTCTGACTACTGAATTTAAAAATGACTAGGTACTTCTCAATGAGGGAACTACGATCTCCCTTAGTAGTTTGGGTGGTTAAAGGACAATATGTAAGGCGACATCCTGAAGTAATATGGGTAGCCATTATACAGTCCATACTTACACCCATACTGGCTGAAAGTAGGTGCAACTAGTCGTACGAATTCCAGCCAGTCTTTGTGACACTCTCCTGAACCTAAACCTCTGCTTAATCTGCTCAAGGATTATTTTATCGCTAAATTAAAATTGAAAAGATAAGCGCTTGAGCTCTAACATGCCGTCATAAGTGCCGAGTGGGTGAATCTTCGATTTTATTTTGTGTTTGACTTCAAGTCCTTGCAATTGCAACCTTATCGCAGTTTGCAAATCTTTCTCCATCCCTCTCTTGAGAAGATGTTGGTACATTGGTCTCCATACCCAAACTCCATGGGCCCAACATACACGACCATGTCTCGATACTCTTCAATACAGGGGAACCCTCTCTTTGAAACCGGTCCCCCACAAACATCATTTCCCTCTGCCACATTCACTCTTGTCAACCTACTGGAAATCTCATTTTTTTCATTGCAATATTTATATATTTGTATACCTTTTCATATCAGATTTCAAATGATGAGGAGGATTTCTCTGTTACATTCTAATATCAAATCGGTTGTGCCATCATTATATTTTTCATTCTAATTCTATTCATTTTTAATTTGTAAAATTCTATTTTATTTCATTTTCGTGCACTCT